>JAPDOI010000241.1:90000-667500 GCA_029168955.1 Aplectana chamaeleonis | reverse complement strand
AGTAGCCAGCCGTGTCCATTTTTCACGGTCTTCAGCCACAATTTGAACACATTCCAGCCAGCTGTCACTATTCTATTTCCTGCGAGACGAAACATTGCGCCTGAACTGTCTTTCGATGCCGAGTGACTTCAAATCCTCTTTAACCACATCCGTCCAGAACTTTCGCCTACGCCCAGGTGGCCGTTTCCAGACAGGATTTAGAAGCATTCTCAAAGCGTGTTGTACGAGACGATCCGGCGTTCTTCTTAGTATATGCCCGAGCAGTCGAAGTCAACCTTCCATTGCTGCTTGAGATGGCGTTAGGAGATTCTGGCACCTCCCTCGTGTCAAGCGTTGATGTACTGCGTGGATTTACTTGTAAAGGTCTTCGTTATTGCATACACGCGGCCACAAATATCCAAGCAAACGCCTAAAAAGCTTCCTCTCCGTGCAATCCAACCTTTCCATCTGCGTCTTCGGTGCTGCCCACGTCTCCGATCCGTACATCATGATAGGGCGAATAGCGGATAGGTAGACGCGCAACTTGACTTCCTTCGCGATGGTGGTAGTCCACAAACACTTGGTTAGAGAATTAAATGCATACGTAGCTTTTGTACATCGTTGTCGAATATCCGCTGCATATCTACCATCTTTCTTCAGCAAACAGCCCAAATAACAGAAATCGTCCACCAGCTCGATACGTTGTCCGTCCACACAAACTCCCGTTGTAGGCCTCTGAGAGACCCACATCTGCTTGCATTTGTCGGGACGAAGACGAAGTTCATAGGCTGCGGCATACTTCGAAACGAGGTTCACAATCCTTTGCAATTTTGCGTTGTTTTCAGCAAATAACACGAGGTCGTCGGCGTACTCCAGGTCGACAAGGGAGCGTCCTGATGGTGTTAGGATCACATCCGCAGGAAACTGTTCTGCAACTCTACGCATGATGTCATCAACGGCGAAGTTGAAAAGAAAAGGTCCTGCAACGGCTCCTTGCCTTACTCCTGGTTTCGCCTCGAAAGCTGACGTAAATCCAACAGGTGTACGAACTGCTGCTGTTGTTCCTTTGTTCATGTCCTCGATTAACCGAACATACTTTTCCGAGACTCCATCCGCTCGCAGAGCATTGAGCAATCGATCACGATGAGGAGAGTCGAACGCGGCTCCAAAGTCCAAAAAAGCAAGCTGTAATGGCTTCGAATACCGCTGCCACAATTCAATTACTCTTCTCACGACGAACACTTGGTCGATGGTCGATCGTCCAGGTCGAAAACCGGCTTGCTCATCTCTGGTCGTTCTTTCACGATGTTTTATAAGTCGCTCGAAAATGATACGTTCTAAAACCTTGTACATGACACGTAGTAGAGAGATTCCTCTGTAGTTCTTAGGATCCGTGACGGATAGCTTCTTGTGAAGAGGTACGATGATCGCATGTCTCCACGAATCGGGTATCCTTTCGCTCATCCATATAGCACGGATGGTGTTGGTCATTTCACGAGTCCCAGACGGAGGAAGAGCTTTCAGCCTTTCAGCAGTGGTGTTGTCATCTCCACCTGCCTTTCCATTCTTCATTTTCCGGACACAAGCCAAAACTTCAGACTCAGTCGGCGGTTCCTTACTGACATCGTAAAGTGCTCTCTGAACATGCAGGAGCTCGGGTACTGTTGGCGCTAGACGATTCAGTAGTGAACTGAAGTAATCCTTCCATATTGGCAGCGTCGCATCACCATCTGCAACTCCATTTGTAGTGTTCAAGACAGGAGAACATCTCTTCATCTTCCCGCTATACTGTCGCAGCAACGTGTAGGCTTTCCTCAAATTCTTCTCCTACCAAGCCTTCTCGAACTCTTTAGCTCTACACGTCAACTCTCCTTCGCGGTCACTTTGAAGCTGCCGACGCAACTTCCTCCTCAGAGGCTTCTCCTCCACGAAATTCCCTGCAGTTCGGAGAGCACATACTCTGTTGTAGGTAGATGTTGTTTCTTCTGAGACGTAGGCGAACTTCTTCCGAGGCTGTACAACCGGGAGTGCCTCTTTCGAAGCGTCTTGGATGCCCTAGACAAAAGAATCCGCTCCGCAAAGTTTCTCTCAGTCTGTACTCCGATGTGAATAGAAGCGCGTTGTCGAGAATTCCTTCTGCACTCTTCATCTCTGAGACTTGCCATGTCAAGACCTTCGAATGTCCGATACTGGAATATTCCTCGTCAGGACATAGTCAAGCTGTAGCTTCAAAGTTGTCATCTTCCGCTTCCGGTGCTCTTCTGGAGATAGCTGGGTTGGTCCCTGCTACGTAAGCTGATGGCGGCGATGATTCCTCTTGAATGTCGATGCATTAATCAGACCACTGCGTTCACAAAAGTCGACAAGGCGGTAGCCATTGTCCGATGTTTGCTCCACTGGGTAGAACCATTTACCGAGTACTTCGGATTCCTGATCAAGTCCCATCTTCGCATTTGCGTCAATCCCCACGACAACAGCATGTTGACAAGGTATCCTGGCCAGCAACGTATTGAGTTCCTCATAAGACGCATCCTTCGAATTGTCTTCGGCGGTTTCAGTGTGTGCATGAGCACTCACTATCCACAGATTGAATCCTCTGTGATCCTGCAGTCGTACGAATGCATTCCGGCACGACGTTGAGCCGAACTCCTTGACCATACCATTGAAATCCTTCCTTACAGCTATTGCACAGCCTCCCACTCTCCTATCGTCAGCGTTACCGCAGTAGATGGTGTACTCTCCGACGCTGATGACGGGTCTATCCTTGAGGCGGGTTTCCTGCAAAGCAGCAAACGGTGCATGGAAATAGCTCAGAAGCCTGGATAGCGCAGTTTTTTTGGATATCACTCGACAGCGATCGACAGTTCAGGGTGGCGAAACTGTGGCTTGTGACCAAAGACTCCATGAACTCCCTAGGTACGGATCCTAAGGTGTTATGGACCAGAGGCCTTGGTGTGCCGGACGGCGACACCTTTCTGCAATGTGCGGGATACTTTCGCGATATAATTGTGCACGCTATATCGCTCACATACATACATACACACATACATACATACATACATACATACATACATACATACATACATACATACATACATACATACATAAATACATACATACATACACACATACATACTTACATACATACATACATACATACATACATACATACATACATACATACATACATACATACATACATACATACATACATACATACATACATACATACATACATACATACATACATACATACGTACATAGATATCGCGCAATCGATTTAGTCCGATGAATGGACGGATCTGCGACGGTAGATCACCTCGCGCCAATCGAAACCCCATTCCCCAGTGAGGCCGTCAACCCCGCACGGCCGCAGCCTGGTCCATGCGTCAGACTAAATCGAAAACGGAAACCATACATACACACGTGTTCCGTTTTCGATTTAGTATGACGCATGGACCAGGCGGCTGGCCGTGCGGTATGGCGGCCTCACTGGAGAATGGGGTTTCGACTCGCGCCGGGTGATCTACCGTCGCAGCCCCGTCCATTCATCAGACTTATGTTATTACGCGAACCCTACATATAGCCTAGCTCTCTCATTTTGAGCCGGTCGAAGTAAGGCTAATCGGGTTTATCATGTCAAAATCTACTTATCGATGTTATACTTTGCCATTACCGACCGCTACGCTGCTTGGTCCAACAGGACTCATCCTAGCAAGCTAGACTTTACATAAAGCCTAGCTTGCTCAGGTGAGTCTGGGCGAAGTAAGCTGCGGAGCGGTCGGCCATGGTAAAATTTTACAGTGATGAAAATATTTTCACATTATAATCCCGATAAACCTCATTTCGACCGGCTCGAAATGAGGGAGCTAGGCTGTGCATTCATACACAGATTAATAGTGATGTCATTCTAATCCTTATGTCTCATTCAGAGGGTCCTGTTGAATATTGCTCTAAGCCGGTTCAGGTCATCCGGTTAATTTTGTGTATTCAAATTCCGAAGAGATGGGGAACCATGGAGAGTTTGCGTAGCTATCGGACAGCAACTATGATTGTGGATATGGAGATCGCTATTGTGGATGGCGTGGTTTGTGCTTTGTCAAAATCTCCAACCACTCTGAAACCGAATTCAACATTGAAAATTTATCACTGGCATGCTGGAAAACCGTGTCTCTCTGGTCTACGTTCCCATTGGCAATGAGCGTCTTATGTGATTGTGATGAAAGGATATATTCCCTTCCCACAGTTAAGGTCCCGGCAGGCCATTGTAAGGGGCGCTGCGCGTTAGAGATGTTTACATGCTCCAGTTGATTGTAGTATGGGTACTTGTTCAACTTACCTTACAGTAGAAGGATTTCTCGTCTTTGTGAGCGTTCAAGGTCATGAAGAATAATTTATAGAAACCAATGCTCACTTCTATGCAAAAAATAACAAATTTTAGCAGGGAATGCTTCCCTGAAGTAACGAGAAGTAAATTTTCAGAGTTGCCTCACTGTGCTCGTTGTCCTAGTACTTGTGGTGCGGTGTTTGATCAAAGTGCTACCTCATTCGAGAACATTATCCATTCTATCCTTGGGATATTGTGTAGTGATATTTCTGAAAATCTTGTGCAACGCAGTTTTCGTCTACCTCTTGATAATCTTTGCTTGCATTCCCCTCGAGTTAGTCTTAAGATATTTAGCTGCTTATATTTAGATATAGCTACGTGACTCAACATTGAAAGTGTTTTCAGAGAACATCCAATAGGAGACGATCATCCGTTCCAATCGCTTTTCAAGTACTCAGTCGTGGCTGGCGCACTGAAATCATATGAGAGGTTAACACTAGGGCTTCTTCACGCCGTGGTATCTCTGAATCGTACATGTGCAGTATTCGCTCCGTTACACTACCCCAGAATATTCACTACGTGAAACACTGTGTTCATGGAAACAGCCGTCTTCTCGATTTTGTCTCCCGTTTTGTTGGCCTTCGCCTTCGAAGTATGTGAGTCCTTTTCTGCATATGCGGTTGTTTCAATATATATCAGATGCTGCAGCGACACGCCTTGTCGTCATGTCCTGCACTAGTCCCCTTTAACGAACCTCAGTTTGACAAACATTAGAATCCATTAGTATCGATAAACTCGGCTCAGTTTACAACCTGATGAAAAGCCGCATTCTGTGCAATAAACGCAAAAATCGATAATGTTGATTATCGACCGATGACGTGTCATGAGTACGAATTCCCACAAGTTCAGTACTTACCCTACCGACATGTGTTGGTTGACTGCAGATGCGCCCTGTTCTCCACAGCCGTGGCATGTCCATGCAGATATCGTGCTCCACGGCTAATTTAGTATGTAAACCCACGATTTTGAGGTACCCTTCAGAGTAAAGCTATCGAGTTCAAATTCTAACAGGAGCGACCTGCATCTATTTTCAGCCTCGTAGCCAAACATTAGCTTCCTAACTCAGTTTTGATTGTACCAATAAGATCGTGAACGCCGTCTGAAAAAAAGAAGAAGATTAACATCATAACTTTGCGGGTTCTTCAATTTTTCTCGAATATCACCAAGCCATTCTAAACCATTTTCGGATGTTCGTACCAACTTTTTACGCCCTTTTCGATGAGAAATATCCGCTTCCTCGAATCTTTTCAGAACGTTGCTTTCGGAATCGCGGGTTCGCGCACGTGCAGTTTAAAACATCAGGTGCGCCCTTCGCGCGCACCACAATCGGTCCTGCCGGATACTTTTTTGTCGACACACCTTGGTGAGCAAACCTGAAAATCATGGAAAATTGAAGTCTTAGTTAGACCCAAAATAAACTTATTGTTTGATAGAGGATAGAGAAAAACTACTCTAGCTCGACGATGAGGCCTAAATAAGAAGACTAGCGGAAATATTCAGAGTAGTACAGAGGCGCGACAAGGGAGGGGTGAGGGGTAATAACCTCTCAGAAATTATCGCGAAGCCGTGCCGAACCGTGTTCTAAAACCCACTGATATTCACAACCCCAGCCGTTACCGAATGATGTGCTTTGTAGATCGAAGTTCCGTAAAATTGTTCCCATTGTTTTCGAGGGAATTGTTTTTGCGGTTGTCCCTCAAGAACGTGGAAGTCACTGCGTGTCTAGAGCTGGAATTCCCGGTTCGGTAGCGGACAGTTGTGTCGGGAGCAGGCATTCGCGGAAAACTTCGAAACCGGAAAAAAATTTGCTTTCAAAATCGGAAAACTCCGAAAAATATTGAGTCGAAACGCCTTCTTTTCGCGAATACATAATTTTGACAGGGAAAAACAAGACATTGTAGTTGAAGTGCTTCGAATGATGACAGAATAATGTTCGCTGGAAGAAACAAAATCATCCACAATTATCCTCTGTTTCCGAGTGTGATTTATTTCCGTTCATCACGTGCGTATGCGTGCGTACGCTGATATGTGGAGACCTGTGAAAGACTAGCCTTTTTGCAGTGGCGTTTCGTGACAAAATTATATCGCTTAACACATTCTGCAACTCCTGTTGTGAACTTCTTCAAAGCTGCGCTACAGTTCTCTGATTATTCGAGTGTGCAATGTCACGTTTTCGACCAAAATCGTTTGCTCAAAAGCCGTCTCTAACTTCATGAAGAACAAAATTCGTAGAACTTGAGAATCACTCACAAATCAGAGATCCAGGCAGAGCAAACTCTTTACAGAGACGAACACCAATAGTTCGTTATCTATAACACACTTTCGCTTGAAATTATTTATTTATTTATATTGCACTCAAAGGTGCGAGCCATAAAAAACAATGGAGCACCTATGGCACTCGAAGGATGAATGGGAATAAAACAAAGAACGAGGAGAACATAGAATAGAACAGCAGTATTTACAAAACAGTAAATGGCAGTGAAATTCTTCTGATCTTTCTTCAACGCTGGAATTGAAGTTATGTTTGTTTTCATAGTTTTGTAATTTCTTGCGCTGTAATGTTCAACTCGACTGCGAACGATCGCATCGCGGTCAGCACTGAAGCTCAGTTTCACGGTTTTCAGTTTATTTTCCGCCGCATTCAATGCGTGTCGAATGTGCATTCAACTCGAGTGACCGCATGCATCGAAAGGCTCTATCACAGGAGCACGTGCTCCAAACAGCAGCACGTGCTGCAAATTTTCACAGCAGGAGCATGTGCCGCAAAATCCAATCGCAGGAGTACGTGCTGCAAGGTAGCCCAGCGCTATCGTAGCAGCACACAGACGCGACGCGGCTGGCACACCGGCGTGCGACGCGGCCAGCTCGCCGAGCACCATCTGGGGCCGTCAGCGATTGGACGACGCCTCCAGCGACCGGCGGGTAGAGTACCGTAAACTTGGGTAATTGAACCGGCGAAGCTGCCGAGCTCTCACTTCCGTCTCAAGGGTGCATCGTATACCATCCTTTCCTGAATAATCGTTTTTTCATCGAGTTGAATGTGTATCATGCACGCATTGGACGACTTATTTGTTGGGGCAAGTGCTGTAATTTGAAACGCAATAGGAGAACGTGTTCCCCTAGCAGCACGCTCCCCGACTATGCTCGAAACCACCTTGTCTTCGAGTTGAATGAATATTCGACACGCATTGGATGCGGCGATTGCCTGATACGTTGCCAACTCCAGCGGTTGGCACGTCTAGCGAAGCCGATTTCCGCTTGTGCAGAAGCCTTTTATACGTTAAGACCTGTTAGAACACGAGGACTTAACAAGAAAGCAAAGGTCTAGCAGCTCATGTATCAATACGCCTGAGGCTTCTTCGACAGATGAGGCCCTATCAACTGACCCCTCAGAAATCATGAGCTGCTACACCTGTATTTTCTTTTGCATTGTGTGACGATCTTGGTGAGCAGCAATGCTGCGGTGCTAGAGACAATTGCGGAACTACTGCCTCACCCTTGAGTTACCGTCGGTATAGGTCCTAATGCGACTTTGCGTTACCCATCGAAGTTTGGCGCAAACTCGGTTTATCTTTTGCCACATTTTTTTCCAGAGACTTCAACTCTACCATCTCATGCGTAAAAGCCAAAGTTAATTCACTTTGGAGATGATAGGGGCAGATACGTAATTAAAAGTTTTCCAGGCGACTGCTTGTGCTTCTTCGAACCAGCGGGTTTCGGGCTTCGCTATGGAGCATTTTTGTGCTACGATATATACGTGGTTCTTGAATGGTTCTGCACCGGCTTCGTGCTTCTGGTTTCCATAATTATAGATGTTTTCATTACGATTTTTCTGATCAACAAGCACAGAGTATGCAAGCAGTTTTCAACGTTTACTGTCTCTCTTTACAGCGTTCTTCTTGAACCATACGATCGCAAAGTTCCTATCGCCCATAGGTAGACCATGGCACTGTGATTGGGCGCTAAGTCTCTCTGTAAATAGTTACCGATCCTCCCGGATTCCACATTTGCCGAATCTCCGCGTGACGTTTTCCTATTTATAAAACTTACCATATGTAAATTTTTTGAAGACGTAGATCGCTCTAGAACATATAAATTATTATTCACTTTTAGCTTTAGCTTTTTTCAGAACTTTTGACCTTCGACAGACCGCAATATCGGGACAGATTGGAAATAACGCTACGCACCCGCTATACACGGCGGTCGGTCTGTAATATCAAAGATTGTCCTGAGGGTAAACTGTGCCTTCAAAGTACATTATAACCTCAGGGAAAATGCTAGATATTATGGTACAGCCGCTGTGTATAGCAACCCTGCCAAGCGCCAAATTTCAATTTGCTAAAATAAGCAAGAAAAAGCGGGCAAAACTCGACCATGCCCCCAGAGAAGAAAAATGGGAACACCGACAGGCTTTCGTACATAATAGGGACATGTCGCGCGACGAAATTTCATCAAAATATGTGTTCTTTAATTTGCTATCGGTCTATCTTTATGGATTAGCCTGTTTCATTGCGATGGCTGCGAATGATAAGAAAAACAACCCTGAGACAGAAATTCGCATTGCTCAAATTCAAAATTGCTCAAATTCAAAGGTTCGTTCGTAGTGATCTCTGTGCGAATCTAGGGGCACCATTGTAATTAGCATGAAATCCTTTCTAAGCGAGGCGGTATATCTGAGGATGACTTTGAGGTTGGTCTGTGCCCTTAAAGGCAGGGTACGCGATCAAAACGGTCGTTAAGCGCCACTCCACCCCCGGGAGATAAGTAGAGCTTGAATGACAAGCCCTTGTGATGGCTGCGAATGACAAGAAAACAACGTTGAGACAGAAATGTGCAGAGATAAAATTCAAAATCTCTAAAAGGTCATAATTTCGTTTGTAGTGGGCTCTGTGCGATTCTGGGGTCACAGTTTTGATCAGCATGAAATTCTCTCTGAACCAGACTGTATACCTAAGGATGACTTGGAAGTTGAACTGTGCCAAAGGCCTCAATCCAAGCCCAGGGACGGAGTTTTAGATCTCCACATAATTGTAGAGCGTGAGCACTGCATTTAAGAGCATCCAGCGTTCTTCTGAAGGGTAATTACCATACCTAGGCCATCTCAGCTCTTTTCGGGGAGAATTCCCTGTTCCATTTAATGATCCTAATACAAAACTTAGCGACCACACTACTCACACACTGGTGGGGTGAACGCAGCTCCACGAGGGGAATGGGCAAGCTTCCGAACCCCGACGCTTGTTGCCTTGAAGCACTGTCTCCACTGCCTCGAAGGATGGTCAAAAAGCGATCCGTTGAACAATGTGCGTTCGCTACTTCATACCATCCACCCGTGGCGATGTTTTACGACCTCTAGCTAGTAACGAGCACGCTGAATTCAAAATAGGCCAGGCAGAGCGGCTCACGAAAATTGAAAAACAGAAAACTTTCCTCGTAGCAAAAGGTGATGTAGAATGGGCGCTTTTCCGAAAAGACTTTCCGAACCTTGAATTTTACTTCGAAAAAGCGGTAGTTGGGCACAAGGTGCTTCTCTTGAATGGAAATCAAAAACTACTCAACCAGGGCTAGTAGTCAACCTAAGTCAGCCGAGTGAAAACGGTTGTCAGCAACCGGCTTGTGGTAGCCAGTGGCAACGATCGAGGGTTGTGGCCTAATCATGCCGGACGCACGCGAAGCATACAGGGTTGTAGCCCCGCCATGGGGCTTCATTTTCGCAGAGAATTCATCATATTCACCCTTCGCCAGAGAGTATGGCCTGTCCCAGGTCCGAAATGTACCAGAGCTTTACCGAAAGTTTCCCTGTAATTTCTGGTAAACGTGCAATTATCTTCAGTTCATGGGAATCAACTTGAGAATTCTCGGAATTTTTGGTTCTAGGTTATTGTGTTGAATTTTCAGACATATACTAGAAGATTTCTCCCAGAAATATGTAGTTGCCTCAGAAAACCTATCAAAAATTTGCGAATTCTGTCAGATTCAGGGCTTCAGACCCTGTGACCCGAATCACTGATTGGGGAGCCCTAAATGACTCAGAAAGCCTGGGCTAACAAGGAATATTGCACTACACTGATAAAATCGTTGAAAAAATAAATGTGAAAATGAAAGACATAATCAAAAATCAGTGGCAAAATCAGAGAAAAGGGTATTTTCGAAAGGACTTGTGGGCACTGATTCACACAAGTCATCGATTACATCTCATGACAGAGCGATAAAATCACTGATCTCTAAAGATCTAGATACAAACAAATTGTTAACTCTCAGAATGGACGTCTGTCGACTGAGCAGTGCAGTGGACCATGACACGACACAAATATGGCGCACATTGTGGAAAAGTCTAGATTGGCCACCATACAGGCGCGACACAGTCGCGCACAACAGCTCCCACTAAATTTGCGACGGCTGTCAGTACTAGCCACGATCGATTGCTGCGCTGGACGCGACGGGCTGTACCAGTTTCTACACAGTGACACCGTCGCCGCGACGCATTTATCTTCGGTTTCAGGTGAAGTGTGTTTCCAATCATCGCATGCGTCTGCGCGCGTATGCTGCATCTCCTTCTCCTCATACTTTCTTGCTGTCTCCACCCTCGCTGCGCATAGGCACTACTTACTTACTTATTCCCTCACTGGCGTCTGGTGGAGCAGGTCGACCTCTCAACCAATACACTGCTGTGGGTACCACTGGAGTTCGGACAGCCTGAATAACACGCTTCCATTCTTGACGGTCTCTACAAACGTTCTTGGCTTCGATCACTCTGCACCGGATGGATTTAAGATCGTCGGTGATTGGCTTGAGCAAAGTTTTCTTAGGAGCAATTCTTTCAATCTTCCATTCCGCGACTCGATTCCTCCACAGAAGTCTGTACGGCAATCTGCTCGAATCCATCCTGCACATGTGACCGAACCATCTTAACCTACTTGACTGAATCTGCTCTTCGATGGACGGCTGGTCTCCACATCTCTCAATATCGGTGTTCCGGATACGATCGCGAATAGATATGCCCAAAATTTGCCGCAGACACTGCATTTGAAAGACCTCCAACTTGCTAGCGTCGGACTCCAACAACGTCCATGTTTCTGATCCATATAGAAGGATTGGTATTCACTAAGTCAGAAGAAAGCCTCTGTCGTCGCTACCTCGATGTGAGAACGGGGTCTATTGTCCGGCATTGGCTTCCTCCTTGTGAGAGACGTCAAGCTACGCTTTAAGATCAGGAACAAGTGGAGTATCTGAGACCTCAATTCGAGAGGGATCTGGCTTTTGATAAAGAAAAAATCGTCATCTTCATATTTAGCCTGATTAACCCTTAACACACATTCTTCCCCTACATTGTGTTTTTTCAGAGAAACAATAGAGGAGGACTCAGAAATGTGAAGGATTTCGGATTTATGATACAGGTGAATGACGTGAAAGTCCTGTATTTCCAAACCGAGGTTTCTCGACAAGTTTTTCTGTGCCGAAAGCCAAAATCTATAAATCGATTATCTCCAGACGGTTATCCTTGCCGCGGGCAATGGAATTTTCACAATTTATATACGCACGGCTGGTGAAACCATCTACTTCAAGCCATGGATTGATAACATTCCTATACTGGGTGACTTACTCCTTGCTCTCACATATGAGTATGTTCTGGCAGTTATTCCTCCATGTAACTAATGACTCTGAAGCATTTATTTATTGCGTTTATTTACAGACTGAGCATCCTTTTCGCCAATAGAGCTGTACGTGACGAATTATTGAGATTTCTGCGCTGCAAAGAATCGAGTGTCACTATGACTAAAGTGGTGGAACTCCGAAAAATGGCGGCGCGAATTTCTCCCAATAACCACTAGGCATAAGACTTCTCTGTATGAATGTTATTTTCTAGTAATTCACGACGAATGTGTACAATGCTCCCATCAAATGAAATGCTGAAATGTAATCATTCATAAACCGTTAGTCTACGTGATTCGTTGTTCGTGAATGTGCTTAAACTGGTAGTTCCTGGGGGAGGGAGAAGAGGCACCCTGATGGGGGCGGGGTCCTAGAGCGCATGGCGCGCGCATTTTCTCGCAGACATTTTCCCGGGACACCTTCTCATGGATAAGAGAAACGAATAGGAGTTGCATAGATGTATTGCATCGCTGAACAAGCTTTCACTCTCATTTTTTCCCGTTCTTTCTTTTATTTCTTTACACGAATATGGCCGATTCCGCTCGCCCGAATTCTCGATAGAAACCATAGCGAAGGGCGATTGGCAAGTAAGTGCACCAGAAAGATCTGGAACGAGGAATACAGAGTAAAATCGCATCCTGATGTAGGGTTAACGTCAAATTTGAACACTCAGAATCGTGGTTGACTCTGTGAGGTTTTTTCAAACTCTGTTAACGGTTTCTGCATAATGGAAATGCCATAAGAATGACTCCACCTCTGACGTTGTTCAATTACCGATAGGGGCTAATGTACAAAAAATTCTAGGTTTCAATCAAATCATTGACTCACTATAAAATGATAAAATGGGGTGATCCATTCGAATCACGCCGTTCCCAAGAAAATTTGTTGGGGGACGCCATCCCCGCAAAAACTGTGTGGGGCCTGTCTCCGAAAGATCGCTGGGAAAGATGTGCATGCCGTAAATGACTCGGGATCAAGGCTGAGCGGAAATCTTTAACAAGGTTTTCGGGAATGGTGTACAACCTGTCCCTAAGGAGTGCAGGCGTCACCAGGTGTGGTTGAACGCGAGACGCCGCACTGCGCGTTCAAGACTGATCAGAATTCGATTTTCTGTCGGTTCTCCCCAACAACTTTTCGATTTCCATTTGAACCTTAATTGCTTCCCGGAATGAATACCGCATGACTAAATTCAAACAACAAAATACTACTCGGCGAGATTGGGGAAATTTATTTATAATCTGCCTCAAACAAACAGCGCTGTTGCCCGTGATCACCTCCACAAGCCTCCGCCCAGACTTCCTTTGGAGGGCAGTGTATACGTGCAAAGAATGTGTCTCGATTTTCGACGTTGTGGAGGTATGTAGATAAACCAATAAGTGGATCAAAGGCAGTGTTCACGATAAAAAACCACATTCTAGCTATCTCTGTTTTTGAGTAGGATGTAGTCCACCAATCAAAGGAGAACAGGAAGAATCCCTCATGAAACTATAGAATATCGGAGAAAACTGTTCGAAAAGCCTGCTAAATATTTATTTACGCCTGCTGGTGTATTTTGTGCACTGCGGACAAGACGTCAAACCAAACATCGCAAATGTGTTGAGCTTCAGAATTCTTAAGGGGTCTTCAGAGTTACAATGACCGGCGAGTGGCCGCCGAGCGTCACCCTTGACGCGGCGACGAAAATGTTTTCGAAAATTATCGTCGCGGTGTCGGTTGCCGCTCGCTGGCAGTGATGCAGGGCCGTCGCCGCCCTAAAACACTCTGTGGTGACCCTTCGTCGCCCTCCACGCCGCGTCGGTCGCTCCCGCCGCCGAATTTAATCGATATTGCATCACCCAGCGCTGTTTGCCGCTGCGAGCAACGTCGCGACTTGAACTTCGCAGGCCTGTTTAGGTGAGTAACTTCTTCGCTTTCTGTGTGTACCGAAAACTGTTAAACCATAAGATGGGTCAATTCTCTTGCTTGGATGTTAGAATCTTTAGCGAGAAAGAGTATTCGAAAATTCGGCCTTCTCGTTCATTTTCCGTCGTACTTCCGCCCTTCTTTTTCTTAGAGGGACCCAACGCTTACGTTTAAACCAAAAAACGTTACAATGGATTTGCCATAGGCAAAAAATCTTTAGAGTTTTTCATGTTTAGGGCCCGATATCGTGATATCCTTATCACCGGCGAGGCTGTTTTCCTACTCAGCAGTCTGCTCAGAGCATCAGTCGCATACCTCTGGAGAAAGACGGTGTGAGAATGAAGACACACTGCTCTCCTTTCCTTTTATACCCTGACCTTTATCAAAAGGGTCTCATCAATTTCGTTTCCCGCGAGAATTTTCAGATGGCAAATTATAATCGTCTGAAAAAGACCTTTTTTATCTAAACACTGCCTTTCAAGCGAAAAAGAAAAGATATATTGTCAATCATTGAATGTGGGATCGCCGCGACACTGCTTCTCAAGCAAACCCAAATGTCGACAGCAGGTTTCTGAGGTGTCGTCACAGAGCACATCAGCCGAGGACACGAAAAAATTGGTGATTTCGGAGCGAGAGAACCTGGTATCACGCCGAAAAGTCCAGCTGTAGACCTCCTAGCGCTGGATTAGGAGACGGCGGCATGGCATAACCGAAACCCCGAAAGGTTCAGCTGTCGACCTGCTACCGCCGGATTTATGGATTTTGCTGCAGACATCCTATCGAAGGCCTCTATTAAAAGGGTAGCCAACTTCAAAATTCGGAGCAATTATACGAACTGAACCTTCGCAGGATTCAAAAACTATTGCTGTATTATTACTCCACCCAGCTGTTATTGTAGAGTCCCCATGCTCGACTGCCCTTGTGCATGGGCATTTCGGTTTTTTTTCTGCCGTAATTGTTATCAAGGTGTAACTCTTACTAACTCAATATCTGAGCTATTTCGCAACAGGTACAAGAAAAAATAATAATTGATTAACTTTTTGAACCAATTCCACTTTTACCGGCTTTATTTGAGGCTATGATATAAAAACTAAGAGATTTGGACGAAATAACTATATACAGAACTTTTGACTATGTGAGGACTTGATTATGGTACTGAAACGGGTTAATCAAATTTCTCCAATGAGGCAAAATTCTCAGTTTCCCGGACTTTTTTCGAAACAGGAACTCCTAGCATAGCTTCATTATCCGAAGAATTTCCCTCACCAAACCTCACATTTACGGGTATAGGTATTATGCGCAATGTCGCGTCTGATTATGAGTAGTTTCCCGAATGTGGTTATTTTTTTCAGAAACCCTCGAAAACTGTTAAAATCGAATCTCTGAAAAATGGTTGATATATGGCAAAATGAATTTAGGCAGAAGGATAAATCATTGTGAAGAATTATCCAATTAGAAGTTGATTGGCTTGAAGACGTTGGATGATGAAGATATCATGGGAATCGTACTTTCCAAATAAATAAATACGCCAAATTGCGTACGCACGCGATTGCGCGTAACCGTCCAGCCTTCGCACAGTGTCCACACCTAAACCCCTACGCGATTTTCGCGTCGCACTGACATATACCATCGCATCGCTCCGCGAAAACTCTGTACGCCACCTGAGATACTCCGCGCTGGACGCTCACTCTCGTTTTTGGCTCCTCGTGGGGGTCTCCGTGCTCGCCGTTCACTCTCGCGCGGGGCGATGCATGCGTGCCCTGGATGGGCGACAAGCGCGTCGCGCACACCCCGCGCGGTGAAAAGTTTCATATCCCACCGCGCGCTTGCGGATAGGACTATGAAAGATGCTCAAGCAGCGAGCCGCCGCACTTCTGACCCAGACTAAGGGCGCCTGAGTGATATAAACCCAAATAATTAGAAGTTTCGAGTATTTGAGTATTCGATTCAACCAGAAGTTCCAATTTCTGATTTTTTCGAATGTTCTTTTCACTCGGGAATTTCGATTCTTGCTTTTTTCAAACCTTCGATTCATCCAGAAATTTAAATCATTCGGGTTTCGGAATATTCGGTTTGCTCGAAGAGCTTGAATATTGGATTTTCTGAATAGTCAGCCAATTTTCTGTCACAACATTCAAATTTCCGGCCATTGAAAAAAAACGTGCAGAAAGTATTCATGATCTATTCGGGAATGTTCCGAAAAAAATCTGATTTTCATTCGAGTATTCGGATATGTTTTCCAAGTATGCATTCGCCTCGAATAGAAGACAGGTTTTTAAATACAACCGTTCAGTCAAAAAAGAGGGCTTGGAATTTATCCACTCAATCCGAAATTTCAAAAACGCGTCATTCGAGGATAGAATACATCCGAAAATCCTAAAAATGTCTCGTTAGAATTTATTCGCGCACTCGAGAATTTTTAAGTGGTCACAGTCAAAAATCTTATTCATCAGAAATTTTTCAATAGTGGCTCTCCGCATAATTCATTCATCTGAGGTGTTCTGAAAGCGCGACATTTGAATTATTGTCTCATCTAAAACCTAACGACGATTGCCCATGTTTATTAATTAGAGGCAGGTTTGCGATAAAAACGGTTGTTGTGCTATCGTCATGAGAAAGTAGATCTGACCATCACAAATAGGAAAATAAGTGGAAAGTTGTAGAAAAAGCGCTCAGGAACAAGTTATTGCTTTGTCCGTCCGCCATCAATTATTGAGATTTCTATAAATGGCTGCTTTGTCAACATTTATTTTGCTTCTAAAATAATTTCTGACACTTCTGTAGAGTACTATTTTAAGAGCAAAATAAAAGGCGGGTAAACATGCATCAATGAAAATCTCGTTAATTAGGGGGCCGGCCGACACCGGTAATTAGCCGTCACACCTTGTTGTTTAGCGTTTTTACCGCGAATTTCCGGGGGTTTTTTCACTTATTTTTCCTTTTGTTGTGACCAAATCTACACTCTCATGAAGAGAGCTCAAAAACCCGTTTTTATCGCGAACCCTGCCTTTACCTATTGCATCAATACTAGATCTAATGAGGAATGTGGAGAGTTTCTCCACTATGATCTTCATAAAGTCTCTCAATGAATATAAAACATGGAGTGAGTCCTTCAGAAATTTTCTAACAAATATGTGAGTTCAAAAATATATCCTATCCTCGATTTAATTGTATTACGTGTGATCATTTGTACAAATATTCGAGCAATTATTCGATTTCGAATTTGATATGGTTTTCTAGTAATATACTTGTACAAATGAACAACTTTTTTCCGAAGGGCAATGTAAGCTGAATTGAGACAAATATTCGAACAAACGGAATTTTAACCTGACCGAAAGCAAGGATATTTTCGAATTCCCGAAGGAATGGAACACTCGAGAGGTAAACCAAAGCAGTAAAAAATCACGACGAAATGGAATATCCAAAAAAGGATGTTTCAGGATACCAAATAAACCTAGTGTTTGAAAAAATATGTACGCATAATAAAATCCCATGAGACAATAAAATATAAGAATACCTCAACAAACCTTAGAACACTATTTGAGTATTAATTCCATCCAATACCAGGACTGATTTGCGCGTTATTGCACAAAAACAGGTGTGCTTGGCGAGAGACAAAAAAACAAAAGGAGGTTCTTCAATTGCGAAACTGACAATATTTCGCTAAGCGTTCGGAGATTAGGACGATCAATGCTCAGCGGCGATATGATGTCTTGCCTTGTCAACCTGCTGTGAACCTAAGACACTTCGATAGCAGGTCGATAACAGGTTCATGTTTTTCCCGAAATAACCCGCTCTCGCCGGTTGCTCGAGAAAGAGGTGGGTCAACCTGCTGTCGACATTTGAGTTTGCCTGAGTTGGCAGAAAAAATTGCGCGCGGGAAAACGAAGGGAGAGTGGCTATTGATCGAACGATTTCGCTCCCACCGCGGCTATCTCCCTGAGAGACACCAGCGATAGTTGATTCTCGGCGAAAAAAAAAGCTATTCCAGAAAATATCTCCGCATCTAGTTTCTCGCCACATTATCGTTCTATGGGCTCAATAGCAAGTCCAGTGAGGCCACCAACCCCGCACGACCAGCCGCCTGATCCATGCGTCGGACTGAAAAACGAAAACCATACATTGCTTGAAAAGTCAAGATTTTATTTGTGTGTAGTGTTTTCCATCTCAGTGAATTTTTAATTTTTTTTTTTTACCCTGATTGAAGGCGTATGGAAGTACCTTCCTTTCCCTATTATTCACCTCTCCGACATTTTGATATCGTTATATCTAGATATTGGAGTGGTAAGAACTGCAGAAAGCAAGATTTAAAAAAAATCACCCAGTTTTGTTCAGAAACTTCTCATCTTTCATCAAATGTTACTGGACATTATCGGAAAGATTGGATATTATGTATTAGCAAAAAAAAATTTGCCGTTTCGTAGCTAAGTATGTCGCTTACAGGAAATGACGCTCAAAATCGCCGGTGGACACCGGGGACAGGCGTCCACCGGCTGCAATGTGCACTAGCGCCCCGACCAAACTGTCCAGCTGCCGCAAGGGTGACCGCCTATCAATGGGGTGGCAGTGGTGGAAGCGCGAGGAAAATTCACGCTTGTGAACGTGGCGTAACCTGGACGAAGCCGCGAATCCTCTACAACATTTGATTCTACCTTGGCGCTCAGCATGGTCACTCCTTACCCGAACGTATGAAAGACAGCATACTTCATCCTCCTAACCATTACCATGTCCGAAAATATTTACTGACATTAATCGATAACCAAACTAATGAGACATGGCATATGAGTGCGCACCATTCATTTGTGTTAAAGAATTACATCAACCAATATAATTCCAATTCTTGTTCTGCCCTGTCTTGTTAAGCAAACCACAACATACATGTGAGCAACTCCCCATGCTAGACCTGCTCTTCTGACATTTATAATTCATCTGCTAATGGTTCTCCTTGCACGTTTGTTGTTCCCGTCTCATTTTCCGTAAGAATCATCGAAGCGCTATGTGCGATCCAACTTCTCTTAATTCTTGTTTTTGTTTACCTCGGGTACTGCTACCTGTCACTGTTATTTGCTGTCAATGCTAAAGTGGACGATTAATTATCTGTTTTTTCATAAAATGTTCACTTTTTCCCGTCAAACAACTGCAACAAAAACAATCAAGCAACCATGGTCTAACAGCAAATTCAAACGCAAGAGATAACAAGAGAATACAAGAGAAAACGAGTAACAAGGAATGTGTCCAGCTCATCTACAGGTTTCAGAAATTCGTGCATAAAAATTCAGTATGCCTTAGTCAAAACTACAGATTCTAGTGGGGCGAAATCAGTACCAGTACCTTCTGAGTCATTTATAATCTATATCCTGGTTTCGAAATCGGAGTCATCTGTGACATCTCCCAAGTTACGGAGTTGATGTTTTCGGAAACATAGAGGTAGTATGTTCTCTGTTTGGGTCTCCACAGAACCCAGAATGTGATGTGGAACCTTCGTGGGTTGATACCGTCATAACGGGTAGCGTAGCACGTGTCTGCTGTACCAGCGCACAAGATTTTTTTTATTAGATAAATAACACTGACGCGAAGTCCTCTTTGATCCTACCAATCGATTTTTTCAAGATGAACCCAACATTAGAGCGAGAATTCACACTCATGCGGAGAACATTATACCGTTCATGCAGAAGTTGCATTTGCCACATGTACTAAACGACGCTTTTCGAAGGCATGGCTACTTCCTCCTCCTTCTCCTCCTAGCTCGTCGGGACAGCGTCTTTGATTTAGCGTTACCGAAGTGGCATTGTACTTTTTCCTTCGCCTGGCTGCAATCTGTTTTTCGATAGGATTCAAGCCACAAGCTTTTTGTAGCATTCCGCTCTTTCCAGCTAGGCTTCCATCGTTCATACTTTGGTAACCTTAACAAGTTTTTCATCGTGCTGTAGGTAAAACTCCTTCATGAACTTTGACACTTCCGCCGGCTCGGCGGTTAAGGTAACGAACGTAAGGGGGGGAGGTCGCTGTCCTGGCTGTGAATGGTTAAGGTGGTTAGTGGGTTAGGTGAGTGGAGAGTGTTATGCGCGCCGAATAAAACAAAGTAAAAACTTGACGGCTGACATTTCGATGTGTCGACTGTGACAGGAATAATGAAGTCGCTGACGATCGGCCAGCAGACTAACACAGCAACGAGCACACCAGAACACAGTATCCGAACTAGGCACCAAACCCGCAGCACAATAGCCGAAAAATGTGCGATCCACAACACGCTCTAGCTAGCACACCAAAAATGGTAATCAAACTTGGGTAACTTGGGTAAAACTTGGGTAATCGAACTGCAACGAAGAAACCGACGTGCAACGAAATCCACGAAACATCAGAAACACGAGGGCGGAAACATGGCTCCACTCAACCATAACATCCCGCCGGGCCAGTGAATCCAAAATTATCCCTCTGATCACTATAAAAAAGAATCGCATGGACAAGAAAAATAATTATGACTTACCGATTACGAAGCTGCCACACCACCATGTAGACGCTGTGCTTAGCGGGTGCCACGAAGGAGAGGATGAGCGTTCGGCACAGCGCCTATGAAAAGAAAAAATGTAAGGGCTGCAGCCGAACGAACAAAAAATCACTATAAAAAAGAATGGCATTGACAAGAAAAATAATTATGGCTTACCGATTACAAAGCTGCCCCACCACCATGTAGACGCTGTGCTTAGCGGGTACCACGAAGGAGAGGATGAGCGTTCAGCACAGCGCCTATGAAAAGAAAAAATGTAAGGGCTGCAGCCGAACGAACAAAAAATCACTATAAAAAAGAATTGCATTGACAAGAAAAATAATTATGACTTATCGATTACGAAGCTGCCCCACCACCATGTAGACGCTGTGCTTAGCGGGTACCACGAAGGAGAGGATGAGCGTTCAGCACAGCGCCTATGAAAAGAAAAAATGTAAGGGCTGCAGCCGAACGACCAAAAAATCACTATAAAAAAGAATTGCATTGACAAGAAAAATAATTATGACTTACCGATTACGAAGCTGCCCCACCACCATGTAGACGCTGTGCCTAGCGGGTACCACGAAGGAGAGGATGAGCGTTCAGCACAGCGCCTATGAAAAGAAAAATGTAAGGGCTGCGGCCGAACGAACAAAAAATCACTATAAAAAAGAATTGCATTGACAAGAAAAATAATTATGACTTACCGATTACGAAGCTGCCCCACCACCATGTAGACGCTGTGCTTAGCGGGTACCACTAAGGAGAGAATGAGCGTTCAGCACAGCGCCTATGAAAAGAAAAAATGTAAGGGCTGCAGCCGAACGAACAAAAAAAATGAAAAAAAAATGAATTTGGTTGCAGCCGTTCCCAATAATTCGATGCGGCCGAATTATCCTAATCAGAGGATCCGCTCGGGACCTCCTTCATCGCATTCCGGTATTCGCGAATCGCTCGTGATTAGTGACACTGTGTTTCCTTGGAACTGCATACACCTTCCAACACAAATCGACTGACTGATAGTATGAGGGATCTTGAATCCTCGAGTAAACCACACCAAGGTGTTCTTGTTTCCCAAAATCGCCTCAATAAGTTTTAGAGTACCGCTGATGAGCAAAAACTCCTTGTTTCTCTCCACAAGTTACTCTCATAATTTCGTACCAAAAAATACTTAGATAATGGCCAAAATTTGTCTCCCGATGCCAACTCCTGCGACCCGCACATTAATTTTCGTAGTCTAGTGGGATATTTAAGCCTCGCTTATAAGTGCATGAAAAATTATTCACGCAAATTTAGTACATGCGGAGTATGGATTATCCTGTGAACAGCAATGCAATATTGAACTTATACAAGTGCAATAGGAATAATAACCACAGTTGGTCAAGCACTGTCATCTTTCAAAGATGGTCACATGATTAGTGATTAATAACTCGACCAACTATGGCCTCATATTTTGATCGAGATCTATCGTCAATCACTAGATGAGGGATCACCGCGACGCTGCTTGGCGGGAAAAATTGCGCGCGGGAAAACGAAGGAGGAATGACTATTGATCGAACGACTCCGCGCACAACTGCCGAGCGTGGCTATCTCCCTGTGAGACACCAACTATACCTGGCAGTTATCTACCTCGGACTACACGGATAATACGTGCCCCCAAAAACGAAAAATTCACAAATTATTTCACACACTTCCAACCTACGGTATATGTTGGCGTCTCTCACTAATCAGGAAATAAGACTCAGTTTTACTAAAAAAAAACTGCCCGACACTAGAAATTTCTGTTCTTGGGTTTGAACTCTGTAAACGGTAATTTTTTCCTCAACAAATCCACCCGAACTTTCTGAATGATTAAATATGGGGTCGTTCCGAATACAGTGAGTGGTGATTTCTTGTTAAAAAATCCACCTGAAATCCCAAAACGGTTATTAAGGAGTCATTTTGAAGTGTGTTTGTCATAGTGTGTTCGAAAACTTCACCTCAAATTCTGTAATAGTAGATTTTTTTCGCGAGACGTTCAAAGTGTTTATAACGAACCCTTCTCAACAGTTTCGGAGCTTCGAGTGAAGGTTTTTCCGGAAATAAAAACTACAGGACACATGGTTCAGAATTACCCTAAATAAACCATTTTCGGTTTCCAGGTGAAGATCCGATTTTCAATCATTATGAAAGTTCAGGTGAATGATCCAGAAAGAGAAACAACACAGCACAGTATTCAAAATGACCCCCATTCATTTTGTAAATTTAGGTAGACTTCTCCAAAAAAATGCTACAGAACACAAAGTCTAAGATGACCCCTCTTGAACCATTTCAGAATTTTAGGTAAGCGTTGTTGAAATATCTTCAGGAAACAAGGTTCAGAGTACCCTCTACACAACCGTTATAAAAATACCAAAGGGCTTAAAGCTTAAAGTAGCCCTTATTTAAACATCTTGATGTTTTGGGCGGATGTTTCCAAAAAGAGCTGCAAGAAGCGAGTATCAAAACTTCCAGGTTTCTAACATATTGGAATTTCAGGATTTCAAGAATTTTGAAAAATTGGAGGAAATCAGCCAGGACGGGAAACAAGAAAAGGACTAGGTTGCGAGGTACGGAGCCTTCATAATAAAAAATGAAAAGGCAAGGGTAGTAGCACAATAGGCAAAATTAGTATAAATAATTCACAAAAAAACAAGAGGTGTATCGTCAATCACTGGATGAGGGATCGCCGCGATGGTGCTTGGCGGGAAAAATGCGCGCGGGAAAACGAAGGGAGAGTGGCTATTGATCAAACGATTTCGCACCAAACTGCTGAGCGCGGATATCTCCCTGCGAGACACCAACGATACCTAAACTTGAAGGCATCGTCCACGCCGAAAACCAGATATTATTTTATAACATTTTTGTATAGCTTGGCCTCTGTATGGAACGAAAATGTGGAAAGAGCCGCTGAAAATCCTTGATTCGTTAAGAAAAATCAGTTTGAATTTACTGTTACAAGCATCGTTCGCGCTGGAAATAACTTCCCGTTTTTTAGGCACAATTTCATGAATAAGCCCGGTAGACCGCAACAGTAAACTTTGGCGCGTGAAAAACGTAGGGTTATGAGGTTGGAGAGGGTTAGGGATGAGGATCCGCCACCAGTTCTCCCCAGCCATCTAGCACAAGGAACAGAAGCGCCATGTCAGACGCAAGAGATCCGGCATTGCCAATTTTTATCTCCGAAAACCTTATCATCCAAATTTGCACAGTGAAAGCCTTCTATTCTCAAGTGCTTTGGGTAGAACAAAAGCAAAATGAATTCACTACCTCAGAAAATTTTAGGCTTCAAACCACTTCAGACGTTTAGGGCTGGGATTCATGAAAGGCAAACCACGGTTACGGCTGGGCTAGCGGAGGAAACCGGCATACACAAAAAATCCGGTTTGGTTACGTGTGGGCTACGATTGGGCTACGCGTAACCGCACCATGGAGCTGCGGTTAACCGCGGTTAGCAGCGGTTTTGCGGCTTAGTCGTCGAATTGATGGTGTGTTGTACTAGTGCACAACACTGAGGAAACGCACCTTTTGCGAATACGCATAAAAACTGCCACATTATAGGCCCGCTAGCCATAATGCGTTGCTCTCGATAACAACGAAAATTCTCAGAATCATCAACCTCATCTGTTAGGCCTGTCCTCCCTGCTCTCGCTCTCTTCTTTATTTTATAGCACATCGTTGCTTTTTTTGCCTCCACTTTTTGTTCCTAATTCTTGTCTTCGGTGCGCTGACCATTTACCGAGCAGCCACAGGCTATTCGCTGGGGTTTCTCCTCCATTTCGGCTCCGAATTCCCTCATTTTTCCTCAGAATTTTTTCCCAGCACTTTTCGTACACGTTTTCGTTATTTTTCTGTTGGAAAACCCTAACTTGGTTTGGTACTGGGATGAATGATTTTGTTTTTTCGCATTTACAACGTTTTCTTCTTCTTTTTTCCGAAGCGCCCACTTCGATTTGAAATGCTAATGTTTTTTTTACATGGTTCTGTGATCAGCCTGCGTTTTCTCGATGTTTTTAGTTCGAACTTCTGTTTTTCCCTTGCATTTTGAGCTTTTTCCATATGATTTTTTTAAGGAGTCGTTTTAGTTTTCTCCTGTTGTGAGCGACAGTAAGCTTGTGTGAGAACGACAAAGAGGAAAAAAACAAAAAAGGGATTCTTAGACAAAAAAAGAGATGAAAAAAACTCTGAACTCAAACGAAAAACGGAGAACTTGAAGCCAAAAACTCATCGAGAGGACGATGATGATCCCTGCAGCAACACCTAAGCCATGTGAAACACACAAAAAAATTAGTGGGGCGTTTCGAAAAAAAAGAAGTTGAAAAGGCTAGTAATGCGATAAAAAGCAATTGGGGTTAAAATTTCACCAGCAGGTTTGCGGCTCATCGTGAGAAAGCAGCACCACCTTATGTACTTTAAAAAAACCAAAAAGGATTTGTTAAAAAAAGGAAAAAATGAAAAACTTAAAAATGGAAAAAACATCTCCAAGTTGAGGAGAATCCCTTTAAATGCCTGCGATCCATTGAAGGAGGTAAAGCACAAGGTAGACAAAAATAAGAATTGAAAAAGCAAGCAAAATTAGCAATCATGTGCAATAAAAACAGTGACGGGTTAGGGGAATTCCGACCCGAGTGCCAATATTCCTATTTTTCTCCAATCGAGATTCTCGGCGTCAATTGAGTGGCAAGTACGAGGCCGCGGAATGGTTAGCCACCCAACCGCGATGGGGCTGTTGTGAATCCCGGTTCGCGGTTTGGCTACCGCTGGGGTTGCTGCCCTAACCAAACCCAAACCTAGCCGGCTGCGTTCATGAATCCCAGCCTAGAAAAACTTCGGACGTGTTGCCTTGGACACACCCAATTCGACGGAGGTTGCGAGGAATTAAATGTTAAAAAGGTTTTCAAACGCGTTTATTTTTCGAAAGCTGGGCTTTTTTTGGGGCATCTTTGCTATTATCGCTCATCTTAATAGCTTGCCTACTCAGAACATAAAAAATAAGACGATATTTTAATATAATATATAAAATATTTTGCACGCACAATGCCTTAAGTTGCATTTGAATTTCGCGCTGAAATCGTTTTTGAAGTTTTTATGCATTCGGAAGCCCGATCACTCTCCTTTGTGAAGGTTTCCTACATAAGGAGTACGTGCCCTATTTGTTTCTCATGTTGTTGGAGGGTCGCATCAGCATTCAATGAAAAAGTGCTAGATGACCGACCTAGAAGTGATAGATGATCCACCCCACATCAGTTTTCAGGTGGCCATAACTTTTGAGGTGCACATTTTCAGAGCCTCAAGCTTCGTGGGTGATGTCAGCTAGCCCGACTAAATTGATTTTCAAACAAATATCGTCCATCACTGGATGAGGGATTGCCGCGACGCTGCTTGGCGGGAAAAATTGCGCGCGGGAAAACGAAGGGAGAGTGGCTGTTGATCCCGCAATTTTTCCCGCCAAGCAGCGTCGCGGCGATCCCTCATCCAGTGATGGACGATAGAAATGATTTCCAGCGCGTACGATGCCTTTAAGACCAAGAAGCTTGACTGATCGTGAGTCGTATTTGAGCGAATTTCGACCAGCAACTTGAGCAGTGTGGTCAAATAAAAGAAGAAAGAGGGAGAAATGGAGTTATAAGAGAAAAATACAGTATTCGCGTATTTAGGAATGTGAATAAAGGGTAATCGTAGGAGAAGAACATGTTGAAATGATGTTGACTTTGAACAGGAAACAAAATATGAGGAATCGAATAGAAATGAGGAGGGCACGGAGAGACGGCGGAAAAGTGCAAAAAGTATCGATTTCGGGGATGATTTTGGCGTGCTGTTTGAAGATGTGAAACGCCGATTTGAGGAGTGCGACAAACGCCAAGCGATACCCGTAAAGTCTCTCTTAGGCTTAGTGCATACTTTCCGAGACGGACAACGCGACATAGTGTTTGCTATACAAATCGACCGAAAATCGATATTGCTGATATGCACTGCCTCTGTCGCGCGGAAAGCGTAGGGAACGAAAATGTTGAAAGAGCCGTTCAAAAACCTTGTTTCTTAAAGAAAAATCGGTTTGAGTATACTGTTAAATTATATTTCAATTTCGCGCCAAAATCGTTTTTAAAGTTTTTCTGCATTCGGAGGCCTGTTCTTTGTCCTTTGTGAAGTTTTCCTGCATGAGGAGTTCGTGCCGTAAAATTTTTCGGATGTTTTTGACGGTCGCACCAGCATTTAATGAAAAAGTGCTAGATGATCGACCGCAGAGCAGTTTTCAGGTGGTCATAACTTTTGAGGTGTGCATTTTGAAGCCTCATGTTTCGTGGGTGATGTCAGCTAGCCCGATTAATTTATTTTCAGACAATTAGAATTGATTTCCAGCGCGTACGATGCCTTTAAGACCAAGAAGCTTGACTCACCGTGAGTCGTATCCAAGCGAATTTCGACCAGCAACCACGAATCGACCACCGACTTAAAGGCACAGTCCAACCTCAGAATCGAAATTTTGGTTTCCTGCTTATCTTGAAGAAAATTTTGCGCTGATCACAAAAGTTTCTCCAGAATCGCTCAGAACTCACCACGATATGGGTTACGGCTCCTCAAAATTTCTAAATTTGAACGGGTAGAAGTTGGCGGTTGAGTTGTCTCGAGCCTGTTGTTTCTCGTTACTCGCAGTCATCATTCTGAGTAAGGTCACAATATAAAGCCAGACCGAAAACAAAAGGAAGAACATAGATTTCAAACAAAATCATTCGCGCTTCTTTTCCCTATTGAGACCGGAAGCTTGTCGGTGGGCGTTACCCATTTTTTTCCATGGGGGCAGGGTCGACTTTTTCCTCGTTTTTTCGCGCTTATTTCAGCGAATTGAGATTTCGCGCTTGGCAGGGTTGCTTTACACGGCGGCCGGAATATCAAAAATTACCCCTAAGCCTGGACTGTGGCTTCAAGCCGTGTCCCCAAATAAAAGAATAAAGAAGGAGAAATAAAGCTATAAGAAAAATACAGTATTCTCGTGTTTGGGAATGTGAATAAAGGGTAGTCGTAAGAGAAGGACATGTTGAAATGATGTTCACTTTGGACAGGAAACAAAATATGAGGATTAGAATGAAAAATGAGGAGGGCACAAAAGCGGAAAACTGAAGAAAGTATCGATTTCGGAGATGATTTTGGCGTACTGTTTGAAGATGTTCAACACCGATTTGCGTACTGCGACCACCGCCAATCGATACCCGTAAGGCCTTTCTTACGTTCAGTGCATACTTTTTGCGACGGGCGACGCAACATAGTGTTTGCTATACAAATCGACCGAAAATCGATATTGCTGATATGCACTGTCGCTGCCACTCGTCTCGGGAAGTATGCACTAGGCCTTGGAAACATCGGCGTGGATCCTGAAGAGTGTATGTACCTATGTTATACCATGTGGCACCGAGTTTGCGCCAACCTTCAACAGTGAACGCAAAGTCCCTTCCGGATCCATGCCGACGTTATATCGCCGATCGCTGCTATCGTATTTTTTGAATGAGATTTGACCTGCGACGCGATCACGATCGATACTCAAGATAACAGTTCTATCGCATCGCTCGGCAATCGTACTCTGAAATGGGCCTAAATTGCAGGGGTGCAACCTTCGCGCAACCTGTGCATTTTCTCTTTGCCCAACAGCTGCGATCAGGCGCGGAGGTGATAATCATCGCACCCCAAAAGCGTTGAACCAGCCGGGTGGCCACCACTTCCACCCGCAGGGAGCCCTGCCATCGCTAACCAAGCGACGACTTCATTAATTCGGCCATGTCCCCTGCATCAGATGATCGCGTGCAGGAAGCTCACCTCAGCCCACTTGGAGTATACTATGAGCCCTGAATTCAAAACATCTCTTTGTTGAGTGACATCCTCCTGGAACTAACGTATACGTCAGTTTTGACGGTTACCTCACGTAGAGAATAGTGATTACAATACATGTGCACAGCTCGAGTTCATTTGCAGAATTGTACGCAAAGAGGTGATTACACCCTGCCACTGCGGAAAACCAGGCTCGTGTTCATAACAATGGTAGCATCAACCAAGCACGCTCCGTCATTTCTTCGCACTACCGTTGAACATAATTACCCATATACATTCAAAAATAGATATATTTCCCGAGCTGATGGGCTGAATATTTTCGAATTTGATGAATTTCGATCAACGATTCAAAATCAGTGACATTTTAAGTAAGCAGAAAGAAGAAAAGCCGGGGTCGCGGAAATACTATGGCTCAATAGTCTCGTGAAGCGATGCAGCTGTGACCTGGACTCACCGTTCTGTGCGCACTTCTGCGTCCTTTTGATACTACCACGAAGCAACATTTGTAGGAAGTAACGCTGCTGCCATGGGCACGTGGTCTCGTGATTCTGTTGCTGTACTTATCACACTGACATCATTCACAGCACGTATTTTACCTTATCATGGCAAACACCGTCGGTGGGATTACAATTGAAAACGTTTCTCCTAGTTCCCACAGTGTTGAAAAAAAAAGAATCGAAAAGCCGCTCCGTCGGCAAAAAAGATTTTGAAGATTACTCGAAAGGTCAGCGTGGGCCTTCATGGGTCCAGTTGTTGTCATAAACACCAACACCGCAGTCTCACTGCCGCGCTCCGACCTGTGATCATCTACCCTTATTTTTCATTTAAAGGCAGCATACACGCTCGTAAACGTAGTTGGGATAACAACGTAAATCGACCCGTATGGCTTACAACAGTTTGATGCGTCAAAAACGACTCAAAATGCCGTTACAGGAGTAGCAAGTTTGGCCCCGCCAGTATTTTGACGCCCCCTGTACTTGCCCTTTTCCTCCAACGCAGGGTCGCTAGGCCATCTTTGCCTTTAGCGACATGTGTGCTCCCTTTGTTAGGCAATTCACCAACAGTACCGACAGCGAACATGACCCAGCAATCCTGCGTAACAGGAAAAGAGCAAATATGTACATGGGCGTGAAACTACGGGTGGGGTCAAACTTGCTACCGGTGTAACGGCATTGTTGGTCGTTTTTGACGCTTTAAAATGCGTAGACATTATGTTGTAAGCCGTAAGGTTCTATTCACGTTGTTATCTCAACCACGTTCACAAGCTTGTACGCTGCCTTTAAAGAGAGCATTTGACCTCACCAAGATTCCTGAATGTTATCGACAACTATTTTACAAATGTATTGCCTCCTTGGCCTCGGAGATCCATTGTTCCAGAGACCACTGCTGATTATCAGAGGACATGAGGTTCCAGGTGCGAGAATCTTTAGAATCGGCGTCAGCAACAGACGTTGATATTTGGCGCTGCAGAGACTCTTCTTCAAACGAGTCAACCGCATTCATCTCGAAATTATCGTCGATCACTGCTCGAGAGATCGCCGCGTTGAACACATGGGGCACGCACGCAAGCGAGGAGGTAGTGATAGGATCATTAACTTCTCGCTTGCGTGCGTGCCACATGTGTTCGACGCGGCGCTCTCTCGACCAGTGATCGACCATATGCGTTGATAGGAGCAGAACAAAGCGAAGGCTGCTCGGCAGCACTACATTGGAGACACATGGAAGGAGAAGTCACAAGCAAACATTGCACGCCTTCGTTGTTGCTCACCAGGGGCCAAGTGCATCAACGCGATGGATTGGGCCAGGGGTAGGGCAGTCGCCATTTTTGAAGATAGCAGTGCGAGAGCAGTGTATAATCCAATCAATCGTGCCCCACCTGTGTTTCTCGTTGTCGTAGCTGCCCCAGCGTGCTAGCTGACGCGGCTGGGGCACGATTGATTTTGTGATTCACGGAGGTATTCAAGGGCGCAGACTCGCCCTGCTCCTGCCCCAACCCGGCTTGTTGATGCATTTGGCTCCAGAATGAATAAAGTCGGCCGTGTTCAATTGGCGATGCACGCTTGTTCGCTTTGAGAACGTTCGGCATCCGGTAGTTGCGGCAAGACCAGCGGACGCCGAGCCAGGCGCCGTCTTCAAAGGCAGTGTTCACATTGGAAAACCGGATTATAGTTTCCGAAGTTTTTGGGTAGGTAAGTCCATTAAGAAGGGGTTGACAGGGAAAGGTCCTTACAAATATTCAGTTATCAGAGAAAAACTAATAGAGACATTTCAAAAGGTTGGGCTCCGCGGAAAAAGTTATAGATATGGCTCTGCTAAAAATGTTGTGAAATTCCTCTTGTTAGATTTGGCGATTAACGAAGTCCTCAAAGCGTGTGCAATTATTGCAAATGGATTCGGCAGGCGCACTATCAATAATCGAAGTCAAATCAGACGTCAGGAGGATTGGCACGTCCTCTGATCGTGATCAATCCCACGCCAATTACTAAAGCCGTCGGAGCGGACAGGAGCCTCTCCGACGGTTTCGCTACTCATATCTATTTTTTCGCCAGTCAGCGCTTGAAAAATCGCAATCTAATACAAAAATGAGACTCTGGATTGTCTCTAGTCTGCCTTGATGCAACTTATTGCTAGGGACATAACGGCGTTTTCCTATGTTTCGCTAGATTTATCGCTCTTTGGCTTGTTCAGAATTAAACCCGACGCGGAATCCTTTCGGGCGTGTGATTAGACTTTGATTATTGAAAGAGCGCCTGGCGAATCCATTTGCAATAATTGCACAACATTTTGAGGACTTCGTTAATCGCCAAATCTGACAAGAGGAATTTCACATTTCATGACTGTTTTACGCCAAATCTATTTGCAACAATTTCAAAACATTTGAAAGATTTAGTTGAGCGCCAAATCTAATTAGAGGAATTTCACAACATCTTTAGCAGAGCCAAATCTTGAACTTTTCCCGCGGAGCCCAACCTTTTGAAAATTTCACAGCTTTTCCCAATGGTTTCCCTTCTACGGCAAACTCTCCAGGCCTATTGCTTCACTTAGCTGTTTTTCCTACTCCCAACGAGTTGAGCATCTGATCCTCCCCTCTCAATCGCTCATCAACCCCTTTCCTCTGATTCATCACTGACTGCACTCCTCATTGAGGATTAATACAGAATTAGTCTTATAGTGACCCCTAGAACTATCTTTTGAGAGGAAATTCTTTTTTTCCATTTTCTGAGACTTGTTCGCTCTATTTTGGTAGCTAAAAGAGTGCTCACGATAAAACCCGTCTTCTAACTTTCGTTGTTTCTGAATAAGTAAGTCCACGAATTAGAGGGTGAAAGGGAAAAGTTCCTACAAAACTCTCGAGTACCCAAGAAAAACTGTTTAAAGAAGCCTCTAAAAAATTTAAGTACGTCTGCTTAGTGTACTCCGTGGTACTGCTTACAGAGCGTCAAACATAACCTTTGAGATCTTTTTACGCTTCGAAATGTTTGTGTAAGTGACTGTTTTCAGTTTCTAGTACCGGACGCATTTTGAAGATAAGATGCGCCAATGCACATGCTTGGATGTCAGAATCTTTCGCGATAAAGAATATTGAAAGATTCGGCAACTGTTCCTCTGGTAAAACGAACGCAGAACAACTGTTGTATGAGTATGGTGTGGGCGGGATGTTCCAAATGGGTCAGCTGATCCACGAGTTTTTCACCTACTTCGTGGCCGTCTCCGTCGTACTTCCGCTCTCACTCTCCTTAAAGAGACATTGTATGGTTCTGAAAAACCGCGCATTTTTTCTGTGTGAACACTGCCTTACAGCATCAGCAGGGGGTGCAGCAACGAAAATTCGAATTCCGTCATCGGCAAACCCCAAACATGGCCGGCAAACGGCAATCGGCAACTGTAGCACACCCTCGGACACTCATCCAGACGGACAAAACGCTGAATCTCATAGGTTAACGCTAGCAGTTCGATGGTTCACTCCCCTCACGGTAAGAAATCAGTGGCCAAACTGATTTTTTAGGGTTTATTGAAGGTCCTCCATTGCGAAGAATCAATAAATTCGATAATTCTAGAAGATCGAGAAGATTCTACGGCGATGATTGATGTTGATAGAGGATTCTCAAAAACTCATATCAGTCAATTTTTTCTCCAATAAACTGGAACGCCATAATACTGCTAGCGTAGACCGATGAGATTGAGAGGTTTGTTCCCATCGGGTGCCTGATGGTGCGCGTCTGGCCGCAATCCTTCTCTCCGCTCCTTATCATAGCACTCTCATCGCCATAAAACATTACATGGTAAACTCACCATCCCTCTAGTTTTCCTGTGGCCGATCACCCTCTAAAGCAAAAATGCACGTCTTTTGATTTTCGTCTTTCAAGAAAAAGTGGCGTGGCGGTGGCGGAGAACACTAATAGGGGGTCGGTCGAGAGGTCATATTTCATTCAACGCGCGTGGTTATTCGGCACCAAAATTTGCTCACCTACCTCACTTCCAACGGCGGTTTCCAGGGTGTTGTGCTTATTTTCTCTGAAATCAGTGTGAAAAGGTGATCTCTATGGCGGCTAGCGCGCGGCGCACCATAATTTCTCCACTGTCCCATTATCCTAGACGAGGAGCTTTTTTAATCCCATGGATAAATATTGTAGAACTCATGAATAACCGAGTAATCGACCACAGGGCCATCAAACGCTTACACAATGAATCCAGATAGGCTCGACAGAGGCACTTTAGGAGACTGTGCTTGGAAAAAAACTTTGCACGGCAAACGCGAGGTGGATTTCTACAATTCGCATTGGCTAGCTTTTTTTGTAGTTGGACTTGATTGTCAATAATAAAGGTTTTCAAAACGCAACACATACTATTCGTCTCCGAGCAAAAATTTGGTCCTCAATTGCAGGAAAAAATATCAAGAAAATCATGCTGGGATCTTCTGTACCCAGCACAACTCGAGCATGATCAAGCACGTTTGTGTAACTTCTCAGCGGGGTCGAGGTGATCGAGAGATTCGCAGCCAGAAAATTACAATGAACTTTCTTTGTTTGGGCACAATTGAGTGGTTCGGTCTTTTTTGGTTTTCAATCGCGTAAGTTTTTTTTAAAGGATTTTCCTATAATTCACCCAGATTTCACCGCGTACCTCGCCTCGGCTGCCTCTTCCAGAGCCGAAGCGGCAAATTACCGACCGACTCGTGTTTGAATCGAGGCATTGCCTCGATCCCATTGCCTCAACCAGGCGAAAATGGGGCGATTCCGGGATCCTGTCGCAAATTTGCCGTGGTTTTTGCCACTGCATACCAAGATGCTACTCTGAGAGAATTTGGCGCGACAGTGCCGGAAAAGTACCGCGACATCCGACTATACCGCGATAGTTCCGCGATGGTACCGCAGCGGCTCCGTGATCAGGCGATTCTGTTGCCGTGTATTGAGCCTCGACGGCGCCGCGATAGTACCGCAGCGGCTCCGCGTTAGAACCGCGCTGGCTCCGCGAGGATGCAGCAGCGAGCCCGCGTGGAGTACGATGTACTGTCCTGTGCGGTGAAACAAAATTGTCGCCGGTTCAATTAGCCAAATTTGAGGTACACTCCGTATTTCCTTAGGCGCAAAAACGGCGGTAACCTCTGTTCTTGTCAGATAGAGAACGTAACAACCGCACGTGCGTATTTTTGTTCTTAGGCCCCACTAATTGTTTTACATTTCTTAATTAGCATTGTATGAAATACTCTCGCGGAGCCGCGGCGGCACTATCGCGAAGCCGCAGCGGCAATTTCTCTCAGAGTAACAATCGATTAATTTGCCTAATTTTTTTCGCTCGCCTCGTTCTCGCGCTAAAATCTCGGTGAAAGCCCAGCTCGCGGTGAATTCTCGGTAAAATTTAGGTAAATCGTTGTCGAGTATGCGTAAAAGAAACTTGCGGAGCTGTTGCTGAAATGAACGATTTTATGAGGCGGTTACGCCTTTGTGTGACATTCTTTCATGTCTTTCGTTCGAAAAAAAAGTGATTTCCATTTCTCAACGTCGATCATTCAATAAAAATCCAATTTTCTCGCCCCGCACTCGAGCAGAAAATATTAGCCTGAGTAATTTCTTCTCTATTGAGAGAATCGTAAAAACACTGTAGTGCGAGTTGGCAATGCCATAGGGAAAGTACAATACAGAAAACGTGTTCAATCCCCGAAGTTGAGATTAATTTTTCAAAAATTTTCTTTCTCGCACTACAAAATTCCCACAGGGATTATCGACAACAAAAATCAGAAAGAGAACATAGGTGGAATCAATGAGAAGGGTCAAAGGCAGAAAAAAAAATGCTCGGGAACTGGATGAGGAACAGACACCGAATTTTCGAATATTCTTCATCGAGAAAGGTTCTTACATCCCAGCATATACATTGTCCCCTCTAATTTTCAAAGAATTTTTGGTAAAGGGAACAGAAAGCAGACTCTCTTACCCAAGAGATTTGAAGCGCGAAAGCATTGCTCCGACGTCAGGTTCGATCTCCCGAAACACGAAAACACACACAATTCAATTTTTCAGAGATTTCTCTAGACAATTTTTTTTATGGACTTAGCTACCCAAAACGTGAAAAACTACAATACGCTTTTTTATCGTGAACGCTGACATCAAGGCACGGTGCCGCCTCGATAAATGCTGAATAAGTAATGTTCTAAATTACAACGTTGACAACAAAACTCACAAATCTAGGGACCGACGCAAAGGAGCAATTATTTACCACTCACTCCAGCATTTTGTGCAATTTGTGCAATGGCATTTACATTGCGTCACAAAAAGGTAAGGGCACCCCATCAGAGATTTTTTGGGGCGTTCAGAAAAAATATCGGAAATGGCTCTAAACTTTCAACATGGGGTTATTCAGGGCGCTGAACCCAAATCTGGGGTCCACTCCTCGCCAGACTTAGGGTGTGAGACAGCCCGATTAATCCCTAAGTTTTGAGTTTATTTTTGATGCTGAAATATGTATTTGGAAAAAAGGTACTTAATGAAAAACAGGAGAGTATAAGAACAATCCTGACCTTTCATGCGCTCCAACACCCTCCTCTTCTTGAGCCGTTGCAACAGACATTGCAGTATTTTGCATATGTGCAAGCGTTTCATAGGGCGTTTGGTCCGTGCTTAAACACACTGCACTCCGCTCACGCGCAAATATCAAAAGTAAGGTCTATGAAGGTAAGTGACGTTTCGGGAACCAGAATTGAAGTAAATTAATGTAGCTCAGGGACCCACACCCAACAGAAGTGATCATGACCGCTTCCGTGCAATATAGCGAAAAATCGATAAAATCAATCGATAGTGAGCTTAGAAGTAGAAATGGTGAGCTCTTACAATTATATTTGGGATTACCGTGGCAAAACCTAGTAACAAATTTTCAGGCCGTTTGGTCCACGTCTTTCAAAAAAACGAAAGTGGCGTTGCGGTGGCGGAGAACCCAAAAAAGTTGTTGGTTGGGAAGTCATATCGTTCCAACGCGGGGGTCCTTCGGGATAAAAACATGCTTACTTACGTAACTTCTTACGGCGGTTTCAATGGTGTACTGCTTATTTCTCCAGCTTCAGTGTGAAAGGGTGATCTCTCTGAGCGGGTTGCGCGCGGTAAGGAATCAAAGCCAAATCTAGGTGCGCGCTTCGCGCGCACCACGAAATCTAGGAAAATTTCCGAAAAAAATTATACCTGTTTGCGTGTTCTCGAGACTGCGGACAGCGCACCGAACCTGACTTCGGAGAAATGGTTCCCCGCTCCCAAATTCTTAGGTAAGTTGCTTTCTTTTCTGTTTCCTGTACCAAAAATTCTTCGAAATTAAGAGGGACCACTGTACATCCCGGGATGTGAGAACCTTTCGCGATAAAGAATATTCGAAATTCTGTTCCTACGGTAAAACGAACGCATGACAACTGTTATAGGACGTGGGCTGGGTGACCTAGTGGGTTGGCTGGCCCAAGAGATTCTCACCCACTTCCTGGCCGTATTTCGTCGCACTTACATTCTAACTCTCGTTAGAGGGACCCAAAGCTTACACTTTTTGAGAAAATAGGCAATTTTTTCATTGTGGACAGTGCCTTTAGGGTACCAGGTTTACGTAAGTAACGGCGACAGCCTTTTCACCAGCTCTTCCCCTGCCCCTTTCTACTTCAGTGTGACAACACGGTCACGTCAGAGGGGCGCCGAACCCGTGTGGTTGTTTAAACAGCTGTTCGGTCATGTTGGATACATTTTGTGGCTGTTTTCGGACCCCACCCCCACCTTACGTGAATTTGTAATATCTTGGACGAAACCAAAGACGACGACTCGTTGAAAGGGATCTCGTGCACTTCGATTGAAAAAACCATAGTATATGTGGCAAGGCAAGACAATTTATAGAATTTCTTAGCAAAACACCAATAATGAGACTGATATATGGCTCTGTTTTATCTACTTTCTTTGACGTCCGAGCAACAACAGTTATAGCAACGCATTAAATAAACAGTGCAAGCGTTAGAGACTCGGAAACAATTGAACAAGTTAATAAATCTGGTGAGTCAGTGTAGAATACAACAGTGCAAGACTGGGATAGTGAACAATGTACTATGGCCATACTCAGACATTCGGATCCAGAAGTTTTGTAGAAACAAGGTCATTGTCGGGCCGCTGTAATAATTTGCAGACTGCACCTTCCAGACAGCTGTGCACCGCGTGCTTTCAGAACGGTCTGCAGAGTTTTCTTTTTTTGCAGATATTTCTGAACTTCAATAGTCTGCCTCTTGTTCTATTCTAGCACACTTCATCCCGAAATATCATCCAAGCCAGCCTATGATTCGGGTTTTTCACTCTCACAATGACTTCCTTGTGATTGAAAGTGACCCTTTCTAGACAAACGCATAATCATAGAACCGTTACGGGACGAAAAATTCGACTATGTCCACTAGAGAAGCACACATTAATTTCGATAGAAAAAAAGCATTTTCCCCCATATAAATGTTTTTGGCTGGTAGGCAGAATAGATGTTAGAAAAAGTTTATCAATGTAGATTCTGCTCAGAAACAGTTTCCAGGGAGTCTTGGTTTGCGGAGCACGAACATAATAGCGGGACTACATAGGTTCGAGGTCGAAAAATCGTCTACTCAACATTTTCCATGTTGTAAATGGACTGCGTTCAGGTTTCCGCAACGTAGCACTCCTTCGTGACAGTGAAATACCAAAGGCAGTGCACCATTGCCCATAACTCTCTTGCTCAGTGTATACTCAAGCAATCCTGAAGGTTATAACCGGAATCTACTACATTCAAAAATGATTTTGCAAATGTACAGTCGGCATGGGTTGCATTGATACTTTGGTATTCCTGTTGGAGGTTGGCGCAAACTTGGTGCACGCATGGTATAACCTATGCGCACCGCGCTTGCGCCAATTCACAGGAAGGAACGCAAAGTATTAATGCGATCCGTGCCGATTGTACGTGTTAGGTTAAATCTCGCATGTAACTTAAGAATATTTGATAAATCCAAGTAAATTGTGTCAGGGTCGTTTTTCTCGCATGATGCTTGTTCAAACAGTCCTATGTGGTTGCAGTGCGTTTTTCAAACGCCCTGCAACTTTTCCCAGATTTTATTTCGTACCACTGCCAATGTTGTTATACATACAGGCGATAAAACGGCGAAGTTCACATGGTTCCTACGCGTGCTGGTGCGGAGCGGAGGTTAGAGACAGTGAGAGAGCGGAGGGCAGACGGAGGCCCCGCGCACCGCTTGCGCCTCGATTGATGTGAATTATGACGTTTTATAGAGGGTATAGGGTACTTGCTTTTGATGTGAGTCACATTGAATACAGGCTGTGGAACGGCGAAATTCTCATAGTTCCTACGCACGCTGGTGCGAAGCGGAGGTGAGAGACATCGAGAGTAGGGACGAAAGCCGGAGGAAGCAGCATCGCGCGCGCCTTGAGTGATGAGAATTACGATTTTTTACAGGGGATAAATAGGGCGCGGGAATTAGATGCGATATGTTAAAGGCAAAAAAGTCATCTGTTGATAGCGACAAATACGGAAGAAGTGTAGAGTCGGCACTGACCGCACTGATGCTTTAGGTTCCCTATTGGAGGTAGGTGCCAACCTCAGGGGGGCATGCACGTACCTACGCGAGTGTTACGAAGTGGTTGGGGCAGGGTTTGGGGCGTCGGCGCCTTCGATGATGGCAGTGCGAGGGCTGGTAAGGGGTTGGGGAAGCACTGAAAAATTTTTCCTTCTCCAACCCTTCCTAGAAGTGTAGGGCAGCTGAGGCCCTGCTGAGACACTATTGATTCCTTGATAATCTTCAGCCCTCTCAAAGCCATCGTCAGACGCGCCTGCGCCAACCCCTTCGTAGCACTCGCGTACGTGCATGCCGACCCAGTAGAGAACCCAAAACCTCTTCTACCCTCTGCTGGCGAAATTTGCAATTGGCGCTGAAGCGCCGGGCCGGACTCCGGACTACTTTTCTGGATTTCGCATCTGCCAATGCTCCTGTTATTGTTATTTCATTTCCCAATTCCTTGGTATGCATACATGAATAGTAATGTCATCCTATGTGATGTGTGTCATTCAGAAAAGCAGTAAAAAAATGCTTTAAGTCGGTTCAGGACAATCGAATAATTGCTTGTATTCGAATGACAAGAGAACTGCAAACAGGGTAGGATTGTGTAGCTATCGAACAGCAACGATGATTGTGGATTTGGAGATCGCTATTGTGGATGGCGCGGTAGGTGTTTTAGTAATTTCTTCAACCATAATGAAGCCGAATTTAATGTTCGAATTCGTCACTGGCATGTTGGAGAACCGTGTCTTTCTAGTCTGCGTTCCCATTGGCAATAAGCGTGTTGTGGGCTATGATGAGTGGATATCTCACCTTCCCAGCGGACCGTTGTTAGGGGCGTGGCTTTTTACAGGTGTTTACAAGGCTCCTGTTGATTGTGCTGGGAGTAACGTCCGTGTCTCTCACAGACGAAACCGCACCTAGCAATAGGATGCAAAATCATTCGATCGATAGCACTCTTCCCTTCCTTTTCCCGCCCGCTAATTTTCCCGGCAAGCAGCATCGCGGCTTCCTACTTGAATTACGCAGACCAGAAGGGGTATACAGTTCACCTCCGCACTGCCGTTCAGTCCGCAAAGTGCACGCTGATTGCGAAATCGCGCTGCGGCGCGGTTGCGAGTATCCTCAGACAGGGATATGGGATCACCCGTGCGGTGGAATCACCCGGGCACCAAAGGCAAAAACCGCCCGGGTGATCCCACATCCTTGTCTGAGGAGACTTGCAAACGCGCTTTCGCTTACAGCGCGCACTTTGCGGACTGAACGGCAGTGCGGAAGTGAACTGTACATAGTTCAAGTTGCGGCGTTGCTTGCGGCGACGAACAACGCTGGGTGATGCAATATCGATCACTTTCGGCGACCGACGTGGCGTGAAGGGCGACGAGGGAGGACCATAGAGTTTTCATGCCGCGTCGGCCCCAGCGAGAGACAACCGACGTCGGGTCAATAATGCTCGGAAACATTTTTGTTGCCGGCGACTAGTGGAAGTCCTGTGTCAAATCCGACGTTTGCGTTGCGCAGTTGCGGACAAGACAAAAGTTAGCCGTCCGTAATTTCACACGGACGCTTATTTTTCAATTTTTTCTATTCTGTTTTCGTGATATTTGTGCATAATTCTTCCCTAAATGATCCCAGCTCAGTTAAGGCACCAATCGAGGGTTTTCGGCCTAGTATTGCGGAGCGGGGGAGCGGCAAAATCCCTCATTCACTTCGAATTCACGCTCGACGATATATCGTCAATCACTGGATGAGGGATCGCCGCGACGCTGCTTGGCGGGAAAAATTGCGCGCGGGAAAACGAAGGGAGAGTGGCTATCGATCGAACGATTTCGCGCCCAACTGCTGAACGCGGCTATCTCTCTGTGAGACACCAACGATATGTCAAACCCTTTGTTGGAACGTTTCGCATACACGTGAGACTTCATTAAATATCCAAGACGGTGTAAAAACATTATGTGAATGTATATTTTTCTGCCCCCCCCCTATGCGCGATATTTTCCTGCAGCGAAATTTTTTTCTGAATTTTATCTTAGAATATGAGCACCTACTCTGATAACACGTGAATTGCGAAAACATAACGTCGTGTGAGTCATCAATTCCACACAGCCATCAGCCACAACTGCACGCCCGCAATAGAACCGCCGACACCGTAATCGACGCCGTTGAACTCTCGTATCCCCATTTAATGGTCGCGGCGACAAGATTAGGCCACGCCCCCAGTCTGACGCACGGCGGCCGGTCGCCGGTCGCTGGAACTCTGCAGACCCCTATGCATGTACCTTGTGCTGGAAGTCCATGTTCCACTAATCTTACAATAGACGAAGCCCTGTTTTTGTAAGTCTGAAATCATACGAAAGAAAACATATGAGTTTATGTGCATCTGTATGCAAAGAAGAACTAAAAACTTATATGTGTTCAAAACTACCGTGCAATAATCAAAAACCATTATTCAGAGTTGCCTAACTTCGCTCGCTATCTTGGCACTTGTGGTGCGATGTTTGATTAAAGTGCTACCTCATTCAAGAACATTATCCATTTTGTCACTGGGATATTGTGTAGTGATATTTTTGAAAATACTGTCCAACGCAGTTTTTGTCTACCTCTTGATAGCCTTTGCTTGTATTCCCCTCGAGTTAGTCTTAAGATATTTAGCTGCTTATATTTAGATATAGCTACGTGACTCAACATTGAAAGCGTTTTCAGAGAACAACCAATAGATGACGACCATCCGTTTCAATCGCTTATCAAGTACTCAGTCGTGGCTGGTGCACTAAAATCGTATGAAAGGCTAACACTAGGGCTTCTTCACGCCGTTGTATCTCTGAATCGTACATGTGCAGTATTCGCTCCTTTCTACTACCCCAGAATATTCACTATACGAAACACTGTGTTCATGGAAACAGCAGTGTTCTTACTTTTCTCTCCTCTTTTCCTTGCCTTCGCCTTCGAAGTATGTGAGTTCGTTTCTGCATATGTGGTTGTTTTTATAGCGTTGGCTGCAGCGGCAAGTCTTGCCCTCGTTTTCTGCACTAGTCCCCTTTACGCGATCTCAGTTTTACACGCATCGGATTCCATGAGTGTCGATGAGCTCGGCACATATTTTAATCTGACGACAGTCATTTCGCGGTGGCTCAGCCCACTCTTCTCCGCTCTGAAGGATGATGGAGCCTTGGGAATATGCCCACTTCTCTATAAATACCTGTTTCTAGAACTCTGTCCACTTTCCTGGTCGCTGAAAGCAGTCCAAAAAGTTTGAAGTCTGCCACTTCAAAACACTTCTTCTCCTTTTTGAAAGGAATGGAGTGACCGTTAAAAATTTCGCGAGGTTTTCACGGTTGCGACTTCTGCGTTTCTTCACCACGGGAATAAAAAGTAGAAAAAATTCTTCTCCAATGGTCGGAGCGTTTCTCCTTCTTTACAGCCGCAAATAGGGTGTTGTCAAAACATCAGAATTCAAAAATTCCGGCGCCGAGCAAAAGTCATATCGGTAACGTATAACACCGGGCTATCTTTAACTATGGTGAACACTGCCTTTTCATTTGAGACTTGGGGAAAATATTGATAAATAATCATAAAATTCACATGTATGGTTTCCGTTTTCGATTTAGTCTGACGCATGGACCAGACGGCTGGCCGTGCGGGGTTGGCGGCCTCACTGGAGATTGTGGTTCCGATTCGCGCGGGCTGATCCACCGTCGCAGCCCCATCCATTCATCAAACTAAAATTATTACGCGAACTCGATATATATGAACGAATCATTTTTCACATATTTTTTCTCAAAACGCAAGAATGCCTGCTACAACCCTGGTAATCATGTGTGAGGGCTAAAGTTTACTCGCTTTGGAGATGCTAGTAACAGAAGCGTGATGAAATGTTTTCCAGACGACTGCGTGTGTTATTTCGATCCAGCGGATTTTTGGCTTCGCTATGGAGCATTCTTGTGCTACGATATATACATGATCCTTGAGTGGTTCTGCACCGGATTCGTGCTTCTGGTTTCCATAATCATCGATTTTTTCATCACAATTTTTGTGATCAACAAACACAGAGTACGCAAGACGTTTTCAATGTTCACTCTCTCTCTCTCTCTCTCTTTCTTTTCTTTGGTAGAGAATAAAAACGCTCGAAAATTGATCGATTTTTTGACATAAATCAAAGGTTTGGAGCTGGTATTATGGAAAGCTAACGAAAAAAAAACAACGAAAACTGTATGGAATAGATGAGTAACGATTGTTCTTATTATGGGATGAAAGAGGACAGGTTACACTGCAGCATGCTCGTACGGTTGAAACACTGCCGACAAAACGGTTTAGATAGCGAAGCCAATAGGCTTTCACAGCCTGTCCTAGATCTATCACCTTGTTGTAAGCATCAGAAACCGGCCAAAGTGATCGGTAGCCAACAACTTTTGAGAGTGTGTCTGCTACCTTCAAACCAAAGTTCGTATCGTCTGTATAATTACCTACTGTCCCTACCGGAACAAAATATTCCGCTCCGCAGTTGCAAACCACCGCTTTTGCAAAAAGCAGCATGCTGATGATTGTGCTGAGACATGGGTAATTGTGCCGGGGCGCGGTGGTCTCAAGGCGATTATCATCGTGCCCCGATGAAAACATTACAGGGTGCGCTTTCAATATGGTGACAAGGTTTCAAATCTCATCATGTCGGCATATGTGCGTGCTTAATTGGCTTCTGTGGTCTGTTCTTTCCTATAAACCTTTTTCTCAAAACGTACGAAGTTTCGTAGCACAAAATCGTTTTGGAATCAATGGTGGGCAAAGCCCTGAGGGGTCCTCAATTTGTAAGAAATTAATAGACTCGTAGTTATCTTCTATAAACTTTCCTACTTTCTGTATGCGGGCCTGGGAAACTGCTCCAAGGGGTTCGTTTTGAAGCAGAAAGTATCTGCTGGAAAAGGTATCGTAGCTGAAATCTTGAGACCCTGTACCAAAAGAAGGTGAGGGCAAGTTGCGGAGTTTCACATGTTGGCCCTGTCAATTTCAGCGCCCCCACGTTTTCGTCATTTTTGCATTCCTTGAAGACATACGGCCGGCTAACTTCGTGGTCGAGTGCGGAAGAATATTCTTTATCGAATTTTGTACTTCTGATTGATATTCAAGAAAATCGATAATCGATCGATTTTATCGATTTTTGAGAAAAGTCGGTAATACGGGTACAGATCAATGGAAAACCTTCAGGATCACGCATACTCCAAGTTCGACGCCTGTACGTCGTCAGGGAAACGAAAAAAGTGGCACGAATCCAGCTGTCTCGAACCCTGACCTTGGCCAGAAAAGGATTTCAGCAATTTGCCCTCCCATTCATTCAATAACGGGTCCATGAGCTTCAGCTATGATACATTCTAGAGTTGACGCCCCCTGCTCCAAAACGACGTCACTGGATCTGTTCTCCACGGTCACATGGGGGAATGCGCAACAATATTCGAAGCCGACAAAATGACGAGTTCTACTGTGAAAAATCGGGGACGCTTCAAGCTTCCGCTCACCATTTCTTTTAAAACCGTTTTGTGCTCCAAAACTTTGAGCAGTTGAAGAGGTCTTTTTGAGAAGAACAGACCACAGAAGCCGATTAGGCACGCACTTATACCGACGTGTTAAGATTTGAAACCTTGTCACTATAGTTAAAGCGCACCCTCTCAGGCATTTGGCCGCTCGGAGCGGGACCGGCTCCTCCCACTTATGACGTCACCGCCCGGACAGCAGCCGAGACTGAAATTGCGGCCGAGGTTGCTGTTCGGCTAAAAAATCAACCGACGGTCCCTTTCCGGTCGCTGCCTGGGCGACTGCTGTGCTCTAGTGAGAGAGCAAGAGACGAATGCGCCCTACTGGTTTTTAACTGGTCCCGACACGATCCCCTGGCGTCGCGGCGCGGCGCGTTCTACGTTCAGCGGGTTGGTTTTTGTGACCTCCCACTCAGTTTTCTTTGTTTTTTTCTTTTGTGGTTCGTGTATGATTCATGTCTTGTTTCTAGGAAGCCACGATGCAGCCGGAATCGAGTTATTTCGGGAGAGAAGCGGTTGTTTTTCCAATTTTTCCATTGTGTTTTTCCAAAAACAACCGCTCGGCTTCCATTGTGAAGCCATCATAACAGCGTCGCGGCTTCCCCCGTCAAGAGATTGACAATAATTGCCATTTGCTAGTTGATGTTCTTTGCATCTCCACATCATATTCCGCTCCGCAATTGCGTATCAAGACGGTTCGCGGCCGCACACGCCCGAGCCGGACGAGTTTCTAGCACCAATCTGCTGATTATACGTGGGTTCCCTTCATTTTATTTATCTCTCTTATTTCCTTTTCTGATTAAACACGTTTTTTTGTGTTTTCATATATTACAGTGTTATATCTATATACATGCGCACGAATTTTTCTTCCCAGATGCCGTCGCAACAACTTCCAGGGCAGAAAATATTCCCGAGTGTGGTTAAATTTTTTAAATTCTCGTTCATTTTTATTTTTTTATTCTCGTTTATTTTTCGTTCATACGATATTCTCTATTCATTTTGTTTTTTTTACATTCTAATAATTTTTATGATTGTTTAGCTTCGTTATTCTCTTCATGTGTTTGAGTTTTTAAGAATAGTTCCGGTTTAATCCCGAATTCGATCGATTTGACCGAAACCATCCTAGGAAACCAAACAATCGTAAATTATTGGAATGTAAAAAAAAACAAAAAGGGAAAAGAATTACAAAAATAAACGTGAATTAGAAAGTATCTACCATCGTTGATTTTTCTCCCCTAGACATTGTTGCGAAGGCACCCGGAAGGACATACACGCCATAAAACGGCCAAAGTCTCACCGTCGACTGCGTACCACGCGCTGCGCGACCGCACGCGCGTCGGAATCAGACGAGTTTCGGCCGCCGCGCGACGAGTTCCGGCCGCCGCGCGACGTTTCGGCCTCGCGCGGCGGCCGAAACTCGTCGCGCGGCGGCCAAAACTCGTCTGCTTCCGACGCGCGTGCGGTCGCGCAGCGCGTGGTACGCAGTCGACGGTGAGACTTTGGCCGTTTTATGGCCTGTAATTAGTGTGCGTATAGATATAACCCTTAAATATATGAAGAAACACAAAATGGCAGCTTGAGTCACAGAAGAAACCAAGAATTTTAATGAAAACGAAAAACCACCTACAATTAGCTGATCCGCTGCTGCGCTGGAATCTGGTCCGGCTCGAGAGCGTGCGGCCGCGAAGCGTCTCGATACGCAATTGCGGAGCGGAATTTTACACGGAGAAGCACAGTAAATGCTATTTTCTCACTATTATCTGTGTTCGGAACAGGAGCAAGCAACGGTGAAAATTACCAACCCTGAGAGCACAGTAGTGGGTCGCATAGTAGGATATTCCAACTCGTCTCTCTAGTTTGAAATGGAATTCGCCACAGAATGTTTTTTACACAACTTGGAGTTGTTCAGGCCTGTCTAATATCCGCTGGCGACCTGGATGTTAACTGAAGTCGCTCATACCGAAATAGCAAAATAGCGATTTCTCTGGGCAAAACGGGAGGCGAACATTGTTCACCTGTGCCTGCTGCGTCGCGGTCGGTGAGCGTCGCGCGCAACGCGATGGGCGGGACGCGACATTCCCACTTTTAGGTGAAATCCAATAAACTGGCATGTCCTGGAGCGTTATTAGCTTTCCTGCGTTGATTTCTTGTCATAATCGATACCCATTTACTCGTATGGAGAACTGAAGATTTCCAAACGGTGGTGTGTTTTTAGCGTTCGCCTTGCGCGCGAGACTCATCGAACCGCGACGCGTACTCACGCGAGTGAGCTATGGCATGAAGCCGAAGTCTTCTACGATGAACCTCCAATGGGAACACCCTCTGTACAACTGCTGTATTTTAGAAGAAAAACTGAAGCTTCAGAGAACATTTGGAAATATACGGGATTAACACCACTTTCCAACGGGCAAATTTTGCAATTTCAAGCTTTTGATGGTCAACTTTGTTTTTTTTTCTAGCTCAAGCGTAGGCTTATTTTACCGAAGCGCTCATTAGCGGTCCCTTAGTGTGATGACTGTAACGCTGAAAGGCGCGGAAGAACCATTTTTTCTGCTGCTTAGACAGTTGTTGTTTTGACAAACGTTCGGGCCTACAGCCCGTGTGAGCGAGGCCTATGGCGGATTAACGCGGCCATTGTCAGAGAGGGTCTCAAACCACTGCCACGAGTGAGGGGGATCGCGCTGCGACCGGCTAAATCCGGCCGTAACGGGAGATTTCCCACCTCAGTAATCAATGCATTGCATACTTATCTACCATGACGGTCACAGCTGGATCAGGACGGACCATGCGGGCTCAGTACGGCCACATCGAGGGGATTTTTACACTTAAGTGAGCAACGTATTGCATGCGTATAGACCGGAATGGCCACGGGCGGCACATACGTGCTCAGTCCGGTCATAACGGATGGATTTTTTGCACCTCCTTCGCATGCTCGTCGACCGGGCTGGCTACAATCGATCGGCCGACTATGAAGAAGGTCTAAGGGCGACTCAGAGCGGTCCAGGATCACTAAGGATGGTAGACGGCTCCGGATAGTTAGGTGGCGTCAGAGTGAAAGATACAACCGATAGGGACTTGGAAAGCGGGCCGTCTCTATCCGGTGCTTTCTCCAATCATGACACTTCGCTCCCCTCCCCCTTCTCCCCCTTTCAGAGCCTTCTTCGCTGTTGGGAAGCGCTAAGACCCCTCACACATTTTATTCATGGCTTCAGGAGCAAAAATGGATCCATGGTGTCATGTGCGGAACGAATCCATGTTTGTCCCACTGAGAACACAGGTGCTGTAGATCGGTAGCGGGCCTCAGATTTCGACCGTTACTGGCTGCTCTATCCTGAGGGGGGGGGGGTGAGCAATCGAGCGATTTTTGTCATTGGACTTAAACTTTGAGATTTTCTGTAATCTTGAGTGCCCATACAGTCCCAAAAAAGCTTAACCAACTAAATTCACCTCCATTTCAAGTTCACACCTCTGACTGTGGGTTTATATTACGTTGAGTGGTTTTGTTTGGATCGCGGTGGAATTCGTACCCAGGATGAGTGTGTTCTGCGATTCCTGCAGTTGCATGTACAGGACCCGTATCCTGATTTAGACTCGGTTCTGGGTCAGTTATATTTTTTGTAGTTTTTTAAATGTGGTATCTGTGGATTGTAGATTGCTCACAATCGATTCAATTTCTCATTCAAGGACCACTGGCCTATCGACCGCAGCCGCTCTCTCAATCCGGTAACCCAGTGATGTCTTCGGTTGAATTCTTGGCTTCTGTTGTGAATTCCAAAGTCGCGCAAGCGGCAACCAAGGCTGCAGACGAGGACTTTGCAAAGACCGAGGATGAGGTAACTTCTTACCTGACGTACCCTGTCGATTATTATGATTGGTCTGAGGAGAATGCTTTTTTAGGTGCCCCCACTGTTGCGGAGTCGCATGCTTAGAACCTGCTAAGAGCCATTGAAAGGCTTCTGAAGTCTGTGAAATTGGATCTTATTGTTTATGCAGATTTTTTAGCGTAATTGTTCCGTGAAAGGAGTATACACACTTAGTTGTTGAATTTTGATTAATGAACTAGTTTTCAGCATTTGTAATACAGTGTAGTGCAACTATTTCGAATACCTTCCACACACTGAAGTGCTCTACTTTCCACAGCATCATGGAGATTCAGGTTCTACGTCGCGGCGCACGCTCTGGATGAAGCGCTACTCGCTTTGAACCACGCGGGGCACGCTCTGCATAATACGCTGCTAGCTTTAAACCACGCCGGGCACGCTCTGGTTGAAGGCTACTAGCTTTAAACCACGCGGGACACGCTCTGCATGGAGCGCTATTAGTTTTTAGCAACGCGGGGCACACTCTGCATGGAGCGCTGTTGGTTTTTTACCACGCAGCGCACACCCTATATAAAGCACTGCTAGCTTCAAACCGCGCGCCGCACGCTCTGGATCAAGCCCTACTAGTTTTAGCCACGCGGGGCACGCTTTGTATGAAGCGCCACTCACAGCTCACAACGCGTCACACGCTTTGCATCAAGCGCAACTGGCTTATTACGACGAGGCTTACGCCGTCCCATGGAGCGCTCGTGTCCTCATCAGCAACTCAGCTGGAAATCCAACCGGACGTCACCTCGAGCGGACCTCAGTCGCCCGGACAGCAACCTCGGTCGCCTGAGTAGATGCCCGATTTTCGCTCGGAGAGACAGCGACGCTCGGGTTGCTGTCCGGGTCCGCTCCGAGCGGCCAATCGTCTGAGCTGTAAGTCATCCGCGACGCAGTGGTGGGCGCAGTGTCCCGAGGAATGGACACTGATCCCATGCTTTCCTGCATTCCACGTTTGCACAATCTCTGCATGACGGTTCTCCTAATTGTAAGACACAGACAATATGTATGGTTTCCGTATTCGATTCAGTCTGACGTATAGACCAGGCGGCTGACCGTGCGGCGTTGGCTGCATCACTGGATAACCAGGTTTCGATTCGCGCGCGGCGATCTACTGTCACAGCCCCGTCCATTCATCGAACTAGATTTATTACTAGATTTAACTAGATTGAACTCCAATTTGCTTATAGACGTGAATCGCTCCACGACTCTTCAATCGAGCTCGCGTGTTTACAGTTCCAAAGGAAACTGTTGTGTTCTGACTAAGGCTCAGATGAGCTTTTTCTTTAGAGCAATGTTTTAACTCTAATCAAGCGAGCACTTCAATGTTTACAGCATATCGAAAATGTTCTCCTAGTTGTACCCTCTTGAAGCTCTGAATATCTTTTTACAACTGCACTGGAACCTTAAAGGCAGTGGTTGCGATGAAAAAACTAGTGTAACAACCACAATATTCAGCTCGATCCGCAAGTGGCTAAGCAACTACGAAGGTTACACGGTAACAAACGAGCTGAAAATGGTGTTATTAGGGGCCTAATTTGCCACATCATGCAGACATGCACAGCTCCGTCCAAAAAGATCGCAGTCTCATGTGCGAAAAGTCAAAATTCATCGACAATCACGGGCAGAAATAAACGCAAATTTGGCTAATAAAAACAATTGAACAATGAAACCAAGCACTCCATTCAATGTTTTAACTATGGTAGATGAGGACATAATTATTCGATCAGACCAGTCCGAGGGGATTTGGTCATTGATTTAATTTCAAGTTCAAGCCAGCTGATGTTCTTGATATCAGAGAACACCGATGCCGATGTGGGGTGCTCTCGTCAAACATTAGAAGACAAGAAAGTTCAGGCTAGAAATTTGGCCTAAAAATAAGTATCTCTCGCAAATTTTTTTATAGGTCTTACCACTGTGGATCCAGAAAAGGGTTTAAAGAGTAAAAACATGCAGGCATATTTAAAGCGACCACTGCCTTTGATATTCAGAACCATTTTCAGAAGACCAATTCAAAAATTTTTTCAGAACAACCAAAGAGAAACGAATTGGAAAAAATCCGGTGATTGAACCACTTTACCCGTACTTAAGTTGCGACCCATCACTTCTGTTAGGTTGCGAACCCCCAGTATTTCCAACAACGCTTGACCTCGCCTCGAAATATGCCGCCCATCTCCATACTCTCCCCCCAGTAGAGCGGCCTTCGTTCGCCTTCGAAAATATTCCTCTCTGTGAGTGACTCGAAGTCCCTGTCCAAGGTGGGCTCCGTAGGGCCAACTTTGGGATGAGAGCCCTTATACATTACCATTTGCGCGCGTCACTAAGATTTCAGCTTGAAATTTTCGAGTCGCAAGAAAAAAACATATTAATTTGAAAGATGGGTTGACATGAAACCGTGGTACCAGCATTTCGTCTACTATGATTTCTCTGGCCTCTAATATCATAGGCAGCTACGCCTGATTTCGTTGCATCTCTACTAACCCTTCTTTTCTGCTAGAGCGCATAGGGACGGCATGGACTCTGTCATGGCTAAACCGATGTGAAAACGGGGTATGTATAATGGCGGGCACAGGCTTCCTCATTGTGTGTGTGTGTGTGTGTGTGTGTGTGTGTGTGTGTGTGTGTGTGTGTGTGTGTGTGTGTGTGTGTGTGTGTGTGTGTGTGTGTGTGTGTGGTGTGTGTGTGTGTGTGTGTGTGTGTGTGTGTGTGTGTGTGTGTGTGTGTGTGTGTGTGTGTGTGTGTGTGTGTGTGTGTGTGTGTGTGTGTGTGTGTGTGTGTGTGTGTGTGTGTGTGTGTGTGTGTGTGAAGTTGAGCTACTCTGAGAGAATCCTTCGCGCTAGTACCGTGATGCTCCCGCGATCCGCGTTGGTACCGTAATCGTTTCCCTTTCGTCCCGCGTTCCGTGCTCTTTCCGCGATTGTTACCTGATCGACACATCCGTTGATATTTTCGCGCTCGTACTGTGATGTTACCGCGATAGTTACCAGGGTTGCCGCGCTAGTACCGTGGTGGACTCGCGATCCGCGATGGTACCGTGATCGATTCTGCCTTGTCCCGCGGATCGCGAATCCTCCGTGTATAAAGCATGTCTGTGGATCCTGTCAGGAAGCTCACATCGCAAATCTTATTGCTCGAACTGCTTAAGTTGCGCAGACAATGAGATGCGACACTTCTTTCGAGGTCAGTGCGCAATTCTCTTCATGTTAGATCTAGTGCTCCAGGAGGGGCGGTAAAGTCATTGCCAGCGCGGCAATTTCAGCAGGGTTGGCGACCCTGTTACACGATTATGCCGTTTCACAGCATGTCTCGTTGCTCGCAATGAGGAATATTATTGCACCGACGAAATTCTCGCGGTTTCGTTCATAAAACACCGCGAAGGAAATGATGAACGCATCTTGGGTTGAGAATCGCAGAATCTCGCGATCGTTCGGCGACAGCCGCGGGCTCGATTCTCCGCGGTTTCACTATGAAGCATCGCGATAGCATCAATGGACGGTCGCGGTACGCCCTCGGAGTAAGAGTTGCGGAATCTCGCAATCGTCCCGTGATAGCCCCGGGCTCGCTTCTTTGCGGTTCCGCGATCGAGCATCGCGGGAGCATCGATGAACGAATGAAAAACCCTCTCGGCTTGAAACTGGCTGAATCTCGCGATCGTTCCGCAAAAGCACCGGGCTCGATTCTCCGCGGTTCCGCTGTGGAGTGTCGTGGGAGCATCGATGAACGAACGAGGTACGATCTCGGTTTGAGGCTGGTAGAATCTCGCGATCGTTCCGCGATACCCCGTGCTCGTATTCCCTCAGACCCTGCCAGAAACCGAAGAGATTCTATTCGTGAACGATCGCGGGAGATTCTCTCAGAGTACGCTTTGATATCAGGAATGATTGGACTATCCGAGACCTCACTCTGCAAGAGAATCGCCATGTAATAAAGATACATTCCATGTCTTCAATTTAAGCCTGACTACTCGCAGAGTTTCCCCGCGATGCTTCACGTATAAAATCCTCTCGGTTTCTGGTAGGGGCTGAGAGGATACGAGCACGGGGCTATCGCGGGACGATCGCGAAATTCTGCCAGTCTCAAACCGAGAGCGTGCCGCGTTCGTTCATCGATGTTACTGCGATACTCCAATGCGGGACCGCGAGGAAATCGGGGCTACCGCGGAAGGATCATGAGACTTTACCAGTTTCAACCTGATAGCGTATCGCGTCGGTTCATTGGTGTATTCGGGGGTTCGCATTACGGAACCGCGATTGAGCAGGCCCGCAGCGATATTAGGACGATCGCGAGATTCTGCCACCCTCCACCCCTTATTGTACAGCGTCCTGTCAACCATGCCCTCACTGTGCTTCAGCCGTGCGAGTGTTGTCTATTCGATCAACACGAAGCTATAAGGTATTTCCCCGTGCCGTATTTCCCGCTGCTTTACAAATCGTCACAGCATGAGAGCTCGTGACCAAGGGAAAACTATCACGGTACCATCGCGGATCGCGAGTGCACCTCGGTAGTGGCGCGGTAAACCTGATAACGACTGCGGTAGCATCACGGTACAAGCACGAGAATGTCAACGAATGGGTCGATCGGATCACTGTCGAGGGACGGACGCGGATCGCGGGAGCATCTCGGTACTAGCGCGAGAGATCCTCTCAGAGTAACCTCCTAGCGCATATTCTTTCTTTACATTGTGTCTTCCAGAGAAGCAACAATGGAGGGCTCAGAAATATCAAGGATTTTGGATTTATGATACAGGTGAACGACGTGAAATGCCTTTGTCTCCAAACATAGATCTGTTCCGACAGCTAAAATCCATTTTTTGATTATCTCTAGACAATTATCCTTGCTGCGGTCAATGGAATTTTCACAATTTATATTCGCACGGCTGGTGACACTATCTACTTCAACCCATGGATTGATAACATTCCTATACTGGGTGACCTGCTCCTGGCCCTTACGTATGAGTATGTTCTAGAGGTTATTCCTTAATTCAAAAGCAGTGCTCACGATAAAAAATGTGTTTCGATTTTCACTAGGAACTTGTACTGGAGGGGCACACCGTAACCTTGACGTCGAAAGAACGCATTAAAAAGAGCTAGGGAGAGTTCCAATAGAGCCTGAACTTGTCACTTTGAGCGCAAGGCAAACCCCAAAAGCGCAATGCCCGCCCTCCAACGTGAATAAATGAAGACTCAAGATCGTGAGATGAGCGATGGTTTCCAATCAGTAGACCCGTTCTTCCCTTCATTCTCAACTTCTCGCTTTACTCAGGTCGGCTAGCTTATATCGTCAGCAAAAGACGGAAGTTACAAGCCCCGGACAACTCGTCCACCAAGTTTCCCTGGCTCAATTTTGGAGGAACCACAACTCCGTTTCGAGAAGATCATTAGAATCAGCATAGGACCATTTTCGAGATAGGCCGAAAAACCCGATTTTTATCGTGAACACTGCCTTTAACCAGTGACTTTCAAATATGAATTTTTTACGTTTATTTACAGGCTGAGCATCCTTTTTGCCAGTAGAGCCGTACGATACGAACTGTTGAGATTTCTGCGCTGCGACAATCCGAGCATCACGATCACTAAAGTAGTGGGATTCAGAAGAGTCGCGGCGCGAAGTTCTCCAATTAACCACTAGGCATAGGACTTACTTGTATGAACCATATTTTCTATTATATTATGACAGATGTAATTCCACCCTGCAATAAAATTCTGGAGCGGAATCATTCATAAACCATTCATGTTAGCCGTTCGGGGCTCGGAAATGTGCTTGCACTTCTAATTCCTTGTTTCCTTGAAACTTCAGGCTGCACTGGAGACGGAACTGCAGAGATGTGAGCATAGTGAGCACTGCGAAGCCTTTTGGTTTTGCTGGACAAAACTTTATTCCCATCTGATCCCGTTGTTTGTTTTTTTTTCACGGGTATGACCGAAACCGTTCATCAAACTTTGCATGAAAAGCCATAACGGAGAGCGAATAATTATAATAATAATTCAATCGCCAGTCACAAATAATGAACGGAGACTAGGGAGTAAGTAAGATACATCCGGATTAGTAACAAAAGTCTTAATACAATGTTATGTCCTTGCCTGCGAAAAAAATACATATGTTCAAACCTTTGATTTTGATTTGAGGCCATAGAGAATCGGCGACTTTCATTGTAGAGAAAAAATGGTTATAATCTAGATTCGTATCAGCCAGCAGTGTGTGGGATCTCGCAAGATAGGAGGGCTGATTGAAGAATAATTAGTAGGGGGTATGTATCGTTAATGTCTATCAAGTAGGGAGCCACTTTCAGCAATCGGCCGCGAAATAATTTAGTCAATACCCATCCTCTCTTCGTCTTTCTGCGCGCAATTTTTCCCGTCAAGCGGCGTCGCGGCTTTCCCTCTGTTTCTTGAAGATTCGCACTACGGACACATGACCTGATCGCTGATCTAAGGTGGTCCGAGATGGAAGGAACGCGGAACGCTACTTTCGTCCTTTCCTCCTGCGACAACAAACAGCTGAGAGGGCAGTCCGCCGTGGACGTCCCGTTTGGCGGCCATCTATCGATAGATAACCGTTCTCAAATGACTAGGTTTGCAGAAACACTCTTCTGTTCCCTATCCGAAGAAACTGCAAGGGCAGTATGAAACAATATTAACATTTATCACTTCAGAGTGCTGGAGGTGGGCCGAGAGTAAAATGTTTTGTTTTTATTTGCTAGTTTCTTCTTATACCACCTTGTTTCACTAACCGTGAAGGAGGTTCATATGGACATTCAGGGAAGAGAGCCAACTAACCCAAACCCCTGTTCTTGAGAAATTCGGCCCCAGAACTTTTTTGCTGTATCGTAGGCTTACTGAGGGCTTACTCCCTTTCTGCTTTACCGTACGACTTGGAGGACTATTGAGAGTATTTTCATCAGGTCGTTGTTTCTGTCGGAGTCACACTACTGACAATCTCATTCATAACAACTCCAAATCCCCGGCGGTTACAGAGAGGCTCTCCTTGTGGTATTCACATCCCAAGTTTGAGACCCCCAGCTCTTGATTGAACCGAGGACTAGACGGACCATAAAAGAAATAGTGATAAACTTTTTATTTATCTTTGTGATACGAAAAGTATGAAAAGAGATAGTAGGCGAAATTGGGAGGAAATAAAATCTTCGTACGGCAAGGAAAGACGCAGTGACTAGACACCCGCTGGAGGCCGCAATCTTCTTTGACCGATGCACAATGGCCGTATTCATGAAACCGCAGACGCGAGAAAGGGGCCCTGCCGCGCCCCGCGTATGGCGACCAGCTTTGTGCCTCCTCTGTCGAAATTTCAATAGTGGCGGCCCCTTTACACCGCCTCTGAGATGAAGGACAGGCATGTGTAGCCGCCCGCAGATGCTGTGTCTCAGCTCCACTATCAACGAATTCCGGCGGGAACAGCATACCCGGCCTCGATTATGCGAGTGGGCGGGCAGAGCGCCAGGAACATATTAATCATTATCTAACTGTTTTGCTCCGCTACGAGAGGTTCATGATTTGGCATAACAATATTTATGAGAAACTCGTTAAAAGAAGTGAAATACTTGGTGCATTTGATTTGTCATGGGATTTAACTCAGAAGAAACACTAAAAGCTCAATGAAATGATGTACCGTAGATTCGGATGTGCGCTTTCTTACCAAAAATTGAAAATTGAGTGTCGTTTTGAAAGGCCAAATCACGCGCTCTCTGAAAACTATTGATTGCTCACAGTCGAAGTTAGCTAGTCTGAGCTCCTTGGAAAATTATGTTGTAGCTCCCACCATAATTTTCATTTTTTCGACGATTATATGTTTGTGTAGGCTCAGTAAGACGCGCGTGATTTGGCCGGTCAAAACCACCCTCAATTTTGAATTTTTGTTAAGAAAGCGCACATCCGAATCTACGGTATATCATTTCATTGAGCTTTTGGGGTTTCTTCTGAGTTAAATTCCATGACAAATCAAATGCACCAAGTATTTCACTTCTTTTAACGAGTTTCTCATTAATATTGTTATGCCAGATCATGAACCTCTCGTAGCGGAGCAAAACAGATAATTTCATTTCATTTTAACGAGGGTTTCCTTAAATGATAGGAAGAAGAAAACAGGGCACTATCCTAGACGGGGAGGGGGGCTACCCACAATTCAAGGCAAATTAAATGAACCACCGATTGGTAAAGCCCTTTCATAGTTTGCCGGCCGAGGTCGGACGACTCGTTATCGATTTTGTAAGTCAGGATAGATAAGATGGATAGGATAGGGTAGACAGATGGTACATAGTCGATAGCGAGTCGTCCGACGTCGCTCGGGCATGTGTGAAAGGGGATCAAGTAAGTATTTCTGTACAGCTTTTATAAAAACAAGGATTGATAGCACTATCAGGGATTTTTTATCAGAGTTTTCTTTATTTTTGTCAAGTCTTGGGTGCCCCCCCCCTCGTCTAGTAGGTCTGCCCATCGCACCTGCTCGGCATTGTAGGACACACGTTGCCTTCCCCGGCGCTCTGCGCTCTCCCAGTTGGGTCCCGTCCACAGTTCCCTGCGCTCTGTGGACACCTACTTGGGTCCCGTCCACAGTTCCCAGCGCTCTGTGGACTCCCAGTTGGGCCCCAACCACTTTTCCCGGCGCGCTGTGCACTCCCACTTGGGTCCCGTCCACAGTTCTCGACGCTCTGTGGACTCCTAGTTGGATTCCGGCCACCTCTTTCGGCGCCTTACGCACTCCCAGATGGGTCCCGACCATTCCTCCCGGCGCACTGTGCACTCCCTTTCAAGTCCCGTCCACTTTTCCCGGAGCTCTACGCTCTCCGAATCGGGAACCGCCCACATTATAAAGCGCTTGGTGCACGTCAATTTGTATTCCGCACACGGAGCATATGGTCCCTGATGGACATGAGGCACAACGTCTTTCGAGCTCTATTGAGTCTTATCACGTTATCACTCCCTTTCTATTGAAAGACCGACCAAACTTCTTATCACTAAATTCCTTCAGACACACACAATTTAAAATTGGCAATTTTTTGATATATCGAGACCCACGGCGGGAATTTTTCTGAAACTTGGGTAATGTTGAGAACCCTTACTGCTCAATCGTTTGTGAAAGTCCCTTGTTTCAAGATTTCTCCCGAACCAAGATTCTGGAGTGAGGGGTGTGCGCAGAAGCAATCCTTTTCAAAATCAGGTGCGCGCTTTGCGCGCACAACAATTCTCTGAAATGCAAGGTCGACGTCGCTGTCAGCCGCAACTCTTTCCGTCCACCCCGTTAGGTGGCTAGAAGCCCTCCTCTCCGCCAGGTAACCCGGAAGCCTTCCTGTCAACCTGTCGGGTACCCAGGAAGGTGAAACATTGAAAACTTGTCCAGCAGAGGGTGGACTCCGGACCTTCCCAGAAAGCTCTTAGTATTTCATGAATGCGGCCACAAGAGCAACTCCAGACCCTATTGTAGACAACCTTTTTTCTCTGGAGTCATAGCAATAGCGAGTTCTGTCGTCTCATACATTCGGATTTTCCACTGGTCCATGAGAAAACACCATTCAGAATCCAGGAGCTTTTTCCTTTCCAACTTCCTGGACGGACACTTTGGTAGCCCACATTAGTCCAATGCGTGGCCTTTTGTACAGGCAGGCTGTCAACTTGTGACTTTTAGTCAGGCATTCTCGCTGTTCATGTCTTCACGAACTCCATGTTGAAACGAGCGCAAAACCGTCCCTTTGTGAACCTCTGGATCTAAACGACGCCGAATATTTTTGGCGGACTAGGAACTGATAGAAGCTTGACAAACAATAAAGTTCTCATCGCGCTGTGATAGCTTTCTCGACCGATCGGCTTCTCATCCCTCGTTGTATGCCTCAGTATTTTTCATTCAAGTGCGCAACGATGCAAGCCTAATGTTTTCTTCAAAGGGATTTCAATGATTTAGGCATATGTTTCGTGTACTGGGTCTTAGGGCAAAATTTTATTTTGACTTTTGCCCTCCCAAAAATTTTATTGGGACCTGCGCGAGACTGCGAAGGTGGAATTTTTCTGCTCAAACGTCGTTTACGGGGAGTTATTTCGGGCGCTGAGCACGAATATGAGGTTCTTCTTTGATACTCAAGTTAATTATTGTAGGTTACGATAGGAATATGGTATTTTGGCTACTACAACCTAGAGTAGTTCTCCAGAAGAAGAGCTTTTTTGAGACGCAAGAGCTTTTTTGAGACGCTGTGTTTATGGAATTGCGTCAGATCAGCCCATTTTTTTCGACACCGTGATTTCCCAATCAGTATTGATTTTTGTCCGCCCGCTCTCACTCCAACCTGACTCATCAAGCAATGTCTCTTGTAATGTTCTGCCCACAGCTTGTATTAGCACATCTAGTAAAGTCTGGTTCTGTACTGTTTCCTTAATCAAGTGGTAGGCCCGTGTGATTTCAATGATTTTTCAAAAGTCCCATTCGTTGTTCTCATTCTGAAGACGATATTTTGTTTCAAACATTTTGTGCACAATTACCACATGTGCTCGTAGCTATAGCTTTGGTGCAAGTCCGATTATTTTCACAGTAAAACACCAGCCGCAGGGATCAGACATTCACAACCAAGACTCTTCATATTTTTACAAAAAAAAACTCTCGCACGATAAAACTGCTAATCTTCCGCAGTTCACAAGATGAAAACGGGTATTTTACAGGAGTGCGACATGGGTTCCAATCCGTGACCGCAATCCTCGTTGCAGCACCCACTGTCACTGCGCCAGCCGGTCAAGGCTGGTGTGGCTCTGACTTCAAATATGACGGCGCGCTATCTCGTTTATCTTAGAAATATATTACGGCGTCGCAACACACAATGGGATGATTTCTGCTGTAGAAATCACATCGGTTTATCTCAGAAGGCAACGAAGACTAATACATTACACGTTATGATGCGTCTACGAGTGAAGCACTAAAAACGCATATAACTCCGCTCAGAGAAATGATTCGCAGCTGCGATAAAAAATTTGAATTCTACGTCGAAAATTGATTCTAGAAGCGCATATTTCTTCTGGAATGGTCACGGCATGTAATTATCTTTCTCTCGTGAGAGCTTCAAACCCGCCAGGGTAATGCTACAATGTCATGAGCATGCGTCTGTACTTCCAGGTTACGTATGCCAACCCGATCTGGAACGAGAAAATTTCTTTAACTATAAAGGAAGAGTCGTATAAGTACAGTTTTTCACCGCTTGTGAATAACGTTTCCTATCAAAACCTTCATATCGTCCATCACTGGATGAGGGATCGCCGCGACGCTACTTGGTGGAAAACAATTGCGCGCGGGAAAACGAAGGGAGAGTGGCTATTGGTCGCGCGATTTTTCCCGCCAAGCAGCGTCGCGGCGATCCCTCATCCAGTGACTGACGATAACTTTTTATCGAATGAACTAAATATTCTGAAATCTTGCCGCTAGAGTTCTCAGCGCTACCGAAATCATGAATGATGCTCCCTTTACAGTGCGTTCAAAGAATATAGACGCACCCTTTAACATGTCGTTATCCGATCCTAATGTGATAGGTTGAAACGATATGATTATCGTCCATCACTGGATGAGGGATCGCTGCGACGCTGCTTGGCGGGAAAAATTGCGCGCGGGAAAACGAAGAGATAGTGGCTATTGATCGCCCAATTTTTCCCGCAAAGCAGCGTCGCGGCGACCCTCATCCAGTGATGGAAAATACCATTAAACTCGCCGTGCCCGAAGACCTTATGTACAACATTTCAGTGCCATAAGCAAATAACATTAAACCGCAAAATACTGCGTTTCAAAAGTATAGACGCACTATCAACAGCGCAAGAAAACTTAAATTTTAATAGTCACGTTCCTCATTTCGAAGGTTCAATAAACATATGTATCGTCCATCACTGGATGAGGGGTCTCCGCGAAGCTGGTTGGGGGGGAAAATTGCGCGATCAATAGCCATTCTCTCTTCGTTTTCCCCCGCGCAATTTTTTCCGCCGAGCAGCGTCGCGGCGATCCCTCATCCAGTGATGGACGATAGCTGTTTGTAACTCATATTACAAATGCCCCGTGATACTTACCTGTCTTTCAGAGAGTGAGCAAGCACAACTACGTGCCCTGAGTACCGCAGAAGTGGGCAACCGGAAGATCGCCAAGATACTCGAGCGTTCACCGACAGTTGCCGACAGGTATCTGCGCGATCCTTATCCCTATGGGAAGAAGGCAAAGTCTGAAAGACCAAAGAAGCTGTCTGCCCAAGGGGGTCGCTGTGATGGTCGGCTTGTTTCCAACTCGATTCTAATGACCACTGAAGTTCGAGCTGAATTATCGACTTCTGTCTCAGAAACGACTGTCTGGAGAGTCATTCGACAAATTGAAAACATCGTCTATCGTTATCTCCGACCCGGCCCACGCCTCACTGGCAGACAGCACGGCTACATTTCGCTAAGAGGAACATGGCAAGGAAATGGGCCAAGGTGAGTATAAGTTTTTTACAGGTCACACTGAAGCGATTTTAATAAAAATCCGTGTTTAGGTGATATTTTTCTACGGAAAAAAGTTCAAATTGGATGGTTTCGATGGATATGCCCATTACTGGAGAGACCTTCGGAAGAAACCCTAGTTGTTCAGCAAGCGGAACTGTGGAGGTGGTACTGTCTTTGGGAAGCTTTCTGCAGTGACAGCATTCGAGGGATTGCGTTCATTTTCACTCATGTGGACTCCGCTGAGTACCAGCTCATGCACAGACGCCGCCTTTTGCCTTTCCTCACGCAGCGAAATAAAGGGGAGCTTGTTTTCCAACAAAAAAACGTGCCAGTCGGTCGACAAAGTCGTGGTTTGAGGAGAGTAAGGTAAAGCGAACGGACTGGCTTGGCCTACATGTTCTCTCGATCCTCGTCCCAAGGAGAATGTCTGGGGTATGCTGGCAAGTGGCTTTTATGGTCAAATCCGAACGTACACAGACGCTGAAGACCTCAAGGCAGCTATCATCCGTTTCTAGGACGGCTTGAACGTTTAGGTTAATGCGGAGGCTGGTGGATTCGATGCCAAATCGCGTTTATGAACTGAAATACAAGCATGGGGGATCGATCTGCTACCGAACTTTCATCGCCTGTCGTTAATGTTAATAAATCTGCTGCAAATCGTGCGTGTGTCTATACCTTTTAAAAGCTGTATTTCAAGGTTTAGGGCCAAAAGCACTTAGCGTTTTCACTAGAGGCACTGCAATGTTGTACATTTGGGATTTCGAGCACGACAAGTTCAATGGTAATAATATCTTCTTCAACCGATCACATTCAGATAGGATAACGGTGTATTAGAGGGTGCGTCTATACTTTTAAAACACACTGTATTGTGAGGTTCGAGACCTGATCTGCTGGTTGTGAAAATAGGGGTTGACCTATCAGACCTATGATTTTGCAACGCTCTGTATGCTCCGCCTAGTTGTAGTTACGCCGTTGTAATTGTAACTAGGCTTTTTTAGCTCAATTTGAATACATCAATGTGTTGCTCGAAATAAGCCCCACTTTTGTCTGATCTTAGCAGCACTAAGTCTATCTAGAGCTGACCGCGCACAAAAAAACTGACTAGTTGTTCCTAACTGTTCCGTTCCTATGTTGAGTGACGTTTTTCCGAGAGGCTTTGCACAAACAGTGCGTTGCACTAAAAACAGCTGAAGTACTTTGAATCTCAGACATCTCATGCTTTCGAGACTCGCCCACAACTCAGTGGTTTCTAATTCTGGCGAATTTCAATTTGGTTTGCCACATTGCAGTACTAGGTGAACAGCCAAGCACTTTAAGTACCCACTCAGACATTTATTGAGCGTGATGCACACCGAAGGTTACAAACACCAGAAACGCTGTCTGCTAGGTCCTGCGGAGAATCGCGGACTGACCCGTTAAATCTGGCTGGTATCCCTGCTTACAGGAAAGTCTGTGAAAATGTCCCTATATCGCTTTGACATACTTCCTATTGAAACAATGTGATTTTTGTTCGATTCTATGACACATTAACTCAGATCTGTTTCAGGCCAACATTCAGATTGTAGATCGCTCTTTAAAGACCAGTGAGGGCTGATCCTCGTGTCCTGCCTGTCACGGCATGCATGACCGCATGCAAGGAGGGCAGGGAGCCGCCCCCGTTCTAAGTGGCAAGGGGAACTAAAATTAGGAGAAATGCTTTTATGTGAAGAGTTTACTAGGCACAGGTTCGTCCCTGGCCGGACGCTACGCGCGTAGAACGCAAGACGGCCTACTGCCCTCCTTGTGAACGTTCATGCATACCGTCCATGACAAACTAGTGAAGTTAACCCAATAATAAGCACCAAAAATATGAAAACCTGCAGCCCTCGCCAGACAATTACAGCAGTATGAAAAATCGTGTCGGTAAGACGCCTTGCAACCATTTCGCTCCACCGGTACAGTCCGGATTTCAAACACCGTTGCCAGCTACATTTATTGTGATTGTGTTTATAAGTCGAGGGTTGCGAACCATTCTTATGTCATGTTTGTTCATCTGAGAGATAAGCATTCAAAAACATGGGAAAATAGACTATGGTTCTCTGCGTGTACCTCCCATGCCTCACCTCGTCCCGTTTCTTGGTTGTCTCTTCTTCACAAGTTCTCAACGCTTCTAAATATTTCGTTGCTTTGCTCTGTTCATACGATTTCAGACGCGTAGGGTCGCAATATAGAAATTTTCCATCTCACAACTGCAGACACCTGCGCTGCCCACTTCTAGAGCATAGAACTGCGTCATGGTCGTGAATTTCGCCGGTCATTTCCCTGACTTCGCACGTTGCATTCATTTGTAAATCAATCTCGTTATTATAGCGTCAGACTTGATAGCCTAACATGGATCGAGAGTGACGACACTCCTCAATTCCTCAGTCTGAAGGAATATAGGATTTTTCGCTAAACCATGGCAAACCCTCTAATGTGTTTTGGATTCGAATATGAAAAGGAAGCAGGGAGCAGTTTAGGTTTTCCTTGTTGTCTCGCATGAACCATGATGGAAGATATCGAGATCGCTATTGTGGACGCCGTGGTGAGTGTTCTATGAAAGTCTTTGATTAATTTAAACGTGTTGTAGCCCACGGCAAATAATGTTTAAATGAAGATGTGAGACATACAAAACTAGCGCTCCATATGTATTCACTGCTATCCAACCCTTTATTTGGGGAATGATATTCATCGATCACGCCTGATGATGCAGTTTGTAGTTCGTGCAGCTCAGCATCTTTTAGATGTGGTTTCTGTAGTGCAAGAAGTGTTCTCATTGTTGTGCCTTGCTTATGATTTCAACTGAGAATAAGACTTCCCTTCCTGATTTGTTTGATGGGACGTGGCCAGGATGCCGTAGAGCTGCAGACTCACCTCATTGACTTCACTGTGCTCTCAGCTCTATACTACGGTAGCGATACTCGAGCGTCTGATAAGCGGATATCTGTCGTCATGAGAACTGCAAACAGGGAATTCTAGAGGTGCCTTCTGAATACAAATCAACATATGCAAAGACTAACCGGGTTGGTTATTCGGAATATGTGTTGTTCCTGTGCTCTTTAAAGGCAGCATACACGCTCATAGTCGAGATAACAGCATAGATCGGTCCGCACGGCCCGTACTATGTCATCAACGACGTTTGAAGCGCTGAAAACTGTCCAGGATGACAGTATTTGACAATGTTTGAGTACCCAGCCTTCCACGCCCGTATTTTCACACCCCTTTGAGTAACAGAATGAGAATCGATACTTGTGATGACGTGTGATAATGAGAGTGATAGCACCATGAATGGGAGTGCACGAGAGAATAGCTTGGTTTACTTGAGTATAACATGTCTGAATACCTAATGACTCTCGTCCACTTTCGAGAATGCCGCTCTAGTTTGGCTGACCTCTTGAAATGGAGGATTTTATCAGTGCGTAAACATGTTATACTCAAGTAAACCAAGCTATTTCTCTCGTGCACTCCCATTTGATAGTGCTATCACTCTCAATTATCACACGTTTTCACAAGTATCGGTTCTCATTCTGTTACTCGAAGGGGTGTGAAAATACGGGCGTGGAAGGCAAGATTGCTCAAACATTGTCAAATACTGTCATCCTGGACAGTTTTCAGCGCTTTAAACGTCGTTGACGACATAGTACGGGCCGTGCGGACCTATCTATGCTGTTATCTCGACTATGCTTACGAGCGTGTATGCTGCCTTTAAGTCAGTGTCGCTTTTCCGTTTAGAAGCGAGACAGACACATAAAGCACAGGAATTTCGCTGATCACAGAAAAGCCTTGAGCGAGTGTGGTCTACATCGAGAAGACCGCTGATCAACGGGGACGACCAACGTATTATAGAAATAGAAGTACATGAGGTTTAAACCTTCTGTTCTGGAACCCTACAGGGTCCAAATTCACAAGAGCGACAGGTGCACTGTCATGTGGCAGACTTTCGTAAGGGGCTAAGCCACCCTGGCTCTGTTCCAACGTCTTACTCACCTGGTTGTAGCCATCTGCACCAGTATTCATGAAACATTGGGAGCCTCCCAGGGAAGTCCAAAGTCCACAAGCTGTTGGACGAGTTTTCGACGCTGCACTTTCCTGGCTACTCGGCAGGGAGGCAGAGAAACTCTCCCCTACCTGGCAGGTAGATAGGAGGGTTTCTAGCCACCTAGCGGTTGGACGGAGAGGGTTGTGGCTGCCTGCTACGTCGCTCTCACGCGACAAAAAATGATCGATACCACCCTGACAGGCAGTGGGGACACCTATCTACCCGATATTTTTATTGGGCGTCGGGAATGCTGTGCCGTGTAGCTCGAAAAACGAAAGATATTAAATGTGAGATTTATGACCTACGGAACTGATTTCTGACCTTGTATGATTGCCTGAACAACCTCCTTTGTGAGCGAAGAAGCCGCGGACTCACCGATCCCGTATTTTCTAGGCAACTGGCAAAATGACGAGCCATTTTGGCTAATGATGAACCTACAACTCCTATGCCCAGAGACAGATAATTTGCCCGATCATAAAATGTTTAATCACCTCAAAAACAAGCAAAGGCGCTGCCTCGTACTGATTGACCAGCGGTGATTATTTCCCTATGATATTCGAGGGGCCAGTTAACTGTGTGGACACCTCGAGCTCCTAAGAATACAGTCGAGTGAACTTTCTGAAATGTGTGAGGGGTGAGTTCTCTAAGGTAGGCTTCAAAAATTCGAATTCGGGTTCCCAAATATGGAAGATCAGCCTCATTCACATAGGTTCGTCCGTTTGAGATAATAGATTGGCGAGGAATTCTAGCGCAATAACCGGGTCATCATCAGTGTCATCAGAATAGGCGCTCATATTCTGAAATTCGAGATCAAGGAAACTCTTCGCTCCAGGAAACTATCACGCATAAGGGATGGGGGGGGGCAGAAAAATTCGCACTGACAAAAAAATTTCTCACCGCCCTACTTTTTCATGAATTCTCACGTACCCTCTATAAAACGTCGTAATTCACAGCATTCGACGTGCGAGCGGCGCGCGCGACGCCTCGGTCTCCGTCTGTCCTCCGCTCTCTCACTGTCTCTAACCTCCACTCCGGAGCAGCACGCGTAAGAACCATGTGAATTTCGCCGTTTTATAGCCTGTATATGCAAAACATTCCATTATTCGCTGGAGGGGTTGAACTCCTTGGTCAAGAAAATTTCGACGTGAATGCAAATATTTTCCGGCCGCCGTTCCGCACTACTAGGTCGAGAATTCTTTATTGGAGCAAAGAAGCCTGGAGGTTGACCGACGATCGTTAAACGGAGGGATACATAGAACAAAAACAGATGGGAAAAAAATGAAAAACAAGCGTTCGTGTGAAAGTGGTGGCGGTTAACTGATGCCCTGTCAGCAACCTTGCAGCGTAAATGTCGGACTTCACGCTAGACCCGCACTTGTTGCCGGCGACAAGAATTTTTCCGAACATTATTGTAGCGGCGTCAAAACACTGTGATTCCCTATCCTCGCCCTTCCCGCCGCGTCGGTCGCCCCCGTCGTCGACTGTGATCGATATTTCATCACCAAGCATTAATGTCGCTGCGAGCAAAGCGAAGACTTGAATTCTGCAGACCCCTTCAAGTAATAGGAAGATTTTTCCTGGTTAGAAGTCAGGAACCATTAGAACGATCGAGCTCACGAGCACATTGCTCCATCCGCAGTGAAGCGTCAATGAGAAATGGAGCTCATGGAACTTTGAAGACGGCTTGGAAAGGCTGAAGACAGCTGGAGAACGAGAATGGTTCTCATCGATTCTTACGCCTAATTCGAATTGGTAAATGTTTTAAATTCGTCCCACTAGCAAATCGGCTAAGATTCTAAATCCTCTTTCATAATGCACTCTAGCAGTGATCCGGGCAAGACTTTGTTCCTATGCACAAGAACAAAGTTGTTTCAAGTCTATTTTAACACCAGGCATGCGATGGAGAACTGGAAGTGGCAATATCTTGATCCGCTCGACTGTTTTTATACGCGTAATAAACGTTCTAGCCCACAGAGAGCTGACTTTTTGGGAAGTGGTGAGCAAATTCAACCAAGGCGACATACGTACCATTTGCCTTCATGAAACTCGCACCGATTTTCTTATAATACTTAAACCCCGGGAACGAACGCCCTCACTAAGAACTCTTCTTCAACCTTTTCAGTCTTCTAGCAGTTACATATTTTTTCTGTTTGTCCCTGATAACACCAGTGAAAGGAGCTGCCGAGTTGTTCCGTACTTTGATGCAAAGAGACTAAAAATCAATATGACAACTACACATACAGTCGGTATGGGTCCTAGTAATAGGTACTTTGCCATCCATACTGAAGGTTGGAGCAATCTCGGTGGTATATACTTCAACATATGGGCATCGAGTTTGCGTAAAACTTTGACGGGATTGCAAAGTATCAGTAACATAAGATGCATGCCGACTTACGTCTGTAAAAAAGAAAAAATCCATACACATGTTCAGAGTTGCTCCCTCGTGCTCATTATCTTGGTAATTTTGGCGCGATGCCTAATTGAAGTGCTACCTCGCTCAAGGACTCTATCCATCTTGTCTTTGGGATACTGCGTCGTGATATTTTGGAAAATCCTGTGCAACGCAGCTTTCATCTACCTCTTACTCGTCTACGCATCCATTCCTCCAGGGTTAGTATTCGTATGATTAGCTCCTACAGTGAGACAGGTTATTTAGTAGCGAAAGTGTTTCAGAGATCATCCGATAGGCGACGATCATCCGTTTCAATCGCTTTTCACATTTTCAGTGCTGTTTGGCGCACTGAAATCATATGAAAGACTGGTTTTGGGGCTTCTTCATGCTGTTGTATCTCTGAATCGTACATGTGCGATATTCGCCCCGTTCCAGTATTCCAGAGTATTTACAGCTCGGAGAACTGCGATTATGGAAACGGCGGTGTTCCTACTTTTGTCTCCCGTTTTCATTGCCTTCGCTTCCGAAATTGGTGAGTCCGTTCCGACACATTCTACGTAAAGCCTCCACTGTTTACCTCGGGTTGGCCCGGTTCGGGTACAATAGCGTTCCACGGATCCGAATTCATGTCAGTCAGTGGCAATGTTGCACATTTTCGCTCACCGAAGAGATTTTACAGTCCCTGATAGGTTTGGTGGTCGACACGAGCTCATGACCTGTTGACCCCTTCTTAGGCTAGCTTTGCCAATCTTGTCAGCCTACTGACAAGAGTACAAGTGTATGCTCGAACGCAGCTATCAATCATGGGCAAGATGCTCACCCTACGCAGTGTGCAGGCAGTCTGGAGATATGGTGCCAACGGAAGTGAGCACACCGCCGACGCCGACTCAGGAAAATGAAATCAAGTTACTTGTAACATATCTGAGCCGATGTAAGTTAATTGCGACTTATCTCAGGTCATTTTAGTTAAATGTAACATATCGGGGGGATAGTGCGTGCGCTGCGCCTCTGATATGTTGCATGTATCTTAAATGACTTGAGATAAGTCGCAAGTAACTTAAATCGGCCAAGAAGATATTTTCAGGGCTGATGTATGACGCGCTCGCGGGGTCAGGCTTACGACTGGCGTTGCTGTTGGTTTAATTACCCAAGTTTGAGGTACTTGACCCCATACCAGCAGGAAAGGTTCTGCACAACATTTTTTTGTTTAGTGTGTGGTCTGGAACACGCACTCTGCGTCGCGTGTCGTCTGCGTCACGTGATGGCCACCCATAGTGAAAATTCAAATGTAAGTTACATGTAACATAAGTGTAACTTACATGTAATATAAATGTAAGTTACTTGAGACATCCAAGTAAGTTACTTTTCTATTACAAGTAACTTGTTTTGATTTTTCTGAGGAGCTGTGTCGCGACTAGGCCTGACCAATTTTTGCCCAGCATCAAATTGGTGCCGAGTACGTCCCTGATGTATTGGCGCCAAACTCATTAGCTTCGCTAAAACTGATACACTTTTGCTACACCCCTACTCCAACATATGTCAGTGCCAAAACTTCTATACCTGGAAGTTACAAACAAAAAGGAATAACGTACCAAAAAGTTTTGCAGGCGGCTGTTTGTGTTACTTCAATCCAGCGGATGTCGGGATTCGATATGTAGCAAATACATGCTTCGATATATATGTGGTCCTTGAGTGGTTCTGCACTGGCTTCGTGCTTCTAGTTTGCATAATTTTTGACTTTTTCATCACAATATTTCTGATCAAGAGGCACAGGGTATGCAATCCGTTTCCAATATTCACTGTCACTCTTTTCAAATGCTTGTTCTGAATCACGCGCTCGGTTTATTTTGCTTTTCACTGAAAACGTTTCTTGCCATCGAAGCAAAAGCCAAAGTTTTTTTTTCAATAAGTTAGCTATAGTGAGCCTTGAACAGTTAATCAACGGAGTAATTTGAGAATGAGACAGATATCGTTTTTTTTAGAATTCTGTGTTCCAGCAAAGTAACAATGGAGGACTGAGAAACATAAAAGATTTTGGATTTATGATACAGGTACAGGACTTGTAATGACCTTTCTATTCACAACGAGATTTCTCGGCAAGTTTCTCTTTCCAAGAGCCACAAATTACATTCGCGTGATTTCTAGACGGTCATTCTTGCTGCGGCTAATGGAATTTTCACAATTTATATGCATACAATCGGAAAGAAGATATACTCCAAGCCATGGATTGACAACATCCCTATACTAGGTGACCTACTCCTAGTCCTTACATATGAGTGGGTTCCGGCAGCTATTTCTCCTTTAAAACAGTGATTTGAAAGTATCTATCGCCCTATTTGCAGAATGAGTATCCTATTCGCATACAGAGCTGTGCGTGAAGAAATGCTGAGAATTCTGCGATGCAGAAAACCGGAAGTGATTGGACTTAACAGAAGTTCGTCGTAAATTTCCCCACAGATTCACTGATGAAAAAAGTGATTTGTATAAAACTACTTGTTTGATACTGTGTGTTGGAGTGATTCTTAGATGTTTGAGTGGTAAAAAATGGATCAAGATATAGCAGCAGCAGAATCCGAGTTTGCATTTACAAGAAATATGGAGTTAGGCACGAGTTCAGCTTTAGACAACTATGAAAAAATGAGTTGGAACCGGATTTCACCTGCACCAGATGCCTTCAGGTATTGGTCCCTTGAGGATGAAAGAGTTATGACCAGGGGTGTGCGGCAATTGCCGTTTCCGGATTGCCATTCGCCGTTCACCGGACATTTTTGGGGTTTGCCGTTGCCGTTGCCGTTTGCCGATATTATCGCTCAAAACGGCAAATTTTCGGCAAAAATGCGTTAAAACAACGAAAACAACACAGTTTGCCCTCACCTCAGTTTCTGTGTTGGTCAGCGATTCGAAGCTGCAACAAATAATTGTTTTGATTAGTTTCAGCTACTAGTTCCAACATATTTAATGTGTAATTGTACCCTTCAATTTGGTAACTGATGGAAATATTTTGCCTAGTTAGTCAGAGAAGTTCGTTCAAGTTCTTGGTTGTTTGGGTGCCTCCTAATGTCTTTTTTATTCACCGAATTCTTAATCCGTTGAAAATTCCAAGAATTCAAAAAAAACTTTTTCAGAATCACACCGCTTCTTCAAGTTCGAAGATTACAAAACCAAGTGGACTCAAAGTTGTAGCGTGACAGCAGCCTTTTTTAGACATATGAACCATTTGAGACCTCGTGTAAATCGGTCCGTTCGTCATCGATGGTGGGCTTATGGTAATAATTGCTCATTGATATTTTCAATTTCAAGATCATTCGCTAAAACCCAGAGTTGACTCCCTGTCAGAGATGAGATTTTTGAGAAATGGTGTAAAGATGAAAAATTGAAAAATCTTTAAGAGGCAGCGATAAAAACCGCCTTCAACTTTTCACCGGGGATCAAAAGCTCCGAAGGTATTTGCAACAGCAGTGTAGAAAACCTGCTCAAGATAAGCGACCAGTAGCAATTACGGCCCCGAGCCTTGAAATATGGTGTGCTCACCCCGCCCACTTCCTCAGTAGTCACAGGGGAAGTGGGTGGGGCGGACACATCTTATTCAAGTTTTGGGGCCATGTAGTGCGATTTATTGCTCGTTTTTAGCCGATTTTGTTGTTATAGTGGGCCTCATCACGGCTTGTAGACTGAATACACAGAAAGCGAAGAGCCAAAGAGCAGTCCGACCTCGGAGCTCTCGATCTCCGGTGAAAATTCAGAGGCTGTTTGTATCGTGAGCACTGCATTCAAATAGACTAGCTTCACCCCACTCCTGTAGCCTCACGAAGGCTCAATTTTTAATGAGCGAAATGAAGACCCCTGAGCCTAATACTTGCTAGTAACACTAAAAATTGTGAGTGAATCCGGTCATAACCTAAACCGCACGCTGATGATTGCGGTGTGCACTGTTTTTCGCCATAAATACCGACCAATGATCACGTATTCTTCCATCTTTTCACTTCTGAATGTTGTACCGGTATCTCTTACGTTCTTTGGAACGGCGCGCATTTCCTCGCATCAAGCTTGCATACGATTAGCTGAAGGTCCTCGAATCGACTAGGCTGGGGCGCGTTGGCAGCAAGCCCCTTCCAGAGCGAATCCTTAGCGGGTCCAACACACTCTGTTCAGCTCAAAATGACACCCATACTTTGGACCTCTAGCAATGATCTGTACGAAAAGTTCAATTAGTTGGGAGGAATTAGCAAAAATATCTTCGGCGGGAGATAAGTAACGGCCTTGTTGAACTTGATAGTGACTTCCATACAAGCCACATACATATCTTAAAGGCAGTGTCCGCGATAAAAACCATGTCTGATTTTTTGGTGGAGATCGGTAGCTGCAAGGCCTAGCGCAACCCTGACGTTAAAAAAATTAAGAAAAATGAGCTCGGAACGGTTCCCTACGGCCCCAAAGTTGGACACCCATCAGCTCGTCACACCCGGATGCACTTTCCACGCCCACCGACGTGAACAAATGAATGCTCGAGATTGTGAGATGAGCGATGGTTTCCGATCAATAGCCCCGTTCTTCCCTTCATTTTCATCTTCTCTCTTTACTCAGGTCAGCTCGCATATATCGGCTGCAAAAGACGGAAGTTAGAAGCCTCGGACAACTCGTCCACCATGTTTCCTTAGCTCAATTTTTGAGGGACCATAACTCCGTTCCCAGAAGGTCTTGTACGATTTCAGAGACATCATTGGAATCAGCATGGAGCCGTTTTCAAGATAGCTGGAGAAACAGAAAAGCGACTTCTATCGTGAACACTACCTTTAAAGGCAGTGGTCACGATGAAAAACGTTATCGAAAAAACTACAAAAATCCGCTCAGATCAAAAACAGCTGAAAAACTATGAAGGTAGAGCGGTGAAAAACGGGCTAGAATTAGAGTTTTTAGGGCCCAAAGAAGCTGTTTCGTGCACACGTGCACAGCGATGACGAAAAAGATCGCCGTCTCATGCCGAGCAGTCAAAAATCATCGACATTCAGAGGACGAAATAAATGCAAATTTAACGAAGAAATACAGTTGAACAATGAAAGCATCACTTCTGTCAATGTTTTTGACTAGATGTGCACATAAATCCAAAGCTTCATTGATTGAAATTCAATTTCAAGCCAACTGATGTTCTTGATATAAGAGGTCACCGATGCCGATGATGTGGAGTGGGCTCGTCCACCATCAAAAGACAAGAAAGTTCAGGCTTCAAATTTGGCCCAAAACAGTGGTTTTTTCGCGATTTTTTCTAATAGGTCCTACAACTCGAGACCCAGAAAAGGGTTTAGAGAAAGATACGACACGACAAGATACGACAAGCATATTTGATCGCGACCACAGCCTTTAAGTGAAATTTTGGGTTTTAGAAAGCAGTGGATTTTGTGCGTCGATTCATCACTATGGATGAAACTTGGGTCTATCGCCATGATCCTGAATCAAAGCAAAGGCTAAAGAGTGGTGTAAACCTGGTTGTTCCGCTTCGAAACGAGTGCGTGTCCGGAAATAGGCCAAGAAAATTATGGCATCAGTTTTTTGGGGTGCGAAAGGAATTTTGTTTGTGGATTATTTGCAAACTGGTAGAACAATTGATTCTGAAAATCGCTGCAAAATTATGGACCAGTTGAAGGAAAAAATTTGGGAAGAAAAGACCCGTTTTGCAGAACAAAAATTTTTTTCATCAGGATAATGCACCGTGTCACATGAGCAATTTGATAATGGCTAAAATTCATGAATCAAAGTTCGAATTGTTGGAGCATTCACAGTGTTTACAAGATTTGGCACCCGGCGACCTCCATTTGTTTCCAGAACTCAAAAAACTTAAGGCCTGTGCATATTCTGGCAGCAAAAGACGCGTCGCAATGATGAAGGATGGAGAGCGGTTACGTAGCTTCATGCCTGTCGTTTATTCTCCATCAGTGCGGCGCGACTTTCTCCGCCTGACTGTGCATAGGCCTTTATGCGTAGCAAGCATTTTCATCAAATCAGAAGGACATAAGGGCTGTTGAAGCGTATTCTGCAGACCTTCCGAATTCTTACTTCGGGGATGGGATCCACAGGTTGGAGGACCGTTGGAGCAAGTGTATTAATGTTCAAAGAAATTATACTGAATAATAATGTGTATTTTGAACCATAAAATTGTGTTTTTCTTATCGAGCGACAAAACTTATTGAACAGCCTGGTACTGCTGTCAGTTGGGGGTGTGTATACAAGTCTGTTGGTAGCTGCTCATTGGTGCCCCTGCTTCTACTGAACCCAGCAGACGTTTGAGTGTACACAGGGAACGTTCGAGCGACATAGCGTGCACTACTATATTGCGAAAGTGTCCCACACATTGCATAAAGGTGTCGCCGTCCGGCACGCTAAGGCCTCGGGTCCATAACACCTTACGCGGCAAGTTTCGTATGCTGCAAATGGAATTGTAGGCTTGACGCTCGTGCATCCATTAGGACAGACGAAGCTAAATCTTGAGTTTATGAGCTTTGCATCACCTTTCAATACTTACTATCGCTCAATATCCCGAGGTTTTGTGAGGTTATCTGCAGGCTTGTTTGCGCCACAAGTTTCGGATCACTGGTTTACTTTATCAAATGCGCGATGAAAATCTGCAGTGCCAGGGTTCGGCGCGGGGTGTGGAACTTCACAGGGGGCTCTGGGTTGGGGAGAGGGGTATGAGCTCCTGTGTCAGACCAAGTGTATCATTCTGACTGTAGGTAAACACTTTTTAGGACCGACTTTTTCTTGCAACGAATTCGAATATACCTTTCATTCTACATGAAATGTTTCCTTCTTCAAATTTTGGCAAAAAAACAGACAAAATCAAGCTGCTGAGGGATCTGAGAAAATCGCGAAAATTTTGACCTTGTCACGGTTCTGGGGGGGGGGGCTGAGTGAAATTGGACTTCTCCACACCTCGTGCAGTATCCTATGCCGTGTTTAGGATGAATAAGTTGACCAAGCAGTAAACCACTGTCGATAAGTAAAATAAGTCTAAGCGTCGCTGTGACCACTCGAGTATCGAAAACTTCCTAGATTCTGAACTTGGAGTGGAGGATGTAACGAAGTCAACCACCCATCAGTACAATTTTTTCAAACATGATTTCAATTTTAGAGCACATACCCTCTAGTTTGGAGCGAGATTTACTCGAGTCCATCGCTTGCGTGTGCGCGCATGTTCGCATTCTCTTCCTCCGCATTCTAGCTGTCTCTCCCTAAGTTCCGCACACGCAAGCGTAGAAACAAATGAATACCCTCTGATGTAGAGAGCATCTATACCCTGTCCCAAACGAGATGACAAGCGAAGGGTCCCAAGAAGCAGCGTTCCCTCTGCGTCTCTGACATTTTTGGATTACGGTGAGACGTGGTTTACCCTCTATAAAACGTCGAAATTCACGTCACTCGGAGCGCGAGCGGCGCGCGCGACGCCTCGGCCTCCATCTGCCCTACGCTGTCTCACTGTCTCTAACCTCCGCTCCACACCAGTACGCGTAGGAACCATGTGAATTTCACCGTTTTATAGCCTGTATGTAAATCACGTGGGCGACACAGCATCTGTTTTACCGTAATCCAAAAACAGCTTTTCTTAAGTTTTCTCGTTCTCATTTCCTTTTTTCCGCATACATACTCCACTTTTTTTGCCTTATTTTCGCTGAAAGTGCCCGTAATACTCTATCCTAATGTAGATACTCTTACTTACGTGGCAGGCAAAGGTATTTCAGATAATAGATTCTGCTTTTGGATTACGATAAAACGGATGCTGGGTCGCCCACGTGATTTGCGCACGCGACGTCTCACTGAAATCCAAGAACATCAGAGACGCAGAGGGAGCGCTGCTTCTTTAGACTCTTCGCTTGCCACCTCGTTTGGGGCAGAGTATACCGTGCTCGTCTCCAGAAATCCAAAAGTTTTTCACCCACACTTTGTTCAGAGCGGATATTTGCAATGCTAAACACGAATGCAGGGATAGTTTCAGGAAGTTTACGATAGGTATGCGGTAGTTTGGTCAGAATCTCCGATCTGATAAACACTGCGCAGAGAAGTTCTCGCGGTGCTAACCACGTATTCTATAACGTGTTTCCGATTCCTAAAGGATAACATTAGCTTACGGTAGCTGAATGATAGCAAACCTACAGTAACAAGCCGTACTCCTTCGGGAATCGAAAAAAAGGCGGAATCGGAAGCAGCACTTCAAAGCCTCCCCCCCTGGTAGGTTTCAGTCAAAGCTAAAACATCGGCTTTTTACAGTACACGTAACACGATCTACCGTATTCTTCCCATAAACTGAAAACGCACCCGATATTTATCTTCGGCGCCACCCCCCCCCAAAAAAAACAACCTTCCTTAAAAAAATTTTGGGTGAAAAGTTTTTTCGAATTCTGGTTATATTTGATAGAATTTTTACCAAAACAGACTTAAAAAATGTATGTCAGTCTGGTATACAGCTTAGAAGCAACGTTTCACTCATGGCTAAATGCTGTTTAGCTGTATTACTATACGAAGTAATTTAAAGCTACACATGCGTTTCCATCATTTAACAAATTTGTGAAAAATCACGAAATCCTTTCGAAAAATCATACAAACAGAAGTTGAGCAAAAACAGCACGATAACATCGTAAGAAATCGGAAAAACATATAGGTGTATAGAAATATCAATGGCAAAAGTTTAGGTTTTCAAAAAAATCAAGTTTCAAATCACTTTTTCATCAGTTGAAGTTTCCAGAGTGCTTTTGGGGTATGGTATACTTTGTCACTTTAATGACCGACAGGCATGCAATCTAACACAAATCGCGGTGGGACCCGTATCGAAGCAACTGCAACGGCCGTCGTAAGAACAGATGTCGCGTGCGGGTTGCAGCGACGTGTCGCGGAGAGCTGATATACTGCAATTTGGCCATAGCCTGTCGCTACCACTGTCGCTGTCGCTGTGCAGTGCACTGCGGCAGCCACAGATTTAAAGGGCGGGAGGCGGTCGCTGTCGCTGTGCAGAGCGACTCGACCGTTTGTCGCAAAAGTATACCATACCCCTTATGCTCCTAGGAATCGTCGTCTTTCTGTACAGTGATAAAGGGAACGACCTGGATGGCAGAACCACTCAGGATCCTCGATAAATTATGCGCACGATTGGATACCAGATGACTGCCGGCCGGCATTAATTGAAACGAAAATTTCGGACCTCGCGAGAGGAGAAACGGGGATATTCGGCCGGCACACCACCCCGCGAGCTCCGACCGAACCAGCGGGGGAGTCCCGATTCAAAGGGAAAGCAGCCGCGTTACTTACTCGGGTGTCCCCCCTTTACACATTCTGCGCATGGAATCGGTTCACCCCGACACTATCGTAGGTGACCCCTTTCTTCATCGTTGACAGAAAAGCGGTCCTGCCGCGTTAAATTCCCGGGAGATCCCCTTTTTCTCATTACCGAGGTAGTCGCAGCCGCACGCTCCAGGGACGGTAGTAATCCATGCGAAACTACGAGTTTTATGTCGCGAGCTGACGTTCGAAACTCGCAGAATGAACTAATTGAAACCGGGACCATACACGCATCATCATGCGAGGTGTTGCGTTTCTTTGCAAAACTTCGTCACACTAAGGAGTTGAACCCTCAGCCCTTTCAACCATAGCGGCGATCACTGGCATTGCACCGAGATTGCGCTTCTGCTTGGTCATGTTTTCATTGTAGGTGTCTCCCATTGCGAACACAGCATTGTGTTTCTGGCCACAGCAGAGGCTCAAACTAGTAGTTAACGTCATAGTACCTACTTAAAAGCTTAAGCTGATAGAGAAATGAAACATTGGAAATTGCCAACTCAAGGCGTTTCAAAAGGAGTGGTTGGTCAAGCGGAACTCAAAACTAAATTCCCACATACTTACTTGTATAAGACATGTGAAAGAATGTATTTAAGTCTTTTCTCATTCGAGTAAATTCAGTAGGCCTTCTGGACTACAATAAAAGGACCTCAATAACTACACGCCTATTCATTTTCCTCAACGTTCTTCGACGGATTCTATTTGTTCTAAAAATATGAATGCTGTTATTCCTTGCCGCAATTTTCACCTCTCAATTATTGTGTCAAACCTACTGTTCCCTATTTCTTGTCAGCTCCTACTACTCTCTCACAAAAGCAAGACTTTCTAATCTCTGACTTGTTTCTTTCTCACCCATTAGGAAAAAATCATGCTCCTCCTGATGACTTGGGCATAGCAAAATTAATCTTTTTGCAAACTTCGGGTAGAGATACCTTATCAAATCGGACTGATAAGGGCATAACTCTCTTGAAAAGTGCCAATGCCCTTCCAACTTTCGCAGCTTTGAGTTTTTCTAGAAAATTTGTAGACACTGTGAAAAAAAATTGTAAAAACGTTTGATTACACTCAGCCCATACCCTGAGTTCTTTTTCAAATTTCGAAATAAATTTCCGCTTATCCTCCCGAACAACCAGCAACGTGCCTCGGAATTTTATTTTTTGTAAATTCAGAAATTGAGCATGTGGATTGAGACGTATGAAATCACGAATTGAACTTCATGAAAAATTCAAATCATGTGATCCTCGCACGAAAAAATCATTTTTTATCGAATGAAAAAACTTTTTTTCGTCTACTTTCTCAGAACACGGATTTACAGGAAAATGAGGACCTCCTTGAAAAAAATTAGGAAGTTATAGAATCGTGAAAATTTTGATAAGACACAAATTTTTGTTTTTTTGCACCTACCTATTTACACTTGTACTTACTGTCCGGAGTTCGTGGCATATCAAAATTTGCCTAGGAAACTCAGTCGAACGAGCAAGCAATGCTCGATAATTTCTGCATCACCCCTAATACATGCCTCCGATTAGGATCTCCGAGAAATTTTATATTGAAGACCAAAATTCAAAACTTCACATTTCGAACACTTTTTGGAAATCGAAAAATCAAAAAACGAAACTTTCGAACGTAACCGAAAACGAATGATATAAAAAAAATAAGAAAATCGAAAAATCGCGTAAGTCTGAAATCGATTCGGTCAGAAAAAAAATCTAAGGAACAACTTCGGTTCACATTGCTCGACATCGTTGAGTTATGACCTCATCAATTTGATTTGGTAAGGTTTCAGTGTCTGGAATAAACCAAGTAAAATTAATTTTGCTAAGCCCAGCCTATGAGTAGCAAATACCCGCTCCTTCCAGATGAAAACGTGAAAATCATGGATTTATGAAATCATCAGTCCAGTTTGATAAGGTATCAATTTATTACTTGTGTCAAAAGGAATTAATTTTGCGATTTGCAGGTCATCAGGAGCAAGTTATCGCTCCACTGGCGTGAAAACTTATAACTCGAAGAGCTATAATCTTATCAGTTGAGTTTGATATGGTGTCAACGCCTGCCTTCTGCCAAAAAAATTAATTCCGCTATTTCCAAGTTAATCAAACCTAATACTCGCTTTTCCGGCTCAAAATGCTCCAAATCTTAAGGATGTGTTCGTACCAGTTCGATTTGATAATTTATCAAAGCTACATTAGTGTTAAAATAGTCTTCAATCACGTTTTTCACGCGAACATGACCAAATCCCGGCTTTTTCGCGTGAAAACCGCGCGATCTCCTGATTTTTCGCCGTGGTATCCGAGGTGTATCCTTGGAGGTTGGCTGTCAATAATTTTGTGACTGCCACTGTCTGCGCGCTTGCTGACAGCCTGTGCAAAACAACACCCACCTCGCATGATGGACGAAAAAGTCCTCCGCACCACTTTTTCTCCCGAAACTGGGAGTCTCGCGTCTCCACCACCGCTGCGCTCCTTCGCCTTTCGCTGCCCACCTCGCCTCGCCTGCTGCCAGTTTCAGCGATCTCGCGAGGGTGCCCGAAACCATGAGGTTTACCCGCAATGAGCCCCATAGATGCGAGCACAGGATAGGAAACTGTTTACCATTTTGCACCAGATTTAGAAGATGGGTCCCTTTGAAGTCGGGGAACACTATGGATACGGTTAAGAACCGGTGTATTGATATATCGCCTCAAAATCGCCTCTTCTTGTGAAGTCGAAACTCGCAGAATACCTGCATGTTTTGGTCATTTCGAAACTCATAGTTCCGAATGGATTACTACCACCCCAGATTACTTGGATGGAAAAGGTATTCAGATTCAAATCCCTTTTCCTACCTCGGAACTGTTCTGGAACGTTCTTCAAAACTACTTACGGACCGGAACTGTTCTGGAACGTTCCTCAGTACCACCTACGAACAGTTTTTTCTCGACTAGTCCGCCAAAATAACTCTTTTTTTGTACCCTTTCAAGAGTCATTGCAAAATTCGACACATAGGGTCAATAACTACAATTGGAAAATGAAATAACATACTAAGCTCATGGAGTCAATAACTGCAGTGATGATAAAGAGTGACCACAAATGAGGTCTAGAAAATAACTCAAAGATCCTTTAGAACTCCTTCAGAGGTATAAACACCGACTAGATAACTTACCAGAGATTCATTTTTTATTCAAGCAAAAATTCCCCTGACTGAAAACAAGATAAGTCGGCTTGAAGAGTAACCGATAGAATACCGACGCAGAGGTGCGATTTGGCCGCTGTTAGCCGCCATTTCACCACTTCTTTTTCCTTTTTCTGAGACATTTTTAGGCAATTATGCAGGGTGTTCGAATTTTTTTATTAGTGGAGGCATCGCCTGAATAAATGAAAATTCTCTGGCAAATTAGTTGGTACACTCAATGTACTGATGTCCTTCGAGACATTCTTCCGCCTAATTTTTAGGTGTAAAGAAGGTCTGAAGGGACAATATCTGCCAGAAAAATCCGCCTGAATAGATTCCACAAACAAGAAAACAGGATACGAAATAGAAAAGTATTCGTGATCCTTAACCGCGGTCAGCTTCTTCCTCGTTGTCGTCCTGGATTCGTTTCCTGCCCTTGTGTTGAGAAGTGATTGTTAAAAAAACGACGCTTCAGTAAGAGGTGTTGAATCCAAAAGACGAAGGCGGCGAACAACAAAATACATCTTGCGGTATCCAACAAAAATTCTCCGCCTTCAACGGTGTGACTGTGAGCTCGTACATCTTGCCTGAAAACAGAACTTGCTGGACACTAATCGACTATTGATGATCTCAGATGATGTCTCATAAGCCTACAGCGACTTTTGCAATGTTCTGAACAACACAGAGTGCCAGCTGGCTTGTTCAGCCACCATTTTCCTCAACACCAGATCCCTCCCTGCGTTGCTTCGTCCATGTGACAGATAGAACCAGAAAAAGAAATTCAGTGAAACACATAAATATTAATATTTTTTCCGTGTAGATGAACCAGGTCTTGCCTGCTGTCACTTGCCCTGGTTCAGTAAATGTGGGAGCTGTAGACGACATTTTTCGAGAAGCAAAGAAATCTAAAAGGGGAATGGAAAATTTCTCGCATGACTTCATGTCACATGTTTAATACGTGAACGTTGCACACAAAACAACGGAAAAGACGCCACTACCCTCGGGAGCTCCGATTCTACTCCCCCGGTTGTTCCGATGTGTGCCCCGCTGCAAAAATCTCGCGGGGGACCTCGCGCGCAAGGGATTTCGGACCTCCCCTGCCCAAAAACAGCGGGGGAGATCCGAAATTTTCGTCTGAGTGACAGTGTAATTGACTCGTCAGCCTGCGCTTTTCAAAAGGGGGCACACTCGTCCATCCCCGGAAATCATTGGAAAAACCAAGTTATTTTCATCAGAAGTCCGACTTTTTCCGCCGTTTTTTTTTCCGTTCCCGTCGAAATTCAATGCATCCAGAAAACCCATTCGTGGAATAATCTCGACAACCGTGTTTCATCGTGAACACTGCCTTTAAATGCGGATAAAGATTAAAAAGATCGTCAGCTGATTCATGTAGCTCGGAAACTCGTTCAAATCTCACTACTTTTCTCACAAATCGTCCATATTGAAATTATCCCATGAAAAACGGGGCCTTCATTGTGGCTGTTTCGAGCTTTTTTCCACTTGTACTTCCACGAACAGACCCAGTACTCTCTATTTCAACTGAAAAAAATTGGAAATAGTTCTTGTCACGAGCACTGCCTTCTAGAAAGAAAGGCGCGAATTCATTCGTGAGAGTCAAGTACCTTCATGGTACCTAAGTTACCTAGTGTGCACCATTCATTTTTGCGGCTTTTTCGAGTGAGTTAGCAATTTTTCGTACCACATTAATTGAAAAGTCAAGTTTCTCGACGGGCAATATTTCAGGCACACGCGCGGCTGATGAATCACGAAAGGATCACAGCATCCAACCTTTTCGTGTATCTAAACTAGAAACCTACGGTACCCTCATCTATGTTTATGCAAATTACGATACACATTTCAGAAATTCCAAGCAGTATTTAAAAAAACTTTCCGACTCTTTCTTTCAGCACGCAGAGGTGGTAGAGCCGAACACTCAAATCTGAACTAAGGACTTGTGTCCTGAGTAAAAAGTCACAGTTGTTTACCATAGTGTCAACACAAAGAATAGAATCGTGCGCTACAATAAAATAGCGGATGTACTATTGGTACCTGAGAACTTTAAGGCCACAGCTACACATCAGTCATTCAGCTGTTTGTAATTGAGTTGAATTTCAAATGGAACAGTTCATAGCTCTGAAATATTGCATTTATTAGTGCTTGAGAATTAAAAAAGAGCAGCAGCTAGCCACCTCAACCCTCAGAAGGTCAACACTGTTCGTTACGTTCGTTTTTTCCAAGCCGAGTAACACTCAAGAACGAGCCGGTCCATGAAGGACCACAATATCTCGTTCTTCACTTCGCTTTTACTGTTTTGTTGAAGCCTAGCTCTGATTCCGATAAAAACGCGTTTTACGCTCAACTATAAGACGTTCCGAACACGACTTCAGACCTCGCTGCTGGTAATATCAACGCATGTATCGGATAAGCCACATTTGGCTGGGAAGCAGTCTTGGGTAGAATAGGCGTCTGTGCAATGAATGGCAATAGTCTGCCCCTGCTTTCGTACGTTCAATGAATCCTTTTTTGAGAACAGCCACTTTCAGCACCGCAGGAAGCATCTGTCGACATGTACAATACCCGCACTAATTTACTCAAAAAAGCCGCAAAAGTCGCGAACTCGCGACTTTTGCGGCTTTTTTGAGTAAATTAGTGCGAAATTAAGAGTAAATTAGTGCGAAATTTTTAAGTAAATTAGTGCTACGTGCTGGTGAGTTCACGTTTTATGTCGCCGCTCCATGGCGTTCTTGTTATGAGAGGACCCAACTATGGTTGAGATCGTTGCCTTCTGCGTGCAGTAGTAAAGCTCTGTCTACAAGAAGTCAAACGTAAGAAACCTTTCAAAGGCAGTGATCGCAATGGAATTTGCTTGTCTTCTTTTACTCTCTAAACCCTTTTCTGGGATTCGAGTAGCAGGACGTATGATAAAAAATCGCGAAAAAAACAGCTGTTTTGGGCCAAATTTGAATCCTGAACTTTCCTGTCATTTGAAGTTGGACGAGCCCTCTCCACATCATCGGCATCGATGATCTCCAGTATCAAGAACATCAGCTGGCTTGAAATTCAATTTCAATATAGCTTTCATTGTTCAACTGTTTTTATTCGGTAAATTTGCATTTATTTCTTCCTCTGAATGTCGATGATTTTTGATTGCTCGGCATGAGACTGCGATCTTTTTTGACGGCGCTCTGCACGTGTGCACGAACTGGCACCTTTTGGCCCTAAAAACTCTAAATCTAGCCCGTTTTTCACCGCGTTACCTTGATAGTTTTCCAGCTGTTCTGGATCTAAGCTGATTTATGCAGTGTCTTTCGATGGCGTTTTTCATCGTGACCACTGCCTTCAAACGTAAAAATGACTCAGAACTCACTGCGGATGAACCCACGACTGCAATCAAGTTACTGAAGATCGGCAAAGCGTCAAAAGTGGACAGAAATACTGTTGAAGCCATCAAAGCTAGCGGGGACGTATTGCTGCGTCAACTTAAATGTTTTCAGTCGTTGGCGAAGTCTTAATGAGACTTATTCAGAACAAATGTCAGCGCCATCGTGAGCGAACCAGTCGTAAATATGCAGGTTTTTGACCGCAGAAAAGTTGCATTGATCATATTTTCACTCTTCGACAGCTCATGAAAAAGAAAATTCACTCTGGAAAGCGTGTTTTTTTTCACATTCATAGACTTCGAATCTGCAATTGATTGTATTCCTGGCCAGCGCATTGGAGAGCACGTGAAAGCGAGCGCATACCGAAGGAAACAGTGAAGCTTCTCCAGATAACAAACGAAGAAACTAGCAGTATTGTACGCGTTGGAGAGGACGTGCATGAGGGGTTCACTGCTAATGCTGGCGTTCGTCAAGGCGATGTAATTTCGTCGCTGTTCTTCGACACTTTTGTCGACGCTATTATGAGAAAGGTCTTGGAGAACAGAAGAGGCGTTCAAGCTGGCAGCATTGAGTACTTCACGTGTTTGATGTACGCGGATACCGATGCGGAGGCAACGTTTCCGATAAAAGAGGTGGCTCAGATTGCGAGAGTTCTACTAGATGCCAGATTCGCCCGAAATTCTTGCGATTGTGATTCGAGACACTACCTGCAGCGAAGATATAAGGTAGAGCTGTATGGATCAGTCTGCGGTCGGGAAACAGCTGCAGACAAATAGATTTTGATGGTTCGCACATGTGTTCAGAAGAGACGCTGTATGTCTCTGGTACAGCATGCTGTGGCGGAAGCGCCCGTCATCGTGAAATTGCAAAATACATTCAATCTTGGGATTTTGTCGTTAAATTACTCCTGTCTCGTGCAAAACACGGACAACCTCACACAGTTTCTGGTAAAGCTCATCTGACTAACTTTATCGCTCCGTCCGTTATTCTACCACTTTGTCGCAACAGCACTGAGCTAGTTGCGAGACTTCTCCGCCGTTTAGAAAAGCGCCACAGACTGTCATTAGCACCGCAGGCGATTTGAGCTTTTTGTGGAAACTAATAATATTCCATGTAAGCTCTGGTTTGTTTATTTCAAGTAAGCTCCTGTTTCCGATTGTCACAGCGAGGAACGGTCGCTTTTTCGCCGGAATCTCCTTATCTTCAGTCATATTTCACCGAAGCCCACAGCTCTGCTGCTAGTGATTATCGGAAGCAACAGCTCACAAGAGATTTTCCAAAGATTAGATACCTCGAAGGTGGGAGACCTTCGTAGATCAACCGAGTGCTGATGGGATAAACCTGTGCCTACCGAGAGCAACGACATCGTCTCACAATATTTCATTATCCTATTTCGAGTTTTGTTTTTTTACAACTATTTAAAAAGTCATGCATTTCAATGTTTGCAAAGAGCGAGCTGTCCTTTTCGCCTAAACAGCATTATCAGCAGCATCCCGCTATGGTCGACGCCTACAACTGACTATTGATAAAAAAGAGAGCTCCTTAGCGATGCCCCTAGGGTGCACCCATCCCGACGAACACAATGCCACCCATGATTCAACAATGCTGGTGCATTTCTCACACAAATAAAGATATGGCCCATATCATTCAATTATAGAGCTGCAACCGGGCGAAGTGAGGTTTATCGGGCTTATCGTGTCAAAATCTCCTCATCGCATTATACTCTGTCATGAACAACCGCTCCGCTGCTTCCTCCACCCGGGCTCAAATGAGCAAGATGGATTTTAGTCATGAATTTTGCTCCTAGTAGTTACCTGTTAGTGCGGCATACTATCTGAATTACACTGAGTCCAAAAAACAAAACATCTGAGGCAAACTCGTGGTCATTTCTTCCGGTTCCCACATCATCATGGGGCGAAGCAGACGAACTCTCCACCTAGACTTCACGACATACTACTTGCCTCAGCAAGGTAGATACTGCAATAATTCTTTGACCGCGATAGGACCCCGATCCGAGAAATCTGATGCCACCAATTTAGAATCCTCTCTATTATTCATTGATCGTCTTACTGTATTTTATAGAGATCACGGAATTCATGAGCCCTCTCGCGTGCACGACAGCATCAATGGAATAGATTAGTTTATAGAACAAGAACATGTGGAGAGATCCTCAAGACAAAATTAGGAATGAACAACACGGATGGAGGAAGATACCTCTGGAACACATCATAATCTACCGTATTTCCTGTAATTGTACTATTTTTCAACCTCCGCCAAAAGGGGGGGGGCTCAATTAGAGGGAGGGGTTCACATAGAGGGGGAGACTCTAAATTTTAACCGGAAATTCAAGAGTCGATATAGAAAAACAAAGTTTATTAGGCAAACCAAAATCAGACAATAATGAATTACTGGGCGAACTACAAAAAATCATGATCAATACAGTCAACGTTTAACTCCTCCTCAATATAAATCTCCTCGAAAATGTCAACAAGGTTTTGGGTGTCGATATTTCGAGCAGCGCGTAGCAGTTCAGGTTGAGTAGACATGGATCTGCAGTGTCTTTTTGGTCGACGAGGGGGGGGGGGCTCTAATAAAGGAGGCTGTTCTATTATTCAACCTTGCTAGAAAGGGGGCTTCAATTAGAGGAAGGGATTAAAATGGAGGGTGTGTTCTATTTTCCAACCTTGACACAAAGGGGAAGGGTTCAATTAGAGGGAGGGGTTCAAATAGAGGGTGGTGTTCAATAAGAGGAAATACGGTATGCTCAGAGAAATGACGTGAGAGCTCCAAAACGAAGCTCTGCACGATGCGAGTAAAGACAGCGGAAGAAATGACGAATCGACCGCACTCGGTCGTTGCAGAAACGGAGACTGACGCTGCTTTTTCAACCACTACGACACCAGCAGAGCGTGTGTGTGGGTCAGGCATTCGCTGTGGGACCGACCGCGCCCAAGCTTCCCTAGAGGAATGGTAGCATCACACCTTCGCGACCGAAGCTACCTGGGAACAATGAATAGCGAGACATCATTGTGTGTCGTACAGCCGCTGCTCAATTCACTCTAACGCCGAGTGAGTAAGGGAGAAAATCTGCAATTGCTTCGTGGAGAGTCCACTGATTTTTACGAGAGATTCCATTTCCCTAATTATGTGAATTGGCGACATTTAGTCAATGCGGTATGGTCAGAACGGTCTGCACATCTATGTGTGTGGTGCGCAATATCTATGTCATCGGCAGATAACGCCAACTCGACAAACCGTTCCGCGTCAATTTTACTGTTCATGTCGAAGTGAAACTTCGGTTCGCAGCTCCGGACAAATGATTTTGCAGCACGCAGCTTAAAGATAGTTAAGCTGGGACGAATATCAATCGATCAAGCATCCTGTGTTCTAAGCGCGACTATCTTTGAGCTGGTAGCGTTTCAACAACGATTGTTTGGTGCTGCGGACTAGAAATCCTCACCAATGTGGACAATATCTCGTTGTTGGCCACCGAATTCGATTGAAGTTTCACTTGGATTGGCTCCCACTGACGGCTCCATCTGTCTTTTATGACTTATGTTTCACATGTGTTACGAACCTGGGTAGAGTTTGGCCAAGGCTATAGTTCTACTTGCCGATCTGCGATCACCGAAACATCAGGCAGGTCAAGCAAGGCTGTCATGGACTGCAAAAATGTAAATGGAGGATTTTTAGCGAGAATGTCTATGTCCCTCATTGCAATGAAGGGTATGCTAATTCGCCTGTCAATTATTCTCAATGAGTTGTAAGCTACTCATGTATGGTACAGGGTCAGGGGCTCTCTACACACAGAGAGAGGAGTTGTCCCGTTTTCACAGTTTGAAACATCACGCTACTCAACGGAAGCAACGTGGTCCCGAGTGGAATTATAGCCGCAGAAGGCGAGACAATTCCTCCCTCGGTGTGTCCAGAGCCCCTGACCCTATGGTGCAGGCTATACAATGGCGAAATTCACTTGGTTCCTACGCGTGCTGGTGCGGAGCGGAGGTTAGAGACAGCGAGAGAGCGTAGGGCAGACGGAGGCCGAGGCGTCGCGCACGCCGCTCGCGCCTAGAATGATGTGAATTACGACATTTTAAAGAGGGTAGTCTACACTAACTCAACTTGTTAGCAAGTGCGTGCACGTCAGAGAGTCAGTGCCCAGTTTATTGTTTATGTACGGCTTTCGGTAAATCCAGTTCTCTTAAAAAACTCTGATGGAGACACAAATCTTCAACTCCATGTTGGTTCATCTCTGGCACGTTCTACTAGTGTTTTTTTTGCAGACGACTGAAGTTGACAGCTATAAGAATGGGTGAATGATTGCAGGCTGTCGAATCAGGGCTAAACTGGAGGAAGTCTCGAGGGAGAATTCGATTTTGAGTATCACCAGCAACGGAGCTGTAAGCCTCGGTTCAGTGAGATCTAAGAATGGTTTCGCGGCAAATGCACTTAAAGGCACAGTCCAATCTCATAATGGTTTTCTGTTTTTTGCCTATCTTGAGGATGGTCCCACGCCGATTCTAATGATGCCTCTGGAATTTTGCAAAACCCCCTGGAAACGGAGTTACGGCCCCTCAAAAATTGAGCTGCTGAAGCATGGTTTGTACCTTCCATCACTTGCAACCGATGCATGCGAGCTGACCTGAATAAGGAGAGAGGCTGAGATTGGAGGGAGGAACGATATACTGATCGGAAATCATCTCTCGTCTCGCCACAATTGAGCTCGAAGGCCCGTAAAAGGGGCGTGCCAAACTGGTTTTCTGGTGTGGGCGACTTACACTGTCTTCCTCCTATATCTCACTTATTCAGAAGAATTGAGAGCTCGCACTTGGCAGGTCTTATTTGGGGTGGGTCACATCACAATTATGTGGAAATCTCAGATTTCGTCTTTTCGCTTGGACTGTTCCTTTAACCCATTCACGACCACGCCTAATTTTGGGTGGCTGCACGTTCGGACCGCGTGCAATATTGCGTCACCGTATACAGTGTCCCACCGGTGGGCCACTTTTGCTCGAATGGCACGCAACCAAAAAGATCGATTTTCGTTTTTTTTGTTTATTGTACGAATTTCGACGTCAAAAACCTGATGCCAAAGTTTCGGCTTCCATAACTCTTTCCTTCCAGAGAAATGGCCTTCTAAATTTTTGACTGTGTAGATAAGACCATCCAAAAATCACGTGAGTTCGATGAATTCTAGCGGTTCGAAACATTAATTATCGTAGATTACCATAATAGACATTCTTCTGCTTTTCAATTGACAGGAAATGCTTAGTGAAATGATATTTTTTTCAGATTTGCACTAATTTTGCTTTAGCTACTCCTCCCTCGCTCTTGCGGTCTATCGCATACCGAGGAGAGTTTTTTTTTGTAGTAAACATTTTTAGCAATCTTCTTGACATTTAGACGTAGAAAATACTCTTCGATTTTCATATTGACTGGTAATGCTGTTGAAAATGACTTTTTTTTAGATCTTCGCCATTTTTTTTCTAGGCCACCCCTTCACCCCTCCGGTTCGGCGCCTTCTACGAAAAGATTTTTTGTGAAAAGCATATTTGTTTTTTACATTCAGACGTAGGAAATAGTTTAAATACTACAAATTGACTAGGAATGATTAGTGTAATAACCGTTTTTTAAGTTTCCACTCGTTTTCTGCTCTGGCTCGTCCCCATTTTTCTCGTCCGCTTCTCTCCAAGGTAGTTTTCAACGAAGTTGGAGCCCCGGTCTACGATGGTACACCAACAGTTACCAAGCAGGACTTTCAAGAAAGGCCCTAGTGATCTCAATATTGGTGATCTTTGCATAAAAATTTCTGTGAACAACATACGGGCAAAAGAAAAGTCGATTCTCTACGCGGAAATGGTGAGCAATATCAGTAATCATATTTCTGTGATTTATTAAATAGAGCTTTACGATCTGATTACTCCTATAAGTAGGGATTGTTTCTCGAGTAATGGGAAAAAATCGCCATTAAGTGGTTGTAAAAATGCGATCTGTACTCATAATTGCGGTATTTGACCTTGCTGCATTCGAAGGGTCAGATATATTGTAGTGGCGAAGCTGCCAGCGGACCACGAAGCTTATAGTCGACTCTAGAATAGGTTAATACATTGACCACAAGAAGGTTTAGAAATTCCTTCTTGCGGTGGAGAAATCGATTTTTGAAAACAGTGTCCCACCGGTGGGACACGCGGTCCGAAGTGGTAGTCAACGCGTGTCCCACCGGTGGGACACGCGGTCGTGAATGGGTTAAAGGCAGTGTTCACGATGAATATCGCACTCGAGTTCAACCCAAAAATGGGATTGTTTGGTCGTGAGGTAACTAATAGTGAAGCAACAGGGAAGAAAAACGTCCAGAATAAGTCAAAAAACGGTTTCTAAATTCAGGGCGTGGACGAAAATCATGGGCCCTGCTGATTTCGGCAAGCGCGCGCTAATCGCGAAATCTGCGCGAATCGATAATGCTAACTGCAGCAGAGTTGCTCGGCAATTTGCCATTTCAAACGTGTGCGGCGCCACAAGCTCGTCCGACTGGGGGGGGGGCGGACTGGGATAGGTAGGCGCACCGGGAGAGCTTTCAAAGCCGTCAGTATTTATTTCTGGCCAGTTTTCGTTGCTTTCTTCAACCCTATCCTCTACAGCACCTGCCAACTTAGTGTTTCACACCGAGACCTCGAGAACGAGATGTATCGTGAACACTGCCTTTAAAGGCACAGTCCAAGCTCAGGGGTATTTTTGATATTATAGTCCGGTCGTCGTGTATAGCAACCCTGCCAAACGCGAAATCTCAAATCGCTCGAATAAGCGAGAAAAAGTGAGGAAAAAGTCGGCCACGCCCCCTTGAAAAAACAAATGGGTGACGCCCACCGACAAGTTACCGATTTGAATAGGGAAGAGATGCGCGATAGAATTTGCTCAAAATCTATGTTCTTCTATTTGTTTTCGGTCTGACTTTATATTGTGGCCTGTTTTAGAACGACGGCTGCGAATGACGAGAAAAAACAGGCTCGAGACAACTCGTCCGCGAACTTGTCGCCGTTCGAATTCAGAATTTTTGGGGGGCCATAGCTTCGTTCGTAGTGAGTTCTGGCCGATTCCGGAGACAACATTTTGATCAGCGTGAAGTTTTCTTTGCGATAAACAAGAAAACAAAAATTCGATTCTGAGGTTGGACTGTGCCTTTGAAGGCAGCATACACGCTCGTAAACGTCGTTGAGATAACTACGTGAATCGAACCGTATGCCTTACAACATAATGCTTACGCATTTTGAAGCGTCAAAAACGACCCACCGTTATAGGAGTAGCAAGTTTGGCCCCGCCCGTATTTTGACGCCCCCTGTGTTTGGCCTTTTCCTCCAACGCAGGGTCGCTGGCCAATATTTGCCGTCAGTGGCGTATGTGGTTCACTTGTTAGGCAATCTAGCAACAGTACCGACGGTGAATATGGCCCAGCAACCCTGCGTTGCAGGAAAAGGCCAAATACAGGGGGCGTGAAAATACAGGGCGGGGCCAACTTTTATCTCGCGTAGCGGCATTGTGGGTCGTTTTGACACTTCAAAATGCGCAAGGCGTTGTAATCTGGGCCATACCATTCTATTTCCGTAGTTAGCTCAATCACGTTTACGAGCATGTATGCTGTCTTTAAGGGTGCCGTACGCTCTCAGGCATGATTTATGCTGTTTTCATTTATTTGCGTAGTAGACTCCTCATGTATGATTTCCGTTTTCGATTTAGTCTGACGCATAGACCTGGCGGCTGACCATGCGGTGTTGGCGGCCTCACTGGAGAATGACGTTTCGATTCGTGCGGGGTGATCTACCGTCGCAGCCCCGTCCATTCATCAGACCAAAATTATTACGCGAACTCTATACAACTTGCCAAGTTCGTGATCCCATCTCTTCGAAATGAGCAAGATATAAGCGATCACGACAGATCCGACCCCTTTCATCCACCACCATATGCCACACTTCCTGATTTTCGAACTCACTAGCGACTAGATGGATGGATGAATTTCACCCGCGCAGTTGGTCTTCAATTCCTTACCGGTCTGTCTCCTTATTTTGGTTCGCTCTCATACAGCGACTGCGAATGAAGAGAAACACTGGCCTGAGGCCACTCGTCAACTAAATCTTCACCCTTAAAAGATTGGCACATTTGAAGAGCCCTTATACCGTTCGCGGGGGGCTTGGGCGATTTCAAAGATACCATTGTTATCAGCGAGTGATTTCCTCCAAGATAGGCATAGAACCTGAGAAGTTATTTCCTCGGTGTCCTGTGCCTTTAGGCTCTAGGGCATCTTTAGTAGGCTCTCAAGATCGCTTTTCGTCACCGATGAGCCGTCGCTCATTCGTGAAAACTTCCCCGTCACCGATTATTTTTCGCCAAGTCCCTTCGATTCGCTGCTGGTTATAATCAAAAGCGAGAGCTTGCTTGAGATTCTCCAGTGATTACCACAAATGACTTGAAAGTTCTTTCACCGACATTCACTCAGATTCGTCAGAGACTCATACGCGCCAAGGATTCCTTTTGTGAGCACTCATTCACTTCGCCGCTTTTGATACCCAGAATTCGGAAGAACTTCTCTACAACTCAAGTGAACTGAATAAGTACTCTGGCGCAAAATACACCACACGAAGATACAAAACCATTGAATCTTTAATATGCCTCTGCTCGACATGCGCTTAATATTCCTATCCCACTCTAGAAATGTATTATGGCATAATCAAATTAACTAGTAGGAACTAAATTGTTTTGACACCAGCTTAGTACGAGTTGTTCTTCAATGACCGACTCTTCTTCATCCAAAATAGATATGTCAACAGAGAATATTCCACGTTCGACTTTCCATGAATTTCGGCATAGTTTCCGATGCGCTGAGCGCAGGAAGATCGTCGATTGACTGCGAGAGATTTAGTAGAAGCTCCACACATCTCATTAGGTAGTGTGAGACATATTTTAAGTGAAATTTAAGCTTTTACAAAGCTGTGTGCACAATGGGTGCCGCATTCGCTAACAATGGAACAAAAACACATTCGAATGCAACTTTCTCAGCAACATTTGGATCGTTTTAAAAAGGATAAAGTGGATTTTGTGCGTCGATTCATCACTATGGATGAGACTTGGGTCTATCACCATGATCCTGAATCAAAACAAGAGGCTAAAGAGTGGTGTGAACCTGGTTGTTCGGCTTCGAAACGACTTCGTGTCCGAAAATCGGCCAAGAAGGTTATGGCATCAGTTTTTTGGTATGCGAAATTAATTTTGTTCGTGGATTACTTGCAAACTGGTGAAACAATCAATTCTGAATATTATTGCAACCTTTTGAACCAGATGAAGGGAAAATTCGTGAAAAAAGTCCCGATTTGCAGAAGAAAAATCCTTTTTCATCAGGACAATGCAACGTGTCACAAAAGCACTTTGGTAATGGCTAAAATCCATGAATTAAAGTTCGAATTGTTGGAGCATCCACCGTATTCACCAAATTTAGCCACCAGCGACTTCCATTTGTTTCCATAACTCAAAAAATTCATGCGTGGCAAGCGTTTTCCAACAAATGAAGAGGTCACAACGGCTGTTGAAGCGTATTTTGCAGACCTTCCGAACTCTCACTTCAGGGATAGAATCCACAGAATGGAGGATCGTTGGAGCAAGTGTATCAAAGTTCAGGGAGATTATACTGAATAATAAAGAGTATTTCAAACCATAAAATTGTCTTTTTCTTATCGAACGACAAAACTTATTGAACAAGCTAGTATGCCTGGTCATGCCACCCAACCACTCGCGTTTGCTGGAAAACGGTGATTTTATTTGTTTGAGGAAACGTGCAGCTGATGGATATTCATTCCTGTGTGAACCATTAGGAAACCATACAAAAACATGTATGGGCCGTGTCAGTCCATTAAAGCTTAAAGGCATAGAACACCCAAAAAGTTATTTTCCAGTTGTTATGCTGATCTTGGAAAGAGTCACACGCCGATTACAGTGGAATCTCTGAAATAGTTTGAGACTCCACATGAACAGAGTTATGGCATCTAGAAGATCCTTATATTTTGAGGGCGAAAAATTAGTGTACGAGTTGTCTCAGGCTTCTATTTCTTTTCATTCGCAATGGTTGCGCGAGAGCGAGCCAGGATAAGGACACAGTCTGGCAATGGACTGAAGAACACGACCTTTTGAGAATCCATCCATCCATCTAGCCGCTATCGAGTTCGGAAATCTGGTAGGGGACGTGGTCCGTGGTGGTGAGCGAAGGAGGTTGGGCCTGTGGTGGTCGCTTATATCTCGCTTATTTGGAGGCATTGAAATCTCGCACTTTGCACTTGTTATATAGGAGGGGTATACTACACAATCAAATAAAAATCACAAAATTCATGTCTGAGGGTGGGCTGTGCCTTTAAGAGACCGCTTGGGCACCTTGCCTACTCAGTGCTCTTCTGCCCAAGTGTGTCCACACTGCACACCCGCGCCTTGAACTCGATTTTTCGTCGTACTATCAAGAAGCAAATTTCTTTTAATTATAGCTCGAATACCCATACCACAAACAATTCGCAGTACTGATGGACAGACATTGAGTGCCCTAAGGCGCTTTTATACCCAGTCAATAACGAGAAAAATTCAGCTAAAAACCACACGGAAGTGACCGGTCTCCTCAGTGTCGTGAAGCCGCGGCGCTATTTGGCTCGAAAAGCGACGCATGGAAAAACGATGAGGTAAAGAGTATTCTCCTATTTGTGAACCACATGTTCTCCCCCCCCAATCGTGGGAAGAGCGCCCAAGTGGTCGAAATTATCCTCCCCTACCAGAGTCGGTCTCGTGGTGACGAGTCGGCACTCATTGAGATGAAGGTCCTTACACATACATACCTATACAAACTGAGCACTTTTTGAGGTCATGGAACGTGCATTTACGTGCACGGTTTCAAAGACAGCGAAACGCTTTCTTAGGAAATTAGCAAGCGCAGACCTGGAAACCTATAACTGAGCACTGAATTATTCACTTGCATTTGAACAGAGCAAAATGCAATGAACAACTGCGAATACACCTGTTTGCTGTATTAATAACAATTCGATAGGCTTGTCTTGCATACCTGTTTCACATTTCAATGCTCTCAAGCTGTTTTCTTTTCTATAGTTGACTGATACTATCCAACAGGATATCCGTATACGATCCAACGGAAAATGACATGATCCGAATAGAACAACTATCCGCAAATTTTGAAAAGGCATTATCCGAGTTGATCCATTGTCCGAATAATTACCTCCGGATAACAAAAAGAAGAGTGTGGCTTCCTACTTATGTAGATGACATTAGGCTCTAAAAATGGTGATTATGGCGAAATCGGCACAACGCGGAGGGAGCCTTTGAAGGTACCAAGACGATGAGTTGGATGCACTAGTGAACCAAGATTCATGCCAGAATCAGGAGGAGCTCACTGAAAACGTGGGAGTGACTCAACAATTGATCTTGAGCCGTACCAAAGTTTATTAGCTAGTCACCAGTGACACAGCCCTTAAAACTTTTTCGTACCACTAGCCATATCTTGATGGAAACTTGCGAAAACTCATTAATGTTATAATGCATTGTACAGGTTGGTTGAAAAGTGTTGAAAGTAAAAATGAAAGATTGTGAACTTCAAAATGGAATCAGTTTTTTCATTCAATATAATCTCCCTCAACTTCAACACTCTTATTCCAATGATCCTGTAATAATTTTATACTGTGCTTCTCCGGGCCGAATTCCAGTCCACAATTGCGTCTCGACACGCTTTGCACTCGCGCGCTTTTGAGTCGGAAGAGCTTCCAGCGCCGGAGCCTCCGAGCTGTTGACTCTAGGTGGGTTTCAGAAACTAGAAACTGAACAGAATTCGAGAAAACTGTGTAAAAAATCCATATCTAGTCGGGTTTGGCGCTGGAAACTCGACTGACTCGAGGGCGTCCGGCCGCAAAGCGTATCCAGACGCAATTGCGGTCCGTAATTTGGCCCAGAGAAGCACAGTACCATCTCTGTAATGATTTTCTGGAAGCTCTGCAGAATACTGTTCCACGACTGAAATAGCTTCTTCATTGGATGAAAAACGCTCTACACGAAGGAATTGTTTCCAATTTCTGAAGAGGTAGTAGTTGCTAGAAGCTAAATTTGGTTAATACGGTGGATGTTCAAGCAATCCGTACTTTAATTCATTCAATTTAGCCATCGTCAGAGCAGTTGTGTTAACACGTGCTTTAAAGGCAGTGGTCACAATGAAAAACGTTATCGAAAAAAACTACAAAAAACAGCTCAGATCAGAAACAGCCAAAAACTATGAAGGTAGCGCGGTGAAAAACGGGCCCAAATTAGAGTTTCTAAGGCCCAAAGATGGCAGTTCGTACACACATGCACACCGCCGACGAAAAAGATAGCAGTCTCATGCCGAGCACTCAAAAATTATCGACATTTAGAGGAAGAAATGAATACAAATTTACCCAATAAAAACAGTTGAGCAACGAAAGAAAGCGCTCCAGTCAATGTTTTTGACTAGATGGTACATAAATTCGAAGGTTCATTGGCTGAAATTCAATTTCAAGCTAGCTGATGTTCTTGATATGAGAGGTCATCGATGCCGATGATAAGGACTGGGCTCGTCCACCATCAAAAGACAAGAAAGTTCAGGCTTCAAATTTGGACCAAAACAGTGTTTTTTTTTTGCGATTTTTCTTGTAGGTCTTACTACTCTAAACCCAGAAAGGGATTAAAGAGGAAAAGGAGGAAGGAAAAATTTATCGCGACCACACCCTTTAACAGAATATTATTACAATACAGAACCAATTTCTTCGCACTTTCCGCCAATATTTTACAGAGTGCGTGGGATTGTCATAGAGAACTCCCATAGAGGCAAAGGTGGCACGAGTCGGGTAGCTGTTTCATGCCTCCAAGTTCAAGAGTTGACAGTAGCATAAATTGAAATAGAAGGAATCCATTCCTCTGGGAAAGCTGCACTCTGTAGGGTTCTATGTAACCCTTCTCTCTATCCCCACAACTTTCTGGGTCAGTATCAGCAACTATATCTTCCAAAGATCATTTGCGCTTCCAATATTTATGTATCTTCTAAGAACTATATTACCGGTCTTATCTCTTCTCTTGCGTTTTGAGAGAAAAATTTAAAAAAAACCTCATTTTGCCCTTTTGTCATACACACTGTTCAGAATAGTATATGTGAGAATCTAGAGAGGTACTTGGAACCACCTTCGAGAACAGTTTCTTTTCATTTTGCGCATGGTCCACTCGTGAACGTAGTATCCTCTATTTTGAAGCCAAACTCTTTCTGTTCCTTTGCGTACGTATGCTGCGAGAGGGCAGAGACAACGAGAAAGTGTGCCCGAGAAAGAAACGCAGCGTATGTACGCGAACACACCCACGCGGTCAACGGAAATGATTTTCGCTTCGAAATAGACGACACATACTCAAGCGTGACGACAGGACGCATTGACCTACCCTTGCTTCAGCTGCGTTTGCGCTGTGCCTTATTTTGTCTTTGGAAATACCTTATTCATAAGCAGGTAATGTGTCAGAAACAGCACTTGATTCTGATCTCAGTTAACCTACTAGATTCCAGATGGACTATTTTGTATAACTATGAGTATCCTCTATTCCGGAGTGAATTATTTTCCGTTTGTCGCGTGCATCTGTGCGTGTATGCTGCGTCTCCTTCTCCTCCACATTTTCTCGCGCTCTCTCCACTCCCTCCGCAGAAGGGCGAGGAAGAACGGAGTACATCCGAATTGGAGCATTAAAAAAACGTTTATTTGCGTTTTTTTTGCCAAAAATATATTTGATGTGGCGCGATCGAAATATTGTGCCACATCAAATATGAAAATTTGATCGAAATATGGAAAGCCCGTTGTTTTGCCGGAAACGTTTAGCTTATTTCTCCAGATCGTAACCCGCGTCAATATTTGTTGTCCTTGTAACATAAATTTTTCAACCGTCTTTTTAGCCCATCAGTCACCAGTAATCCTTGAACACTTCACATATTACGGACAAACAATGACTCATGTGCTCTGCCTCTAGATTTTAGACAGATAACGTTCGCGTAATTGTCTGGCACAGATCATGCTAAAGCAAATCGCAATAGTGGATGGTGTGGTGAGTATTTCACGAAGTTACAAATTTTACACACCTTTTAAGGCAATGTTCACCACAAACTTCGCCTCTGACAAGGAAGGGAATTTGTGGAGTCAGTTTTGACGAAAAATTCCATACCTTTATAGCTGCGCTCCGTTTCTCAAAACGGGGTTACAGGTGTTTATTGAGCGGTTATGTCGCGGCTATTTCTCATTTCTCCCACCGTAACCCGCCTTTATCTCTCTTAAAAGAAGCGCTCACGATAAATATCATTTTCCATTCCGCGTCAAAAATGGGATTGTTTGGTCGTGAGTTGACGAATAGTGAAGAAGCAGCCAAGAAAAGCGCCCAGAGTTAGCTAAAATAGCCATTTCTAAGGTACGTACAGGTTCAGGGCGAGGACGAGTTGACGCGCCCTGCTATTTGGTTGATGCACAGGTTTCCGGACTTTTCACGACTTTGGATAAAAAACATTCATTTCAAAACCCAAAAGGCTCACTCTACGAAATAATTTCCATCGCATTCAAGGATCCTTCGCCACCGATTGGGCAGATCATGAATTCCCGACGCGTATAACTCTGGCTGCTTCGAGTCGGAATATTCTTCTAAAGCCATTTTGACTTCGTCATCGTTAATGAACTGTTTTCCATCCGGGAAGTTCTGCATCGAGCGGAACAGATGGTAGTCAAAAGAAGCAAGATCTGGCCAATATGGAGGGTTAGAAAGAACTTCCCAGTCTTTGCCCAGCAGTTTCTGTTCGCCTCCTTCACGAAAATGCCCGGCCACACATATCTCGGATAGCCCGACAGAAACTGCTGGACTTAGGCTAGGAAGTTCTTTCTCACCCTCCATTCAGCCCAGATCTTGCCCCTTACGACTACCATCTGTTTTGCTCGATGCAGCACGTCCTTTATGGAGAACAGTTTACTAACGATGACGAAGTCAAAATAGCCTTAGAAGAATATCGTTGGTGTCTCACAGGGAGATACAGGCCATAAAACGGCCAGACTCACCGTCGACTGCGTACCACGCGCTGCGCGACCGCACGCGCGTCGAAAGCAGCCGAGTTTTGCCCGCCGCGCGCCGTTTCGGCCCCCGCGCGGCGCCCGAAACTCGTCGAGCGGTGGCCAAAACTCGTCTGCTTCCGACGCGCGTGCGGTCGCGCAGCGCGTGGTACGCAGTCGACGGTGAGACTTTGGCCGTTTTATGGCCTGTACCCGCAATCGGCAGTTGGGCGCGAAATCGTTCAATCAATAGCCACCCTCCTTTCGTTCTCCCGTGCGCAATTTTTCCCGCCAAGCAGCGTCGCGGCGATCTTTCATCCAGTGATTGACGATACATTGACTAGAAACAGCCAGAGTTCTTATTAGTGAAAAATCCGGAAACTTTTGCATCAACCTAATAGTTTCCGCAAGCGCGCGCTAGTGGCGAATGTGCGCGAATCGATCCGGCTGGACGTGGCGTAGTTGCTTGGCAATTTGTAATCGAAAACGTCCGCGGCGCCACAAGCTCATCAGAATGGGGAGGGTCGGGATAAGGGCACTTCACTTCGCAGCCTTTTTTATCGATTGCTGGCCCGTTTTCGCTGCTTGATTCGACCCTAAACCCGCAGAGTCTGCTAACGCAGTGTTTCGCACCGAAAACAAGATTTATCGTGAACACTGCCTCTAAAACTGAAATTGGATGCTATCATCGTTTTCAACGCCCCGGATAACCCCCTAACAAAGCTAACTTTCCCGCGCTCCAAAAATCTGAAGTGGTGACAGAAATCCACACCCTCTATAGGAACCACAGAAATCGAAAAAAATTTCCGCTCAAACATCGTGTAGAGGCGTTGCTTAGGGCGCTGCCACACGAATAAAATGTCTTTTTTCAGTTTTTGAGCTACGTTGCTGAGTATCCATTATAGGCCTAGTGCATACTTTCCGCGGCTGGCCGCGCGACACACTGCTTGTAATAAAAATCGACTTGGCTGAGCTACGCTGTCGCTGTCTCGGTTCGGGGTAGGTATGCACTATGCCATTCGCCACGCAGAGGCATGAATGCATGCAATGGAGAAGAATCGATCGTGAGATGCCACATCATCGATGTTCCCTCACGGAATGGTTTCGCGTCTTTCAGCGGCAACATTCCATTCGGGTTCTTAGAACCCATTTTGATAAAAACAACAAAGTATTAGGCCGGGATCGTACCTCCAGCGACGAGCGAAGCGACGCAATGTTTACCATCAATATCGGCTGAAAATCAATATGCCCGATGTGCACTGTCGCTCTCGCGCGTCGCGGGAAATATGATCCCGACCTTATAGAAGGATTCAATATTTGAGCAACAATGCCATGTTTATAGAGTTGCCTGGTCGTGCTCCCTCTCCTTCTATTTCTGATACGATGTTTGATCCGAGTGTTACCTTATTCGAGGACATTATCCATTCTGTCTTTGGGTTATTGTGTCATAGTATTTCTGAAAATCCTGTGCAACGCAGCTTTCGTCTACCTGTTACTGGTCTACGCTTCTATTCCACCCGAGTTAGTCCCTAAATGATTGACTCATTGTGTGATTCAAATAATCCAGCCATACGAGTGCTTTCAGAGAACTTCCCCTGAATGATTCTCATTGGTTTCAATCGTTCTTCAAGTTCTCAGTGGTGTTTAGTGCGTTAAAACTGTATGAGCGATTAGTGCTCGGACTTCTTCATGCCGTTGTATCCCTAAACCGTGCATGTGCGGTATTCGCTCCGTTCCACTACTCCTCAATATACACCATGCGGAACACTGTCATCATGGAAGCGACGATATTTCTGATCTGCTTACCCATGTTCCTCGCATTTGCCTTCGAAATCTGTGAGTCCGTTCTCATATAGTATTGGGTTGATGCATAATTATGGAACGTTTTTTGAAAATATTTTTATTCATCAAAGACATTAACAATATTTAATCAAAACATGTTCAAATGATCGTTCGAGAGCATAGTCAGCATTTGCTTGGCAGTTGTTCGATTTCACGTGCGAAGAAATCACGATTCTTAGAGGCAATCCACGCTTTGACATCAGCCACCAAGCCATCCAAGTCGTCGTAGACTTCGTTTGTTTGCCAGTTTTTCAAAGAGTGATTGAAATGATAGTTCGTTGGGGCTTCTGTCGGTGAATACGATGGATGTGGGAGCAGATCCCAACCCTCATTGGCTATGGAATCGACTACACGGCGCTCAACATGTGGACGGCCGTTATCGTGATAAAACGCGATGTGGTTTTTTGGGCGGTATTTTCGCCCCGATTGCAGCGCTAAGGCGATCAAGCTGAACCAGACAGACGTCGCTGTTGATGTTGAATTGTCGTGTGCCATTTCTGTCAGGAATTCTCCATTATTGCCTTTCGTCTGCGTCGTTAAACCAATAATAAATGTCATTTCAAATAATTTCCCCATAAATGACTCCGCCTCTGTCCCATCACACACACCACATAGTCTTCATACAGTGCACGCCTTTTGGTATTCCTTAGCGGAGAACTTCTGGCGAGACGCAGACCTTCTTTCTTTTGACGTTTTTGAAGAAAAGCCATGATTCATCCCCAGTGACAAGAGTTTTCAGAAAATTTGTTTGATCGTTTCGCTGCAGTAAATCGGTGAAATTTTTAAGGCGTTAAGCTTCGTTGTTGTCGGAAAGCTCGTGGGCACCCATGCAGGCGATTCCCACACTTTTCCAAGCTTCTTCAGGCGTCGAACGATCGTTGATTGACTGACATTAAAGCTTTCATCCCGCAATCGCGATGTCAGGCCTTCGTTCTCTTCCACGGCTGTCAGAAGTGCTCGATCATCAAAATCCGATGGATGACCTCTTCCTTACTCATCCTCCAAACTCGTGCCACCTGATTTGAAGAGAATAAACCACTTTCCTACTGCACTGTCAGTAATTGTAGCTTCTCCAAAAAGTTCATTGAGATCGCGAAATGACTGGGCTGCGGTCCATCCTTTCTCGTAGTGGTGGAGCATAATATGGCGATAATGAGTGTGATTTTCGAGGCGCATTTTTTCAAACTAAATATTGAGGATTATTTTTATATAAATATTGAGGATTAAACGCCCAGTTTTACTAAAGAAAAACGCGGTAACAAAAACATTCCATATTTATGCACCAACCCAATACGTACCCTCTTCGAGACCTCTCGATTCTTCGTGCCCACGAAGCTTGATCTATATTCAAGCTTTTCGCGATTGGCCTGAATCACAAGCCTGCATCGCCTGTGTTTACAAGGCACATCACAACCTCGGAGGAAGTTTTCAAAAAACTGTCCAGACAGTCTCTGTATCGGAAATATGTATGTACTGAATCTCAAGCCTCCACTATAAGCCAGGAAATACGTGTCCAGCAGTTTCTTGTAGCTGCCCCAGGCTCCCATCCTCTTGTGCAGCGTGAGAAGCACACCGCGGTTTTATCCCGTTAAAAGAATCGGATTCCGACTTCCATGGGAGTTAAGTTGATAAAGTAGCAGTTTTAATAGAACCCTTTTGTAACATTTCAATTAACACTGGCTGTAATACCTTTGCTGTCCATTGTTGCGGTGTTCAAAAATGCTACCCGCTGCCTTCACGTTCTCTCGGCGTGCATAAAGTGTGTCCGAATGATACTGGTCAACAATGCGGCCGTCGCTTTTTCCGGGAGCGAAATGGGCAAAGTTGACAACAGAAGCGTATTTCGCCTATAACTTGCTTCAAAGGCAGAGTTCACGATGAACCAGTTGCACGTTTTTGGGCAAAAGCGTAAGCTTTGGGTCTCGCTAAAAAAAGTGAGAGAGGAAGTGCGATGAAAAACGGTTGGGAAGTGGGCGCAAATCTAGTGGGCCAGCCAACACATTGGGCCACTCCGCCCACGTCCTATAACAGTTGTCGGCGTCTCTACCCTCGCTCCGCACAAGCGCGCGAGGGAACAGAGTAAATCTGACCCGGAACCAGAGGATAATGAAGCAGGTATGAAGGAAAGTCTCGTCAATCACTGGATGAGGGATCGCCGCGACGCTGCTTGGCGGGAAAAAATCGCGCGCGGGAAAACGAAGGGAGAGTGGCTATTGGTCGAACGGTTTTGCGACCAACTGCTGAGCGCGGCTGTCTCCCTGTGAGACACCAACGATAGGTGAATAGGCAGGCAAGCAGGTAAGAAATCGATTGGTAGATGAAAACGCTAAAACAAGTTTTAGGTTGTGCTTTTTCGAAAGTGGTGGGACAAGGGAACAGGCCAACAGGTTGATTACTTATCGTCCATCACTGGATGAGGGATCGCCGCGACGCTGCTTGCCGGGAAAAATTGCGCGATCAATAGCCACTCTCCTTCCGTTTTCCCGCGCGCGATTTTTTTCGCCAAGCAGCGTCGCGGCGATCCCTCATCCAGTGATGGACGATATTGATTATTAAAACAGTCGATGTTATCGAATTGTATGTCAAATTACTAAACACTTCGTAGACTGTGCTTTTTCGGAAAAATTTCCAAAATTTTTCAGGCCTAGTACAACGTAGTATCAATAAAAAAATGAACAATTCTATCGGAATGGGTCTCCCTCCAAGCGAAAACTGTTTGGTGCACACAGAAACGTTTTATCGAAAAGAAGAAACGAAAGGAAAGTGGCGTAAAGAGTCTTCCAAAAATGAGCTACATTTTTAAAAAACCCTTTTGTATGCTGACCTTTCTATACATCAAAAACGAAGCGTTGTGCTATTTTACAAGGAAGAGTCCAATGGTTTTCATACAAAGGACTTCATTCGTTTGACGACGTCATATGGGAATACTTGTTATTGATGCTGTTCTTCCATTGTTTCACTTATACTAACAGCTAGAGCCAACCTTTTGTGTACGTCAATTTGAGATCGTCTCCTTTAATGATAACTGATACGTAGGAATACAATTAGTTCCATGGCTTTTTTCCTCGAGAAAAAAACATTTGAATCTCACTCGCGGCCTGTGGTATGGCGGTATGGTAAGCTGATCAGCTGCGCTCTTCCCTCGGCCTGAATCGATTAGCGGGCCGGCGCACGCGAACGCTGCGCCAGCCGCGGGTGAGATTCAAGTGTTTTTTCTCGAAGAAACAGGCCACGGACCTAACTATACATATCGTCCATCACTGGATGAGGGATCGCCGCGACGCTGCTAGGCGGGAAGAATTGCGCGATCAATAGCCACTCTTCTTCGTTTTCCCGCGCGCGATTTTTCCCTCCAAGCAGCGTCGCGGCGATCCCTCATCCAGTGATGGACGATACATATTTCATAGGTACTCGCATCATTAGAGTTGTTCTTGAACCACAACGTACTCCCGTGTAGAACAAAGCAGTGGTTTTTTTTTGCTGCTTAGAAACGTCTAATTAGAAAAACGCTTCTAGAAAATATTATTGACTCCTGAAGACTCTCCCCACTCCAGTTTCTTGAGATTCCCTTTTTCTTGTTACGTTTCTGTCTGCACCGAACCACTCTTGATTGGAGGAGCCTTTTTTGATAGAATTCTTTCAAGAGAGGTCCCTTTTTGAAAGAATCTTCAGTAGTTTCCAGGAGGGATCGAAGCATTATGTAATAAGCGGAGCTGTATTCGAGGGGAGTCTAAAAAATTTCACACCCACGGCAAACTTTTGCCCAACCCAAGGGTTACAACCCTTGGAGAGAAATCAAAAAACGCTCCTACTTTCTTTTTAGCGGATACCGCTCCTACTAAGCAGCTATTCAGCTATGAATTTGATTGTAATAAATTATTTCACCAGGCTGGGCATGAAGTTTTGAAGCGCATATCAGTCCTTGATTAGTAGTTCGTGGCACACCTAAAACTTCGGCTCCTACATACCCATACCACCAACTGAATATCGTCCATCACTGAATGAGGGGTGTGGTATACTTTTGCGACACACGATCGCGTCGCTCTGCACAGCGACAGCGACCGCCTCCCGCCCTTTAAATCTGTCGCTGTCGCAGTGCACTGCATAGCGACAGCGACAGTGGTAGCGACAGGCTATGGCACATTTGCAGTATGTCAGCCCTCCGCGACACGTCGCTGCGACCCACACGCGGCATATGTTCCTACGACGGCCGTGGCGGTTGCTTCAATGCGGGTCCCGCCACGATTTGTGTTAGATTGCATGCCTGTCGCTCATTACAGCGACAAGGTATACAGCACCCCTGAGAGATCGCCGCGACGCTGCTTGGCGGGAAAAATTGCGCGATCGATAGCCTTTCTCCCTTCGTTTTCCCGCGCGCAATTTTTCCCGCCAAGCAGCGTCGAGACGATCCCTCATCCAGTGATGGACGATGTGTCTTCAATCGAGGCTCCCCAAGGAATAGAGCTCCACTAACTGCTTCTTTCAGCTTTTCAACTCGATCTGCCACCGGCGGACAGAAATTCGACTAACTCGAGCCCTCCAGCGTACAGTGCGCAGGGATCCGACTCCTACCCATCACGACTTATTTAGAAGACTTGAAATGCCCACAAACTTAGCGCCTTCCCCTCCGAGATCGAAAAAAAACAGAAGATTTGTGCTCGAAGTTGGGCAAAATGCTATTCGTCTATAGGCTACCTAACATTTCGCTTGTCCGCGTAATCCATTAGTTTAAGTAAGTAACCTAACGAAACATTGTTCAGTTGGCTGCAACTGTTTTTTCAACCCGTCATATATCGTATTTCTTTATGCTATAAATTCATGCTACAAAGTATACGAGGTTCTCGAGTGGTTTTGTACTGGTGCTGTGCTTATATTTTCCATAGTGCTCGACTTTTTTATCACTACATATTTAGTAAGAAAGCATAATAAGGTATGTTAGCCATTATTAGGTCACGTTTCCATGAACTTTTTCAATGTTAAGTACATAAAAAATGCATTGTATTCATTTATTGTCTGCTTCCATCGGGTTCGCGCGTTCTTGCGCTCTCTACAGAGCAGGCAGATCTGCGGCGATGGTTTGCTTTCCAGCAATCTTTTTTACGGTATCCCCCTGCCCTTTCCGCATCACTATGCCGACCTCAGAAATTTTCGAACAAGTTACATGCGAGTTTAGGGCTCCAAACATGTTACCTGCGACTTATCCTTACAACACTAATAGTATTCTATCAAAAAGGGGTCTTCCAAGCAAAAGGGGTTTGGTTGGCGTCAGAAACGTTCCAACAAAAAGGGAACAATAGGTAAGTGGAATGAGGAGAGTCTACAAAAAGAGAACAATATTTTCTGAGACCGATTTTCGTGGCCGATACTTCTTAACAGCAGAAACAAACCATTGTGGTATTTCACGAGGAAGAGTTCAATGGTTTCCAAGAATGGATTCTAAGTCTTTGACGAGATTATGAGAAAGTACTCTCATTAGATGCTGCACTTTGGTTTCGCTTCTCGTAGCAGCTGGAGCTAACCGTCCGTCTGTGTTTTTGGCATCATCTTCTATTCTGATGGTAAGTATTAGGTTTACATGCACATACTTTTTAACGGTTCTCGTGTAGTCAAGACCATTTTTGGAACCACAGAGTGCTTCCGTGTAGAACACCGCAACGGTTTGTTTTTGCTGATTATAAGTACCGGCCACGAAAATCAGTCTCAGAAAATATTGTTCTCTTTTTGTAGACTCTCCTCATTCTACTTACCTATTGTTCCCTTTTTGTTGGAACGTTTCTGACGCCAACCAAACCCCTTTTGCTTGGAAGACCCCTTTTCGATAGAATTGTTCACTTTTTATTGATATTACGGAGTAATATCTCTGAAAAAGCTTCAATATTTTTCTCGAGTTGCATGGATTGCTATAATAATCAGTGAGCAACAAACTTGTTGCGCACGCTACAATTGAAGCGCTACTCACTTTCCACGACGTCCTCATGACGTCAGAAGATGCCCTATGCACTTGGCACTACCTTAGCACGACGTCCTCATGACGTCATCAGATGCCCTATGTACTTTACATGACACCCTGATGACATCATCAGATGCCCTATGTACTTTACATGACACCCTGATGACGTCATCTGATGCCCTATGTACTTTACATGGCACCCTGATGACGTCATCAGATGCCCTATGTACTTTACACGACACCCTGATGACGTCATCAGATGCCCTATGTACTTTACATGACACCCTGATGACGTCATCAGATGCCCTATGTACTTTACATGACACCCTCTTTACATGACACCCTGATGACGTCATCAGATGCCCTATGTACTTTACATGACACCCGGATGACGTCATCAGATGCCCTATGTACTTTACATGACACCCTGATGACGTCATCAGATGCCCTATGTACTTTACATGACACCCTGATGACGTCATCAGATGCCCTATGTACTTTACATGACACCCTGATGACGTCATCAGATGCCCTATGTACTTTACATGACACCCTGATGACGTCATCAGATGCCCTATGTACTTTACATGACACCCTGATGACGTCATCAGATGCCCTATGTACTTTACATGACACCCTGATGACGTCATCAGATGCCCTATGTACTTTACATGACACCCTGATGACGTCATCAGATGCCCTATGTACTTTACATGACACCCTGATGACGTCATCAGATGCCCTATGTACTTTACATGACACCCTGATGACGTCATCAGATGCCCTATGTACTTTACATGACACCCTGATGACGTCATCAGATGCCCTATGTACTTTACATGACACCCTGATGACGTCATCAGATGCCCTATGTACTTTACATGACACCCTGATGACGTCATCAGATGCCCTATGTACTTTACATGACACCCTGATGACGTCATCAGATGCCCTATGTACTTTACATGACACCCTGATGACGTCATCAGATGCCCTATGTACTTTACATGACACCCTGATGACGTCATCAGATGCCCTATGTACTTTACATGACACCCTGATGACGTCATCAGATGCCCTATGCACTTAAGATGACACCCTGATGACGTCATCAGATGCCCTATGTACTTTACATGACACCCTGATGACGTCATCAGATGCCCTATGTACTTTACATGACACCCTGATGACGTCATCAGATGCCCTATGTACTTTACATGACACCCTGATGACGTCATCAGATGCCCTATGCACTTAAGATGACACCCTGATGACGTCATCAGATGCCCTATGTACTTTACATGAAATCCTGGTGACGTCATCAGATGCCCTATGTACTTTTCATGACACCCTGATGACGTCATCAGATGCCCTATGTACTTTACATGACACCCTGATGACGTCATCAGATGCCCTATGTACTTTATATGACACCCTGATGACGTCATCAGATGCCCTATGTACTTTACATGACACCCTGATGACGTCATCAGATGCCCTATGTACTTTACATCACACCCTGATGACGTCATCAGATGCCCTATGTAATTTACATGACACACCTGATGACGTCATCAGATGCCCTATGTACTTTACGAAGACACCATGATGACGTCACCAGATGCCCTATGTACTTTACATGACACCCTGATGACGTCATCAGATGCCCTATGTACTTTACATGACACCCTGATGACGTCATCAGATGCCCTATGTACTTTACATGACACCCTGATGACGTCATCAGATGCCCTATGTACTTTACATGACACCCTGATGACGTCATCAGATGCCCTATGTACTTTACAAGACACCCTGATGACGTCATCAGATGCCCTATGTACTTTACATGACACCCTGATGACGTCATCAGATGCCCTATGTACTTTACATGACACCCTGATGACGTCATCAGATGCCCTATGTACTTTACATGACACCCTGATGACGTCATCGCATGCCCCATGCACTTTGATGACGTCATCAGAAAGTAACAAACTTGTTAGCCGCTTCCCCTGTCCCTTCCCTACGAAAAAGTACAGCCTACAACGTGTTTTAGCGATTTGATCCACCAACTAATAATATCACTTGATATGATAAACAGTAAAAAATGAAGTAGTTAATGTGAAACAGTAAGTAGCAAACTTGTTTGTCTCTTACCCTGTCCCTTCCCTACGAAAAAGTACAGCTTACAACGTGTTTCAGTGATTTGATCCACCAACTGATAATATCACTTGATATGATAAACAGTAAGAAGTAAAGTAGTTAATGTGAAACAGTAAGTACTCACATCTGTCCACATACCTACTTACCTACCTGCCCAACTGATCGCCTGCGACCACTGGCAGTGGCTAGTGGCAGGAACGAGGAACGAGGAGCCGGACACGAGGGACGCGTTACAAGAAAAAACGCGAATTTCAGCTAAGCTTCCGCCGATCTAACTTTGTTAATTTTCAATCGATTTGGCTCAAATTTTGTCAGCGGGTGTCTTCTAGACTCTCTCACTTATATCCAGAAGGAAATCTCTAGAAAATTTGTTTTACAGGTTTTATTAACTACTTTACCAAAATCTAAGTGATCACAAGTGCCAGGCAAAAGCAAACCTCTCCAGCCGCTTCGCGGCTGGAGCGATTACATGGGACCTTCGATAGAGTAAGTATTCTTCACTTCCGCAGTGCCGTTCAGTCCGCAAAGTGCGCTTGATTGCGAAATCGTGCTGCGGCGCGGTTGCGAGTATCCTCAGACAGGGATGTGGGATCACCCGGGCGATGGGTTCACCCGGGCACCAAAGGCCAAAAGCGCCCGGGTGATCCCACATCCTTGTCTGAGGATGTTCGCAACCGCGCCGCAGCAAGATTTCGCAATCAGGGTGCACTTTGAGGGACTGAACGGCAGTGCGGAGGTGAACTGTATATATGTTGCATGGTGTTAGCCAGGGCTGGGCGTGACTGAATTTTGTAATTTCGTAAATCGTGATTTTTCAAAATGATCGTTATTCGTGACTGATTATGAGTAATCACACACATGGTCCAACCTCATTCGATATGGAAACATCTCAGTACTTCAGTGTTGAGGTGTTTCCACATCGAAGGTAGGGCTTGAGGTTTGGTTTCAAAATAAAACTGTTCTGGATAGTGCTTGAAGAAATTTTCGGTTTACATACGTGGGATAGAAACAACTGGAGAAAAGTAAAATTTCAAGCTTGATCAAGTAACGAACCTGTGCCACGTTTTGCCCTTTTCTTGAACATAAAAGTAAAAAGAATCATTGCTATATCAAACAGAATTCGGTGGAAGCCATGGAGGGAAACACTGTGATAGGAAAAAAAGTTGGTGGTCGAGAGTTTTAGGCCATATCTTTCGAGTGAAGGATACATATGTACATGAATAAGGTGCCATTTCCAATGAAACAAATATTTGCGAAACACTTTTTGATGCAGAAATCAAGTGTGCCCTCTATATATGTGAAGCGTCACTCTTAACAGCTTTTCTCCCCATCAACATTGGGTTGGTGGTGTGGAGACAACGGTCCGAGAGGTGAAGGTTGTGTAGGATTCCGAAATGCAAAAGGGTAAAGGTTCCCTTCAAGCCTCCAATTTCGGAGATAAACAACAATAAAACAATAAGCAAAACAGCAAAATAATTAAACCTTTATCCCCCGCAGATACATAAAGCCCGGCCGAATGAGACTGTCCGCCCACGCGGTCGGCGTGCGTGTCGAGCGGCTGTCGGCAGGGTCAGCCAGACCGTTGTCCAGGACCTCGACGAAGCTACGTTCCCCCCCCCTCCTTGGAGATTAAAATTTTCGAAGAATGTTCGAAACCTTTACGTCCTCCTCAGGTTCTGGAAAATCTTACCAGTTTTTGTGGTCAAAAATTTAGAAAATATATATATATATTTCAACTTGAATTTTTGAAAAATAATTACTGCACTTCCTATGCAACTGATTAGCCTCGGGGAGTGTAGTTTTGAGTTGCCCTTGAGCAACAACATTTGTATTGATGAAGAAGGAATTAAAATTGTGGCACAGATCGCCTCACAACCTCATGATGGCAGAACGATGAAGAAAAATTTGGGCAAGTTGAAGGAGAAATTTCAAAAAACTGGATACTTGTTCCTTGCTTTCGGCGAGTTTTGTCCTAATCTTGATCGCGCAGTAAGCTAAGAAAAAAGTCAGGAATTATAAAAAAATGACGCAATAGGCAAACTTGAGCTGATAGGAATTTTTTGTAGTGGAGGAAATTACGGTGAGGATATAGAACGTTTCTTGACTTTTGATGGGTTCCAACCTCGGTGTGGGCAAAAATTTTGGCGTATGCCTAGCATTATTCGGAGACGCTTTAGACTCTCCATAGCGATTCATGATACACTATCAAAAATTGACGCATTTTGATGGAGTTTTTGTAAGAACAATGACTGATAGCACTACCAATTAGCAGATACCGGGAGAAGTCTAAATTTTGAAACCGCCAACAAGGTTTGAGAAATCCGCATCAAAAATAAGGTTTGCATCAAGACCTGCGGACGGGTGGTTCCCTTGTGTGGGTGCGTAAACCTTCACAGGTTCAAAAAAGTTTGATTCCCAATTAGTATTGTTTAACCAAAAGGGGTGCGAGCGCGGTGGGAAAGGGGGTGTCAACGGCGGTGGTTCTGCGGGCACTGCACTGCGCAGCAGTGCCTACGAAACCACCGCCGGTGACAGACGCGGTTTGACATTGGAGCGCGATATCTTTCGACCGTTCGCCGCAGTGGTATATCAAACCCTTGCTCCAGAACGCTCTAAACTGAGGACTTTCCGGGCGACATCGTGGTAGTTGGTAGACGATAGGCTAAAGATGAACATTTCACGTTCAGGATCTTAGGATCGCATGCGGTAATAGGCCCGATGAATGAATGTAACTCGTCTAAAAATTTGTTTTGCGTGCTGAAAGTTTGAATACTGCTTAAAATATGTCTATTACATCGTTACGTGGACACTTTTCTCACATGTACTGGTTTGGTGCACCACTAATGTTCTCTTTGATTTTTGTTGCTATTACACGATGTGAGACAACCACGTCCGAACCTCTCGCTCCACGATCTGTTTACTTCACAGAAAGAGAAACACAACTGGAAACACCCCCGATTCTTAAAGTTTTGGCCCGAAAATTTGACGTGCCCCCCTGAAAAAATCTAAATTTCGAAAATTTTTACATCCCCTCTGTTGTCCAGCTGGACAACGTCCGCCTGAGTGGACAACGCTGTCGGAAGGACATTTTTTAGAATTGTAGGTTGATTAGAAGGAGCATTAGGCGAACTATGAGAGTAGCCCTGATTCCCGTTTGCAGGCGTGGAAATGCTCGGCCGAATAAATGCCGTCGCGAGGACCGCTCGACCACCTGAGCGGACAGTCTCAGTCGGACAGACTAAATATTCTAGAAAATCAAAGACAAGCACTGTTTCGCACCTGGGCAAACCCTCACCCTTCTGATCTTATTTTTTGCATTCATACTTTGCTTGAAATCTCATTTTTAAAACTTTTAAGAACCTTCTGGAAAAGTTAGGCGACATTGCAGCCATATTTTTCCTGTTGAAATGTTCCTAACCGATTTTTGAAATTACCGCTATTCCTACCGAAGCTTAATTGCTTTTGAAGATAGAGATCCGTCAAAGGTTATTCCAGAAACCATTGAAACTCCAGGTTGAATAGGTTTTTCAGGTTGAAAAAATAGTTTCCCGATTCCTCAGCAGATTTCAATTCACGAAACACCGGGGTTTTTTTGTTGGTTACTTTCGAACCGCTCAAGATTGATGCGTGGTGAGGGTCGTTTTCGAAATCTATCTGAAGCTTTGCAGCGGAGTGTGTATTGAGTTCCAACCTTTTTGCTTCATAATCCAGCCAAATCTTTAGAGCCCAGCCCGGTGTTTAATGCTCATATCGAGGGGGATACCTGTGCGCTGTGGCAGACAACCACTTTCGCAGCCCACACTTCAAGATAATGGTGCTGGGATGAAGATTAATCGTGCCAGGACATGGGGTTCAAAGCATGACTCTGTTTGTACTACGTGTTGCAGTACTTGCCTTAGTTGTTCCCCCAATCGCATTCTCACGATTTGTTACGATTCGTAACGATTTTAGGTCGAAATTTCGTAAAATCGTTCGAAAAAAAATTGTCAAAAACGCCCGTAATTCGTAAATCGTAAACTGTAGTTCGTAATTACGCACAACCCTGGGTGAGCTGACTTACATGTGACATAGAGTAATCGCGCGTAACTTGAATGTTCTATTTCATCGCACATGTAACTTATCTAAGCTGTGAAAAGTTGTAAGACTGTTGACGGGTATGTTACATGAGATATTGCGTGTAACAGACATTTTTAGAATTTCACTGCGACGTGACAGGCTATTTCGAAGGAATGTATGCTACGCACGCTTGAGGCAACACTCCAGGTGTCGGGATAGTCGTTGTGTCAATTACCCCATTTTGAGATACCTGGTGTTGCCTAACGGGTTCACCCAACTGCTGGAGGCCCCAAATGACGCTTGGCGATCCGGCCGCGTGTCGGTCTGCCGGTCGCGTCGCCTGTTGGTGTCAAGTTACATGTTACAATATTGCAAGTTACGTGCAATCTAGCGTATGTCACGCTATTGAGGCAAGTTACACGTGACTTCAATCGAAAATCCTATCAAGTTACACGCAACACCCTTTCAAGTTACATGCGAACTGAGAGTAAATTACTCAAAGCCATCACGCAACTTGCTTCAAGTCACAGGTAACCTATTCAAAATTTCCTGAGTAGAAAGACGCAGATGCCACGCCCTGTCTGAGCTATATAGACGAGAGCTCGATGGAAACAGCCTATATGTAACTCGTGCATCCTATACTTAAAATGCACTTTACAGAAAAGAGGAGGCCTCAAAAACGTGAAGGATTTTGGATTTATGATACAGGTGAGTGGCCACTTCCTAACAATGCCGACATCGCGTAAATTTTCTTTTTTCTTTCTTATTTTCTTTTTTCGTATCAGCCACCATTTTTTCCTCAATTTATAGTCCGTTATTCTTTCTGTTGCAAACGGTCTTACTACCGTGTATATGTATACGACCGGTGGCTTAGTTTACTCCGACGCCTGGGTAAACAACATTCCCATACTCTGTGATCTCCTACTCGCTCTTACATATACGTGAGTTCTTGCATCCATCCCTTATCTAGGTATGTTTTGAAATATTTACATAGCCTAATTGCAGATTAAGCATCCTTCTCGTCAATAGAACTGTACGGGTGGAAGCGTTCAGATGTCTGCGCCGTAACAAACCTTGCTTTGTTATCACCAAGGTGTTGACGCACAGCTGACAGACGGCGTGAATTTCTCTCACTCCTGCTATACACAGATTGCAGATAAAGATATAATCATGGCGGATGAACTAAAGCCCAGCAGTTGTTGCGGTGAACTTAAAAAATGCTCTAAATGGAGACAGGGACAAACTTTCTTCAAAAATGCCGGGTGACGATCAAATAAGCGATTTGTGTAGGTTCATACAGTCAGCACGGATCGCAGTGACCGTGTTTGTTCCCTCCTCACAATGTATGTATGTAGCTTACGTTGGCGCACATAGACTCGAAACCACGGATATTAGGGATTTTTTTCGAAATTTTGGATACCGGAACGTCAAGAACCATCAAAAATCGGAAAACTAGAAATCTGGGCCCGTGTGCATGAATGATTTACCCGCGAGGTAAGGGTAAACGTTACGCGGAATCTCTGCAACTCCTGTGCTCTACGCGTCTGTCTCGCTCCACGCGGAGAAACGGGACGGTAACATAAAAGACAGGAATTGCAGAGCTTCTTCTTCAGTCATGCTAGGACCACGAGGTCCTTCTTCTTCTTTGCAGCCCCGAAGAGGTTTCTGTCAAAGGTGCAGGAACCGGGCGACCGGAGGAGGATTCGTCCACAAATCTATTGTAGTCAGTGTGGTGGACCTCTTTGGCTCTGGCATTGGGGAGCTCCTAGCCCACGACTAAGGAGATTGGGGCGAGAATACCGCGAAGTGGCGCAAGCGACTACGTCGCGGTATTGTTTGGCAAAGCTCGTGGGCCACTAGCCAAATGCTTTTTTCCAACTTTCTAGTAGCCCACGAAAATACGGCTGTCCTTTATCGACGATTTGCTGTCGCTACTAGCCCACGACAAAGCAGTTTTCATAATCTGCACGTACGCCCGACGTTGATCATGTCGGGACAAATCGAAACGTGTTCAAACAATTCGCCACGTCATGGTTTGGCGTCCTTCTCGACATTGCCATTCGTTCCATCCACATCTCCTCTTTGATCACTTTGTTGTCTTTCGCCTTGGTATACTATATGCACTTTCATTTTCTTTACTCTCTGTGTGTATGAGTGTGTGTATGTGTCTATATTTGTATGTGTGGAAGTGTAAGTGTAAGGGAGAGAGAGAGAAAGAAAGAGAATGAACGGAGATTTGGTCGGTCTGTTTTCAGAAGGGGTTATACAAATACTTCCATCATATTGCTGCATGCTCACCATAGCTTCATCGTGGAAATCCTTACTGACTTCAGAACTCGAAATTTCGCTAACCCTTCACCTTCTCAATCTCAGTGCGTACTCTTTTAGAGAATTACATCTCTTTTTCAGCTCTCCACTCCTCGTGTTGTGATGCAGAACATCTGTGGAAATACCCAACACCGGAGAAGGGCTATTTTCAAAAGCGGTTAGTAAAAACTATACTTTTTTGTTATAATGTTAGGGTCTTTTTTCCTCAGTTTTTTTTCTCGGCTTTTTTGATGTAAGGGGTGCGCACGCACTTTGGAGGTCCAACCTACGATCCAAGCCGTGAGAGGTGGATTGCGCCTAGAACTAGTACTGTTTAAGCTATGGGGAGGGCGACTATCATGAAAGTGAAATAAAATAAAACGTTCTCGGAATAAATGACAAGTTTATAATTTGCTTTTTGCACCAAATTCTCACGGAAGTGTAGAAGTTTTTCTTGACAAATTTCGCCATGTTGTGATAGATATTGTGGTATCTTCATCACCGGTTAGGCTGTCTCCCTGATCCCTAGTCTGTTCAGTTTCAGCCGCTCACCTCCAGAGAAAGACGGTGTGTGAATGAAATCACACCGTTCTCAATTTCTTTTATACCCTACCATTTATCAATCGGTTATCATAAATTTTTTTTACCGTCAGAATTTCGTGCGGATGGCAATTTATAATCGTCTGGATTAATGCGCGGAACGCGATGAAAAAAGGCGGTCATTAGTGCCATCAGATTGAAGCAACAAAAAGTAGGCCTGACTTTCTGATTATTGTGTGCAAAGCCTCTTTCAGGGTTCGATTGCTGTGCGACGCGATCGTGTGCACGGCGACGCGACCGTCGCGTCGCCTTGGAAACCGCAGGCTTTGGAAGTGTGAATGCCCAATCGCGAAATTTGGCGATCACGCACTGTTACGTACACATTCTAACCGACGCCTAATAAGCATAGATGAATACAGCAAAATAACACAGTTAACTGCAGCTGTGTTTGCTTGCGCATTCATCTATGTATGAAAATTGTTTTGAACAATTATTTGTGGGAGTCTGCGGGCCGTGGGCGGTGTTGATTGTCTTTAATAGAGATTTTTTTTCGTTTTTCTCTTTTTTTGTATTAAAAAGCCGTGGTTTGTGTCGTGCATTCTGAATATGAGAATTATAATCCGCAAGCACGTGCGCAAGCCAACCAACCCACCGTGTATAGCAACCATGCCAAGCGCGAGATCTCAATTCGATCAAAAAAGTGAGAAACTACACGGAAAAAGTCGCCTCGCCCACAACAACCTAAAAGCCTAATCAAGCGTATCGCTGCGAAAAAGTAACCAAAATCTTTACAAACGGAAAACATGGTTTGTGTTGCGATGCTCAAAAGCAAAATGTACGATAGCAGAGCTCTTGGTTCCTTCTCCGGGCGGTGTGCGCAGCTAGGTCTTTGGGGTATTGTAGGCGGGGCCGACTTTTTCCTTGTAGGTTCTCACCTATTAGAGCGAATTGAGATCTCGCGCTTGGCAGGGTTGCTATTCACGGCGGCGGAGTTTAATTTCAAATTTTACTGCTGAGATTGGACTGTGTTTTTAAAAGCAGCGTACGCGCAAAAAAAAATTAATTTTTTTCACAATTTTGCACAGGCAGGCCTACCAGGTTGAGATATGTCGCAAAGAGGACACCCAAAACACACAAGTTTCAGAGTAAAACCCCTTCCAAACTCTCGGACCAATCAGCCTTCTTTTTTCACGTAGGTTCGGTGTGTCTTGTGTAGTACACATATTTCGGAAATTTGAAGGTCTGAATTGATTTAGCCCCCTTATCTTTTTAAGTTCCACAATTCTTTTCGCCTTTCTGCTGTCTTTTATTCTCTTAAAACGAGAAGCTCTCAACACACACTTCTGAAGGCCTGTCGGAGCTATTCGCGGGACTTCTGCTCCTCGTTCTAGATGATCGACCGGGAAAACGCCTTTTCAGTTCACTGGGCAGTTTTCACGAGCCTATAGCATTACGAATACGCTAGATTGAGGTCTCAAGCTTAGCAAACTCATTTTGACTATTCAGCCACAAGAGATACTAACGGTACTAGTCGCTTTCGTAATTCCGACCAACGCTTTGGGTATTTCCCTTGATAGTCTAAAACTGAGCAAAATTCTTGTGTGATTCGGAGCAACGCGGATGGTGGGTAGAAAGTAAACCAATAAGGTGTTATTTTTGAGGACAGTAGTAATATAGTATAGTTCAAATATTTTTGAGCGTTGGTCGCCTTGACCCGGTCGTTTGTGTGATAAATAAGCATCCATGTTCTCAATTGGCATTTTCCAATCCAGCTCGGGGTCAGAAAATATTTTCACTTCGGGTAAGAAAGGGGTGAACCAATAATTTTGAACTCCTGGAGTATGGCGTTTTTCCAAAACGTTTAGTACTTTTTTCGATTTAGCAATCGCTCTAGCACAGTAGTTTTATTTGACTATTTGCTCTGTTTTATATTAAATCAATGGCGCGTTAGAATGCATAATTTCGGCTTTTTAGGAATGATGATCGTCTCTATCACGAAATCGACGATGTTTTGACCCCAAGATCGGTAAGATCTAAGGAAAATGCGTCCCAACCAACACTGTTACTCTAAATTTAGTGGTTTCAGAGGAACGCGCGTAAAGTTGACCACAGCAGTCTAATTGAGGAGAATTTGGATGATGAAGTAGAGAAATAGATCTTGGCTTAGATCTTACCTATTTGAGAGAAAGATGGTGGTGAAAGTGGGTAATTCGTTTTCCAGAAGCTTTGATTGCACTAGTGGGGTGCCACAGGGTGGCGTACTGTCACCCTTATTATTTCTTGCCTACACTCATGATTTGCCAGAGAGACTGAAAACGCATCCGTCAATCAAAGTACAAATGTATGCAGATGATGTAAAGGTATACGGGATCTATAACGAAGTCACCAAGACCCCGATCTCCCATGCTTTGGCCCAGTCTATCTGCAACGTGGTGGAGTGGGCTAACTAATGGGAGATTCCTGTCAATCTTTAGAAAACAATAGTTTTTCACATTGGGATTGGCACCCCGAGCATATACAAGTTCAATGATTGTCAGATTAACACTTCTTCGGATGTTCGAGATCTTGGCGTACATCTAGATAGTAGTTTGGACTTTGGAAACCATACTGATCTTACGGTACGTACGGCATTTGCAGTACTGTTTGATATTTTGAGAAACATTAGATATAACGATTCTTCTGTATTAATCAGGTTATACAAAGCATATGTACTGCCGATTCTAGAGTACGGGTCCCAGATTTGGAGCCCATTCAAGAAAAAAGAGCAATTAAAGATAGAAAAGGTTCAACAAACCTTCACTCGTATTCTACTATATAGATGTACTCCTAACTCTGAATCCCCATTGTCTATGCCAAGTTACAGAGAGAGGTTGAACATGTTCAAACTGCGTAGCTTACTTTATCGCCGCGTGTTGAACGACATGGTCTTTTGTTTCAATGTTCTTCGAGGTGAATTGAAGTTGAGATCCAGTAAATATTGGACTTTCAGGTCATGTAGAGGAAGAACAGGTATTTTTTTCAATACAGTTCAATTCTTTTCGTAGATGCCATCAATCCAAGTTACTCAATTCGCTATTCTCGCGTGGGGCTAGATGGTTACAAATGTTACCAGACGGCGTTTTAGAGGCTTAGAATGCATCAATTTTTAGGAGGCGCCTGAAGAAAATGGATGTCCTGGAAGTACTTAACATTTCTGATTTCTAGACTGAAGAAGCGCTGGTTAACTGAGACTGGATTACTCCAAAATGGTGCCACCTGAGCTTGAGAAAAAATCTCAGAATCCAGGATTTGTAGTGGTCTATGGCAATGATACGACAAGTCGGCAAATCTATATCGTTTGGATGGGAAGCTGCTTCTATGATTTTGGGTTATAGTACAATTCCAGCTGCCTTGTTTTTTTTTTTGTTATAGCGGTTGCAGCTGTTGTTTTATCAATAAGTGGAGGTTCCTCATCGCTTTTGCTTAGCCAAAAAAATTGGTGTTTTTTTTGCTCGAGTATCTCTCATAATATTCCTTCAAACTCAACTTTTTTGATCAACCTAAATTTAACCTTTCCTGTTGGTGGCTCTGAGGCTAAGTTGTTAGGGGTAGGGGATTCCTAACACTCGAAAACTTGGCATCAGAGTTTACATGAATGCCCTAGTGCTCGTGTAAATGGCGTCTCCCTAGCGTCAACCACCTGACTTTTCTTGCCTCGTGATTCTGCATACCATATATTTCACAGCATTTTGTCGGGATAGATCCGAGAGTGTGAGTTTCGCATTATAGAAGACAAAATGAGATTCTTGAATGGAATTAGCGAAGAACCTCCACTGCTTTTTGCTTTTCGTTTTATCCTTTGTGCCTACAGCTATGGGTTAGATGTGTCTTGCGTACTATTCTTTCGTTCTTTTTATGCGCACCTTAGCGTGCATGCTAATAAATAAATAAACAATAAATGAAGACGACTACGTATTATTGAAAGAGCTTCGATCTCGTCCCGGCCCGGTTCCTTTTCAGCCTTCTTCTCTTTCTGTAGTTGGCGGGATAGCTCAGCATTATCTGTCTTTCCTTGTGAATTAGCCGCTAACTGTTGTCGTGTAAGTGACAACGACAAACGGCCTTGACTCGTTGTTCTCCTTTTAGAATTCTCTACTGTTCTTATCCCTCGGACAGTCGGGGCTTAGAACGTCGGCACAATACCGTTAGTACGCCGGCACAAAGGGATCGGCAACACCTGTGCTGTAGCTGCTGGTAACAGCAGGATATGCTGGCAAAGACCAGGAGCTCCTGCTGCTTGTGCTGGCGTACTAACGCTTTGTTTATCGTGGCACGCGTGCTATTGCCAGCCACTCTCTCCTAGTGTCTGCTGACACTATTCCATTGATTTCTATAATACGAATGAACATTGCAGCATCCCCTTGTACGACGGCGGCGGGTATATAAGGCGGTCAGTCTGTCTGAGGGGGCTGTTTGCCGTTTGAGGCCAGTCCGATGGGGTGACCTTGTGTCACTGTTCGTAAGTTAATTTTGGGAACGCTGAGGGGTCATCCCCATCGCCCATCGCGAGGAAAGCCTCCTGGTGCGGACCGCGGCGAGGATGTTCTCTTTGCTGCTGGCCGTGACAAGAATTATATCCAACACCGGTAAGGACGGTGGCAGTTCAAATTCTGTCGATAATGAGCGTTAGTACGCCAGCATATGTTGGCAGGATATGCTGCCGCAACCAGCAGCTCTTGCACACAACGAGCGTTAGTATGCCTGCCAAGTTTGCCCTGGCGTACTAACGGTATTGTGCCGACGTACTAAGCCCCGACTGTCTGAGCCTCTGACTGGAGGTCAAATGTCTGCCGTCATGTTGATTAGGTGCCCGGGCTGGAATATTTTGCTTTGCTACCAATCCATGATTTCGTGAATTTGAGGCCTATGCCTTTATTATAGCTCGTGATAACCGGTGTTTGAATTTCTGTTGTCTTATAGCTTAGCTTACCGGGCTGAAGTATGCTGCTATTGTTATGTTTGAAGATCTCGTAAATCAGGGTCCCTAAGTCTTTGCTAATTTGTGAAGTTCCGGATCTATTATCACGTTCTCGGGTTATAGGGCTTCAATTACATTATGAAACTGTATTTCTGTGGGTGTTCAATGGAACAACATCAAAACAAAAAGGTACAATCCTAGTTAAAAAGCTATGTTATCGCAGATCAGCAGCAGTCTAATCAATGGCTCAGGCGACAATCGATCCAACACTTTGCGAGCAACAGATCATGTCCAGGCTAGCAGCGGTAGAGGCGTGGGTGAACTGCTGTACAATACCAGGTCCATAGCTGGTCAACACTACGAGGATAGCACGTCAATACCGCGGCGGTAGCGTCATAGTAGCACGTTAAAAGTACGGTATGAGCACGACAATAGTTCGGTACTAGGACGGAAACAACGCGTCGAAACCGCGACTACAGCATGACAAAACCGTGAAAATAACGCATCTAGAGCGCGATAACAGCGCGACACATCCGCGACAAACGTGAGACAATACCGCGGCGATAGCATGTCAAAACCGCGGCAATAGCATTGCGAAACCGCGACAAAACCGCGTCAATACCGTGAGACGGGCGCGGCTATTCCGCTGAAGTGGCACGGCAACACCGCGACTATCACGATTTGGGGCTCCTAGCCCAGTTGTCCGAGCGCTCAGAGCGGTTTTTACTTGGGCTATGAGCTTCCCAGTGCCAGAGGGGGAGTTGAATACTCAGGCATTGGGGAGCTCCTAGCCCACGACTATGGAGATTGGGGCGAGAATACCGCGAAGTGGCGCAAGCGACTTCGTCGCGGTATTCTTTGGCAAAGCTCGTGGGCCACTAGCGAAATGCTTTTTTCCAACTTTATAGTAGCCCACGAGTATACGGCTGTCCTTTATCGACGATTTGCTGTCGCTATTAGCCCACGGCAAAGCTGTTTTCAAAATTTGCACGTACGAACGACACTGATCATGTCAAGGCAGATCGAAACGTGTACAAACAATTCGCCACGTCAGGCTCCGTCCATACGTGGCGAGCGTGCGATTACGACAAATCGATGGTCATCGTCGGCATACCATTCGCTAGCCGCTCACAAGCGCTCCTCCTCGCGCGCTCGCTCCCGCACGCTTACGCCAGCACCGCGGAGCAAGCAGCAAGTTTGAAGCTTACTGCTCCTTCACTAAAGCAGGTGGTACTAAACCTGTAGCAAAACTACTGCCCTTGTTTTTCATAATCCCTCCACGAAAGTCGAAAACCATGGGAAATCATCGGCCGTTGCGCCGACTCGAGCGATTGATCACCTGATCAAACGTTTTCAATCGAATCAACACGAGGTGGGGGTGTTCGCCTGTGTTAATTTGCGGGCAGCGTTGCGGAGAGTTGAGAGGCGCACAAGAGCGGGAGCGCCCGCTCTGGCAACGTATGAACGCTGCCTCATGGTTGGGCGTCATTCTTGATTTTTTTCTTCCTGTTCTTGTGATGCTGTCTTCTGACTGCAATTATCAAGTATACTCCAAATACCGAGCGGTGCCGATTGCCACAAGGACATTAAATGATGATTATCAGTTGCATTTCTATATATCAGGCTCTCAAACGAAAGTTAAATCAAAGCATTTTATGGCTTTGTGGCAATCGGCACCGCTCGATATTTTTTGTCTAGATCGAAATGTACCGAACAAAGTGGCACGATACATAATTTCTCTGAAATGAGTCTTGAGATCTGTACCATTACTTTGATATCATTTTAAATGTAACCGAGTTTCCTATTTGCTTGTGACACTCCTGTGGAGCTGGAACATTTTCGTTTTTGTATTTGGTTTTGGTACTCGATCTCTAGCTGCAATCGTTATTTTCTTATGTTGTATTGTTTTTATTCTGCCATGCTTATTTGGATTTTGCGTATTTTTTGTAGCAGTGAATATGTTATTTGGTGAATTTCCGCGTTTGCGTGCAAATGAGTGCGCAAAGTGGCAATGAACCGCGTTTATTTGGGAGCGCTGAAAAACTCGGGTGTGAAACTAGTTGGGGGGGCACTCAGAGTTCAAAAGAGGAATGAATGATTCTGCTTTCAGAAATCGATCAAATTTCATGGAATTTTTAGGAAATTACGAGTGAGAACGTTATCGCATATCTGATAATTAAAGAAATATTCATTTTCACGAATGATTCTTTTCATTTCTATGAGTAAGTCTTGGATGCCCCCCCCCCAACTAGTTATGCACCCTCATTTGCGCTTCTGTGATGATGCCGTATCGCGCAGTCGATTATGTGCACAATGTGCATCTGCAGACATGACAGACACTCCTGGGGCCGAATGCACATCTCTCCCCGCACGTCCCCGTCCCCGCGGAGGCCATCCATGATTGGTCATGGCATCTATAAATGAAATAGTATTTCCTTTTCAGATACTTTGTCCAGCTTGGAAACGGTAATGAGAAAAGACGCCAGGCCCTTGTTAAGCGAAGAGAGAAAAGCGCGGAATGGACGGCCAACTGTCGACTCGCCATCACAAGGGCGTTGTAAGTTTTTTTTGAAGAGGAAACATTTGGTGTGATGTTCTCCAGACTTCCCTCACATATAATTTCGATTCTTTAGGAATGATGTTCGTCTTTATAATGAAACGAACGACGTTCCAACACCAAGATCCGTAGGTTCTAACGAATATGCGTCTGAGCCGGCCCAGTTTACTCCGAAGATGGTATTTTCAGAAGAAAGGACGTAGAGACAGCGGCAGTCCTGACGAGAATCTGCATGATGGAGTGAAGGAATGAATTTACTGGAGGAGCGTCACCCTTTCATGTTGATCAGCTGCCCGGGTTGAAGAGTTTAACTTTCGCAAGGTCATGATTTCGTGAATTTTTTGGATCTTTATTGTAGTGGCTCTTGATAACCGGTGTTCAAAATTGTCTTGTTGTGTTGTTGTTTATCTTACCTTGTTGAAGCATGTTTTTATTGCTATTTTTGAAGATCTTGTGAATCTGAGTCTCTAGGCCTTTGCTGCATCTCGTGATCTTGTGTGTTTGGAGCCTTTGCTTTGAAACATGATCTGGTGAATTTCGGGTTCCCAGGCCTTTTTTATGAGAAATGACTGTGTGAATTAGGGTGCCTATGCGAGAATTAGGGTGCTAGGCGAGAAGAATTCTCATGTGCTTTTTGTGAAGTCTGAAATATTTTTGCGTTTAACTACGTGTCATACTGCTTGAATTCCATTATGAATCTATGTTGTTAGTGTTCTGGAACAACTTGAAAGAAAGCGGTACAAGTCTAGTTAAAAAGCTGTGTGATGGCGCATGAGCAGCACTCCAATCAGCGGCTTAGCTGCTGGGAAGAACGATTCAATACTTTTCGAGCGACAAACAAAATTTGGGTTAGCAGCATTAGAAGCGTGGTTGAACAGCTGTGCAATACCAGGTCAATAGCTCGTCAACACCACGAGGGCAGCACGTCAATTTCGGGACAACAGTCCGTCAATAGCTCGCAAATAGTGCGGCAGTAACGCGAGTATAGCACTTCAGCGCGATAATAGTACGTCAATAGTGCGGTATGAACACGACAGAAGTGCGGCAATAGGAGTATTATAACGCGTCGACAATGCGACGATAGCAAGACGAAACAGCGAAAATAACGCGTCTAAACCGCGCCAGTAGCATAACAAGACCGGGACAATCGCGTGACAAAACCGCAACAATAGCATGACGAAACCACGGCATAGCATGGCGAAACCGCGACAAAACCGCATCTATGCCGCGGGAGTGGCGCTGCTTTTCCACGACAGTGGCACATCAACACCACGACTATCACGATTTGGGGCTCCTAGCCCAGTTGTCCGAGCGCTCGGAGCGGCTTTCTTGTGGGCTAGGAGCGTCCCAGTGCCAGAGTAGGTGTGCTGTAGTGTGGCCAGGGTGATCAAAATCCGGGCACTCGTCAAGTTTACTGCCCTAGATCTTAAGCAAGCACGACATCAGCGATAGAGGATTGCCCGCAGCGTAACGAGGCTAGGGTACTTCTAGCCCGCCTACCGAGTTCCTTCTCGGTGTTACTGACTGCAGGCGATGATACCCCCAAAATGGGGTTGACGGCCACCTTAGGAACAGGGGCTCTCTACACACCGAGGGAAGAGTTGTCCCGCCTTCTGCGACTCTAATTCCACCCGACACGGGGCCACTACGCTCGCGTTGAGTGGCGTGGCGCTTCAAACTGCAAAAGCGGGACAACTCCTTCGGTGCGCAGACAGCCCCTGTCCCGCCACCCTACACAAGTGATCCCTGACAATTTTGGTGTGCTCTGCACGTGAAAGACGTCGACGATCCAGTTATGGGTTGGTCCATCTTTCTATATTAACTTTTCGGGAGCACCCGCAAACGGCCTACTGATACACCTCTCTCACTGGATTCATTATCCTTCCTGACGGGTGATCAGGCTGCTTGACGATGTTCATAACCAGCTGCTGTGCTTGGAGTTGACAGCGCTCCTTATCTGGCAGGATTCGGGCTTCAGCATGAAGATGTTCCACTGGAGTGTTTTTAGCACACCCAGTTGCAAATCTAAAAGCAGCATTTTGAACTCGCTGCATCCTTGCATCCTTGTCCATGATGAATCCGACATTATGTGTTGCCATACAGGTGCAGCGTACACCCACGCCGGCTGCAAGATTACTTTGTACAATACCCGCGCTAAGTTTTGTAAAAACGGGGAGCATCTGGCAAACTTAGCAAAAAAACGTCCGATGCTTGTAACTTTTTTGAACGGAGACTTTTATGAATTCCAAAGACGCTATTATATTCTCACCCCGGATTGCTATCTAATTATGTGATCTGTAGGCCGAAGATTCCTAAAGTCGCTTTGTTTTTGAAGGAAATAGTTTTTGCAATCAGTTTTAAAAAGCGTCGCGCGCGGCGAAACTTTGTGCAGTATTTGTACAAGTAATGGAAGAGAAATCTGCATGCTTTCTTAATAAATCAGGAGCAGGTGAGAGAATCTCAAAGTTTGTGCTGTTTAAATTTTCGAAATTCTTCTTTAAACACACCTGAGAACTACCTGAAAGTCGGAGTTTTGTTGCAAAAACCTTGGACTCTTGAATGAAGGATTTCGCAAATTCAACCCGCACAAACCTTGAGATTCCCTCACCTGCACCTAATTTATGAAGAAGTATACAAACTGCTCTCCCATTACTTGTACAACTACTGCTCAAAGTTTCGCCGCGTGCGACGTTTCTGAAAAACCATCGCAAAAACTACTTGCTTTAAAAACAAAGCGATTTTAGGGAAATTCAGTACGTAAGTCGTATAATAAGGTAGCAATTTGATCTGTGAATATTATAGCGTTTTCAGAATTCAAAAAAGTCTTAAGTCAAAAAAGTTACATGCATCGGACGTTTTTTTGCCATGTTCTCCAGATGTTCCCCGTTTTTACAAAACTTAGCGCGGGTATTGTACTTAGTCAGGATTGTCTCCTTGCTACTTCCACACGACCTATCGCCCGAAGCTCGTAATGCGTCTTTCACAGTCTGCCGGACGACGCCGTCCGGCACGTTATAAGATAGGACTGCGGCGTCGTGGAGTGACGCAGTGCGACGCCGGATGACCGACGTTGCAATGCGGCGCTCGACGTCGGTGCGAAATTTCTCCGTTGATTGTGGGATGGTCGATATTATCAGTTGCTCTACCACAGGCCTAGTGGGCGCCGCGCGCGACATCGGATAGCATTGCTGGACGTCGGACGGTAAAATACCTGTAAAAGGAGCTTAAGACGTTGAGCTCCGCTCTCACTGTAGCCTGTTTCTGCTCACAAGGGAACTACTTTTGGTCAGCCTGGCCATTCCGGATGAAGATGTACTTTTCTAGAACCGGTTTTGGCGTACGATTATGATCTTCGCAGCTGCCTAAAACAACTCTGAAAAGTTATACGCATTTTTTAAAGCCTGGCGGCAAGGACATCCCCTATGAAATTGTAAGGGTGTTTCGAAAAAATCTCGGATTTGGCTCAAAACTTGTATGATAAGATACTCTTGGGTGCTTAACACGAATCTGGAGTCCTTTTGTCCAAAATTTGAAGTTGGTGTCTCCAGAATCGCTCAGAGCTCATTACTAACGGAGTTAGTAGTGAGTTCTGAGCGATTCGTCGAAAACTGTAAGTTACGGTAGGTACCATGCCATTTAGGGAGCTAAACCTACCTCAGTATTTCGAAAATCAACAAACGGACGTCAGAATCGTATTCTCCACCCCGAATAACCCCCGTATACAAATTTTGAATTGAATCTGAGACTTTGACTAAACTACCGCATAAATCGTGATCTACCGTAATCTGCAAAAAATCGATTAACGGGCTGCAGATTCGTGCTGAGCACTCCAAATAACCCATAGAGAATCATTTTGAGCCACTTCTACCGTAGCGCTCCGAAAATCGTCAAAAGCCGCTATTTGCCATCAAATTTTCGCCCGATGGGAAGCTGTCAACGAATCAAGTCAAAAACTTCGGACAATCGACAGATAAACCTCAGATTCGTGATCAGCGCCCCAAATAACCTGTCTTAGTGGATTCTAAGTGAAATCTAAATCATTTTTCTGAAACGCTTCGAGAGCCTTCTAATTCGTATAAATAAAAGCACATCCGAAAAACCGTCCAAGTCCAGAACGCTGCCAGTCTGGACAAAGTATGGAAAATATGCCTTCACCCAAACTTTGCTCAGGTACGTAGTTCTGGGCGCTGAACACATGTATGAGGTCTGTTTCCGGATTTCCCGGAGACTAATGCGCTTTTTGGAAAGTGCAAAAAGCGCGAAAACTACCTTTCTAAGCTCGTAACTTCTTGGAACCTGCAGCTCGGGGCGGGATACTGCGCAGTTTTACTATTGAGCCACAAGAGATACTAACGATACTAGTCGTTACGGCAGATGCGTTTACCACTCCAAACACTTCCTTTGTCAATATATCGGTGGACCTTCAGCGAAAGATCCAATACTACGCCGAGTAGCTTCCGGAACCATGCTGCAGAAAAAAAGCATTTTCCCAGTTCACAACGGGGTGAGCACGGTGTTACGAAGAGTCAGTGGTGAAAGCAGATACAGACGATTTAGTTGCAGAGACAGTGAGCATCATATTATCAGGAAAACTCTCCAACTCGATGAGGTAGCTACTGATCTTGCCTGCAACTACATTTATATCTCTATCTCGGCACAGAATGGTGCCCCTGAAACAGTACTTTTGCTCGGCGCGCTTTGAAGAGGCGCACAGGCAAACCAAATCCCTCCGAGAAGCCCGTTCAAAACAGATGAATCTAAAACCCTCAGAAACTGGGCCAAATCTCACTAGGTTTTCGGCATTTCCGACAATAATTCGTCCTATCAGCATCTTCGACATAGATCGCTGCCATGAACGGTATGAAGAGAAAGTAGTTTTGAAAGAGGTGCAAATTCCCAATTTCTGGGAGCTTCTTGAAGAGCTCTGTGCTTCAAATTTCGTCGGGAGTAAGCGGTCTTTTTTGACTGATCTCGCAGTTATATAATACTTCGCCGGGATCGACGTCCGCAACTCTTCATGGATCAAATCCGGGTTCAGCTTACCAAATAACTTCTTAAAGGGGGAACACCATTTTGCCTTCAAAATTATTGAATTTTATAGCTGGTGAGCTGGGTGAGCGTAGACTCCTGCCTGGAAACACGCTTGCTCCCATTGATTGTGAGGGTGCGGAATGGAAAAAAACGCTTCTGCTTCCGCATTGACGGCGTAGTTTGCACTGGCGCAAACTCTGTGCACGTATGTAATAACATGAGTGCACCGAGTTTGCGCCAGTGCAGACCACGCCGTCAATACGGAACCATAAAAGCCACTGCGATTGTTATAACATACGTCCGCCAGTTTGCGTCAGCGCAAACTACGTCGCCTGTAGGGAATCAAAACGGTCAGAGCTATCCGTGCTCATTGCAGCTTTTTCATATCAACCGAGTATGAGCCAGGATTCGCCTCGTTATGTGACAGAGAGAGGCGTGCCTTAACACTGGTTACTAGGTGTTGACATTGAATTACATTAACAGAACACCTTTCTTTTTTCACTTCCCGAATGTACTCATGAGCATTCACTGTTTCTAGGCATGCAGTTCCCAATTAAAATTCTAAATGAGAACTAAGAAAGACGCAATATTCATTGTCACGCGAACAACAGGTGTTACCACGAAGAGAAGTCTGTTAATGAAGTTTTAACCGCTTTCTTCTTTATCAACAGAGGTGAAGACGAAGCCTAAATACACATATTGAAAGAAGACAACGATGTAGTCTCGGTAAGCTCTTGAAAAAAAAAAGATTTTTAACATTAGAAGAATACGAAAATACCTCCGCCGTCCACTGGCACTCTAAATGACCCTCGTCTCTATCAAAAAAAAACTGGGGAATATAAGATGAAAAAGTAACTGGCGAGACCCTCCATATTGTCACGCACACGTCACATTCAATGCTTGCCGGATATGCACTTGAATCAAAACAACTGAACGACTAGGAGCACATTGACAAGGGAAGTGTCTAAGGCGGTAAATGCATCTGCAAAAACGACTTGTATTGTTAGTATGTCCTGGGCCTTCATACTAAAACAGCGCAGTATACCGCCCCGAGCTGCAGGTTTCATGAAATTACAAGCTTAAAAATGTTTTTTGAGTCTTTTGTACTTTACAAAACGCGTATTAGCCTTCGGAGAACCCAGAAACGGTCCTCATCATTGTGTTCAGCGCCCAAAGCTGCCCCTCTAAGCAAAGTTTGGGTTGAGGCACATTTTTAAAACTTTGTACAGACTGATAGCGTTTTGGACTTGCATGGATTTTCGGTTGGGCGTTTAGCAATTTCGACAAACGGACCTCAGATTCGTGTTCACCACCCTAGGTTACCCCTACAAAAAAGTTTTAAGCGAAATGCGATAAAATTTTTTGAAGCAGCCTAAAAAATGTCTGATGGGGTACCCTTGCCTTTTCGCGAAGCTTGAACAACGCTTGTAACTTCTTGGAATCTGCAGCTCGGGGAGGGATACCGAGCAGTTTTACTATTGAGCCATAAGAGATACTAACAATACTAGTCATTTTCGCAGATACGTTTACGACTTACACCTTTTCCCTTGTGAGAGGAAGTACAAATAAGACCCTGAATGCGCATGCTAATTTTTATCACAAATGATGAAATTCCAACAGAAAATTTAGGAGCACGTGCTTCCGCGATAACGCCATCCGACTGCGAAAATCTGGATCGACGACAGCATGCTCTACTGCGACAGGAGCACGTGCTGCAATGATAGCATATAATTTGCAGCACGTGCTTTTGCGAAGAAATTTTGCAGCGCTATCTCCTGTAGCAGAGACTTCCAGGGCAATATTTATTCCGAAATGGAAACATACTAAGCACGCATCGAATGCCTCGAATAGCTCCCGCGTGAAAAGGAATCAAGTACTGTACGTTAAACACAACGCAGACTACAGGCTGCTCATGATAAGGCATAATGTCGGCACGGATCGCACTGATACTCTGTTGTGCGCTCCCTGTTGTGCGTTGGAGCAGACTCGGTGTGCATATGTTATATCATAAATGCACCGAGTTTGCGCCAACGCCTAATAAGGAACGCAGAGCATCAACACGATCCGTGCTGACTGTACGCGGCTAGAATTGCCCAATAGATCAAAATTTGCCAGGAGAGCTACTTTGGGGATAAAGCTCCAGTATTTACATTAGGAGAATATTTTCTCTTAATTTTCTCCTAATTCTCTCCTATTTTTCTTTTTCAGGACCGATTGAAAATCTAATTTTAATCCCGAAACTCACATCACCGACTGCTGGCCTCTTATTCTGTGGATTTATATACTTCCCCACGCCTGAACCGAACGCTTTCGGCTTGGCTGCAGCTTGCTTTTTAGACTCGGCCTCCTTTTCTGCATCTGTAACCATAAATTTGCCGAAAACCAGCTCACAACAGAGATACATAGCATGAAAGTTTAGTTAACCACACCTTTATTCAATAAATTAGCTCGCTCTTTTTGAACCTCTGCTTCAGCTTCTTCAAAAGGATCGACGAAGACCTCTGCACGCATAAAATAAACCGGCTGAAATTTATACTGCAGTGAGCACGAAAATGTATATAGTGGAGTCCACCAAGAGTGTCTCATATACTTATCAATGAGAAGCGGGCGATTGGAGATCAATGAACATGAAACTCGTTGCAGCACAACCGCTCTCGCTCAATCGGTCTCGAGCATGCTGGTATGGGATTCATGCACATTGATCCCCAGCCGACCGCTTCTTATTGATAAGTAAATGAGACACTCTGGGTGGACTCCACTATAGATATCTAAGAATACGAGACGATACCTCCTTTGGAGCATCACCAGCATCCGTCTCGACCTTCTCAATAGATGTCAAAGTGTCTTGTCCTCCGACTACACGACCGAATATTGAATGCTTCTTATCCAAATACTTACACGGTCGGAACGTTATGAAACTGAAGAGAACACGTTATTTTATACAGAAAAAAAGGATTCAAATGACACTAATACTTTCTTCCCCTGAAGAACTCTGGCACTGCGACTGGGACTAGGAACTGCTTTACACTTCACGCGGCGATTTGGAAAACCATGTTGTCGTTGCTGTGGGTCTGAGACAGTACATAAACCCTCCGAGCTTAAAATTTGCTAAATGGTTGCGAGGATTCCAAAAACGGCATTTTCAAGGCTTCACGAAAAGGTAAGGGTACCCATCAAGGAATTTTTGAAATTTTCAGAATTTTTACGAATTCGGGTCAAAACTTACAACTGAGGGTTATTTAGGGCGCTGAACAAGAATCTGGGGTCTATTTGTCGCCAGACTTAGGGTTACAGTAGGTTACGGTAGGCATAATGCCTTTTGACTGGCGTTACTTACCTTAGAATTTCGAAAATCGAAAAATGGACCTCAAATTCGTGTTCAGCTTCCCAAATAACACATACAGTGGAATTTTGAGTCAAATCTGAGAATTCAACCAAGCTACCGTATGACCACCGTTACATACCGTAATATATCGAAAATCGATAAACGGGTTGCAGATTCGTGTTAGGCAGCTCGAAAAACCCCTACATACAAGTTTTGAAGCGATTTGGTCGTAGAATTCCCGAAATCGTCAAAAGTCGCGTTTGGCCAGCAAAACTTCCACCATTTTGGAGATTCGGACAAAAATCAGACGAAATTTTTCAATTATTGACGAATGGGCCTCAGATTCGTAATCAACACCCAAAACGATTCCTAGAAAAATGTTTAGAACTCATCCGGAGACAGTTTGTTCGAACGTCTTAAAGGCAGTGTTCACGATGAAAAATGTTTTCAGAATCTTACTAGGATTGGATAGTGGAGGGACACTCTGTCACGTTAACGTCGAAAGAACGCATGAAAACGAGCCAGGAAGAGCCCCAAAAGAGGTCCGGAAGTTGCAACTTCGAGCGCATTGAAACCCCAAAGCGCATCACACGCCCACCGACGTGAACAAATGAATGCTCGAGATCGTGAGATGAGCGATGATAATCAATCATGGCCCACGTTCTTCCTTTCATTCTCAGCTTCTCTCTTTACTCAGGTCAGCTCGCATAGATCGGCTGCAAAAGACGGAAGTTACAAGCCTCGGACAACTCGTCCACCATGTTTCCATAGCTCAATCTTTGAGGGACCATAACTTGGTTCCCAGAAGGTCGTGTACGATTTCAGAGACATCATTGGAATCAGCATGGGGCCGTTTTCAAGATAGGCTGGAAAACAGAAAAACGATTTTCATCGTGAACACTGCCTTTAAAAAAATGCCATTCATGTACCCCTTTTCTCTTCGCAAAGCTATGAAAATGCCCCATTTTGGAAATCTCCCGCAAATCCCTGAGGCATCTTGGTTTTATAAAACCCTCGGAAAATACGAGGTAAGCCCTAGTGAAAAAAGCCATTCGCGCGCGAGTTTTCATCTGTTCACATCGAGGCTTTCTGGGAGAGGAGGCGTTCCGATAACACCAATAACCTCTGTCTGCAACCGTCTTTTCTCATTCCAGGCTCGTTTCCTGTCGTTCGTTTGACACTGAGATAACGGGAATCCTCCTCGTGTATCATTTTTATCATTTTACTGTGAAAGCTCCACGAAAATGATAGTCGCGTACGCTGCCTTTGAATAGGCAGAAGCAGACTTTTCTCCCACAGGTGTCAAGGCTGTCAAGGCAAAAAGGGTTGTCGCCTACTCCTGCCGCAAATCAAACTTTGGACCTTAGTCAAGGCCCTAGTAATCAACCCCATAAGGGACCAATCCATGTCCTCCTTGTCGTGTATAAAAAAAACACATAGAACTTACAATTGAGACTGATTCGTGTTCGTTCCCTTGTTGGCCATCGACAACACTCCTCGTGATTCATGCGAAAGACCCTACAAAAACGCTTTAAACCAATAATTCAACAGGTTTTGACGAGTGTACAGCCTAACGAAGCAGCTCAAGGGTACGACACATCCGCAAAAAAGAAATTTGAGGATTTCGTGTGATTTTACAGTACACCTATCTCCCATAACTCGGTAAGAGAAGTCTTCAGCAGCTACAAACATATATAGATTTGAAAACTTCTTCGAGAGAACAATAACTGTTATAAGCTTCGTTGGAAACGGATTTTTCAACCATTCGTGATTCCCCAGCCAGTAGACTTTGTGCAGCAGTCCCCCCCCCCATGACACAAATTACTAACCGGTGCAAATTCGTCATCGAAGGGCTTTCCCCACATTGACTCTCCGCCATGCCCAGTGCCTGTAGGATCACCGCCTTGCACCTAAACACTTTTTTGTACATAGACAAAATATTTGAAGAATCTTAGAGGCAGTGTTCACGATAAGTCTCGTTTTAGAGTTTTCAGTGTGAAACACTACGTTGGCAGGTTGGCTGGAGGTTACATGGTTAAAGAAATCGGCGAAAACGGGCCAGAAATCGATGAAAACGGCCGCGTAGTGAATATTTCGTTAGCCCAGTACGCCTGCTTAGCCCAACCCGCCCCACGTTTCGACGAGCTTGTGGCGCCGCGGACGTTTTCGATGGCGAATAGCCAGGCAACTCCGCCAAGTCCAGCCTGATCCATTCGCGCACATTTCGCCATTAGGGCGCGCTTGCAGAAACTAGCAGGGCGCATATGCTCGTCCACGCCCTAAACGTTAGAAACCGCTGTTTTAGCTTATTCTAAGCGCTTTTCTTCGCTGTCTCTTCAGAATTCGACAGCTCACGACTATGCAACCCTATTTCTGAGTCGAACGTCAATATGATATTCATCGTGAACACTGCCTTTAAACAGAAAACCCAAAGAAAGGCAGTATCGAAGTGCCACATGCCGTTGAGGATGAAGACGGACCGGTGAAAAATCAGGCCCTTCACGCATTCTACTAAGGCAGAATGGAACTTACCATGAAATTTTTGATTATTCTGTGAAACTTTGTGTTATTGTAAAAACCTCTCGAGCATAACGTTATGAAATTCTCACATGTCTTCGGAGCTTTCGGGCAAAATCTGAAACCGATAGATAGATATCGAAAACCTTCTCTAATACGGAAGTGATAGTAATGTGATTGATAGAGCACTTACAATTCAAGATTCAGAGATCCATGATTTGTAATAATGCGAACATATCCATTCTTCTTCACTCGGGAGTATCTGGAAAGATTTCTTCTTGTTTTTTTTTGTAGAGCTCGATCTGTATTCCCAACTAATACGCAAGAAGCGACCATGGTGAGCTACACGCTCAGAGTAAGCACATGCGCTGGATCAACGACGCCGCTAAACTCACAGGCTTGCGCGTAAGGCAGCGTCTAGAGTTCATTCGCAGCGCGACGCAACGTTATGATTAGCCTACATATCGATCAAGCGACGTCGCGTCACGTCGTCGCTAGGTGTTCACAGTGAAGAGTCGCGATACATAGAATTTGGCGCGCAAATTATAATCGCTCCGCGACCATCGCGTCGCGTTGCAATGCAACGCGACGGTCGCGGAGAGATTGTCATCATTTTTTTCCATCATCGGGGACTCATGGGGCGTTTTTAATTTTCTCAAGCCTTTTCAAAGACTAGGTTGATTGAAATTGTCATGGGTTATTGTACTGTTCTCAGATGATACTGCAAACAATTTTGTCTGCATATTTAAGGACAGTGTGATGAGGGTGATGGTTTCAAAGAGTTGACGAGCTATAAAGTTTTTTATGGTTTACAAACGACACAAGCATGATTCGGTCTCATTTCACCGAAACATCCCTATTCTGTACTATCAACTCCAAAAAAAATTTCTAAGCATCATTTGCTCCCGATGTCTTTTTGATTGTTTCGTCATTAAAGAAGCAAGTTATCGCAACGAAAATAAAAATGTGCCATAATAATACAGATAAAAGATAAAAAAGGTACATTACACCTAAATAGACAGAATAAGATCAAATACTGATTAGTTTTGCTTGGGTACGGAAAATTGCGGAAATTATGCAATTGCGCGTAGTCGCCTAGCGTTCGCGCGCCGTTCACACCTTGACTTCCGCGCGACGCGATTTTCGCGTCGCGCTGACATGTGCCATCGCGCAGCACCGCGAAAACTCTGAACGCCGCCTAAGGGAGAGGTCAATGATCGGTCCTGATTTCGGTGCCTGGTCGCCATTCCCCTCTTGAAACACTTATCCGGTAACAATCGGCTCAAACTTCAGCGTAGCTAAACTCAGTTTCCCGATAGGAAAGTGATGACACTAACCTCACAGCCTCATCTGACAGAACCGCTGCCTTCTGTTTCGTGATCGGCGCCATTGTTGTGGAGGTGAATCCAGCCGCAACATGACCTTGACTATAAACAGGTGGATAGACGAGAATACTCAAAAACAAATTTTGAGACCTTACTCTACTAAGTATACTAACCTGTAATGTGCTGCATTAATTTCGTCAGCGGTCTCGTCGGCTATAGCCTCAATCTGAAAAGGTATACCTAGATTTATGACAAAGTATCCAGCCTAAAAGACCAAAAATGAGCAGATCTACAATTTTTGGCCATCCGATTTCGGACGAACCCCTCGAAATATGGAAGAACTAGGAGAGAACAACTAATGGTGGCAAAAAATCTGATATGTCCGCCTTACGAAGTGGAGATAATCGTTACGTTTTTGATTACGAAAATGCGAAAGAAGGATCAGTCTCTACTTCGTGTGACTTGAAGGCAGAGTTCACGATAAAAAAGGTATTATAAGTTTTTGGAATGTTTAATGCCTTTTTATGGCATGGTATATGATCACAAGGCAGCTGAGTTGAACGCAGAACTCAGATGTCAGAAAGGACTCGAACCTGCATTGCACGCTTTCCAGGCGAGAGTGTTACCATTACACCACCGACACCCCGTTCTGCATCCCTCAGCTATTCACACATGAAGTGTGTAGGCACAACAGCAATCATCCGTTAACGGGCATGCTCTGTTAAGCACACAACGGCATTAAATCCAGTTAAGCTGAGGCCTTGGAAGATGTAATTTTGATGTTTTGGAATGTTTAATGCCTTTTTATGGCATGGTATATGATCACAAGTTATCACAAGGTAGCTGAATTGAACGCAAAACTCAGATGTCAGGCAGGACACGAACCTTCATTACACGCTTTCCGGGCGAGAGTGTTACCATTACACCTAGTGATAGGTTTACCAGATCATACCCGTTAACGGGTGATTGCTGTTCTGCCTACACACTTCATGTGTGAATAGCTGAGGGATGCAGAAAGGGGAGTCGGTGGTGTAATGGTAACACTCTCGCCCGGAAAGCGTGCAATGCAGGTTCGAGTCCTGTCTGACATCTGAATTTTGTGTTCAACTCAGCTATCTTGTGATAGGTATTATAGGTTTCGGTGTTCATGGGTGGGTAAGTCCATTACAAAGAGGTTAATGGGGAAAAGTCCACACGCAATATTCAGAATAGCGGAGCAAAGCTGTTCAGATAAACCTCTGAAAAAAATAATTGTGCCTGTTAGTGTTTCGGGAGACTGCGGACAACGCATCAAACGTGACGCCGGGGAAATTTTTTCGCGCTTCAAAATTCTGAGGTAAGTGGCTTTACTGTCTGTTTCCTGCATCAAAAATTCTTCAAAAACAAGAGGGCCCAATGCACATGCCGAGATGTTGAACCCTTTCGCGAAAAAAATGTTCGAAAAATCGGTGCCTGTTCCTACGGAGAAACGATCGCAGGACAACTGCTATATGACGGGGCGAGGTGGCCCAATGGGTGAGCTGGCCCACGAGATTTTCACCCATTTCTGACCGAAATTCATCGCACTTCCGTTCTTACTCTTCCTAGGAAGACCGAAAGCTTACGTTTTTGCCAAAAACCCGGCAACTTTTTTTATCGTGAACACTGCGTTTGAAAAAAAAGCACCTCGGAAAGCACTTTTTCAAATTAAAATTGCTTTTGTGCTACCTTGAGCTTGCCCAACTCTCACCCGAAAGTGAACTTAGTTGACTAAAAGCTATGAAAAAGCCGTGACCGTGAAGAGTTCCTTATAAAGCAGTTACCTTTTTAGGTACATAATCCTTTTTCAGCTGATCCAGTGCCTCCCTAGTTTCGTTGTTCATGCGTCGAATGAAGAACTTTGGGTCCTGAATTCGGAAAACTGTTAGCTGAACACGAGAAAAAAATGCAGCAACTGCACCAACCTGCATTTCCTTCTTCTCTTTCTCAATCTGCTCCTTTGTCTTGGGATCAAATTGCACATGATAGAATTTTTCCATATTGAACTTTTCAAGATGGTGAGGATCCTAAGAATAGCTAAGCCATCTACTTTCATAGATAAACTCAAATTCAGTTTGAAAATGCGGTGTCTACCTGAAGGACAATTATGTCACTCCTTTGAAATGGCTCATCGGTGAGCAGATCTTTCAAATGGTTGGCCTTAAGATTCAACTCCTGAAAAGCCCAGCTTTATAACAACACCATAGGTTACTTAGGAACAGTGGCAACGCGAGCACCTGCACAGCTTCGTAGGAAAATACATTTCCCGTAGTTGCGATAGCTACGACATTCGTATGATCAGTGAAGGCGCGAAATGTCACGGGACATCGGAACTTTCCTGAAATCGAATGAAATGTCTTCTTTAAGAGAGAAAGTATTTCGATAGGGATCTCTAAACCCATTTCGCCGCCGCTGGCTTCCGCGGCGGATCTGCTAATCGTAAATTTCTCAATCTCGTCAATTGCAGGCCCGCATCGAAAGCCAGCAGTAGCGAAAGGCTGAAGTATAACTAGGTCTACAACCCTCTTCCTCTGAATGTTTATGGGTTTTGATTGTATGCAATTATCCCAAGAGGAATTTATCAAGAATTGCAACAAAAAAAAACAACAATGATTCGGAATGAAAAGCGAAAAAACATGAGTAGCACTTTAACGGAAAACTCGCCCTGATCATCTTTGTCGAATTTCAAATGGATCAGATCCTTGCTGTTCATCTTCTTCCCAGTACATGGATTGACCCCATTCTTCTTCAGATACGGAATGATATGCCTGGAGGTTCACAATGACATGTCTACTCTGTGAACTCGAAATTCCCATCATTCAACGCGCTGCAGGCGCGCGCCACGCTGCTCCTTCCGTCTGTCTCTCGCTATCTCTAACCTGTACAAGGCATGAAGAAGGCACGAGGTGTGGAGAACTCAGAAAAATGAAAACAAGTTACTTGTAACATAAAAGGCCGAAAACAAGTTACTCGTAACATATCTGAGCCGATGTAAGTTACTTGCGACTTATCACAGGTCATTTAAGTTACATGTAGCATATCGGTGAGATACTGCGTCCGGTGCGCCTCCGATATGTTACATGTAACTTAAATGACTTGAGATAAGTCGCAAGTAAGTTACATCAGCTTAGATATGTTACAAGTAACTTCTTTTCGGTTTCTGAGAAGATCCTGCAGGCAGCGCGCCTCCGATATGTTACATGCAACTTAAATGGCACAATATAAGTCGCAAGTAACTTAAATTGGCCAAGAAGATATTTCCAAGGTTGATGTACGACGCACTCGCGGGATCAGGCTTACGACTGGCGTCGCTGTTGGCTCAATTACCAAGTTTGAAGTACTTGACCCCACACCAGCAGGGAAGGCCCAGCACAGCATTTGTTTGCGTAGTGTGTGGTCTGGGACACGCCCTCTGCGTCGCGTGTCGTCTGCGTCACGTGATGGCCACCCATGGTGAAAATTCGAATGTAAGTTACATGTAACATAAGTGCAACTTACGTGTAATATAAATGCAAGTTACTTGAGACATTCAAGTAAGTTACATTTATATTACAAGTAACTTGTTTTGATTTTTCTGAGAAAGCCAATTTTATTCAGTCCCCAGGAGCATGATGTGGTCAAAGTTTCGACGATCTCCTCAGACCCTCCCGCCACCAGCGTGACTAGGACCATTTTTTGTGAAATTTAAAGAAGAGAAACATTTAATATCAATAAGAGAAAAACTATCGAATTCTTAGTAAAACTGATCGTGAACAGTCTACCCATTCAGAATGGTCCACTTGGTCTCCGGAAGTAGCTTAGACCCACCCCCTCCACTCCGTGAAGCTCCTTACCACGCGCCGAGCCCTGCATCCGCTGCGCGAACGCACGCAGAAGAACTACGGAAATTTCTTGTTTTACAGCCTACGGCACCAGGGATGAGAAATCCACCTCAGTTCTCAAACGGGTTTCACTCGAAAGATGCCGAATGAATAAATTCATCATATATGACCTTTCTTATAAGCTCCGAAAATATTGACCATTTTGAAATCCTGAATTCGACATTTTCGAATTTTTGGAACTTCTGCCTATAGGGGTTGTCAGAGTGGCTTCGCAGGGGGACTCGCTCTCGCGGAAGGTGTGGGAACGGGAGTGCTGCGCAGCGAAGACGGTGTCGCGCGACGGCACGGTTGTAGACTTTGGAAGGGGCGAGCAATGGCGCTATTCATAATTCACAACGCCAACGCGGCTCACGCAAGACGTGCGGGCGTGGAGTAAGAGTATGAATACTTTCGGCGCGCGTCACGGGCTTGCGGAGAATATAAATATCCCAGCGGCGACGTCATGGCGGAGTGGGAGTAGGGCGCGTGCGTGGTTTCAGGTCATTCATACTCCAACGCCACGCCCGTGCGTGCGGCGCTAGCATTAAGGAGCACGAATAGCGCCTAAACGAGCGCCGCCGCGAGCTGGTGGTGTGGATCGATACTTCGCGCGAAGAAAATGACTTCCATCATTTTTGTCACTCGCGCAGTGCGTCGCCAATTCTGTGACATCTCAAGACCACGCCCACTTTTTCTCCTTCTGTAGAGCGGCGGCGCAAATTTCGCAAAGACGCAACTCTAAAAGTCCCGAATCGTGTCCGTCAATCGTTGTCAACAACACACTAAACATTTTTTTCTGTAAAAAGGGAGACCAGGAAGCTGTAAAACAATTCCAAAGAAGGCAAACAAACCTACGTGAGATCAAATATCTCTCCAGTCCTTGTACATACAGGATCCTCAAACGGGATCAACGACAGCGAACAATGAGTGAGGGGTAGACGTTTGAACTGTGCTCGCTGAAGTCGAGTACCAGTATCTGAAAGTGGGAAGCTGCATATTGTGATTGTGAAAAAATTCGACATAGATGCTGATCACAGATCCAATGTCTTCTTTTCAATTTTTTAAGGGCTACGGTAGGGTACGGTAAATAACTGCCACTGACCCTACCGCAGCCTACAGTACGTAAATCTTTAAAAATCGCTAATCGAGCAACGTGTTCCTGACCAGCACCCCTCAATGAACCCCTCAGGCAAAGTTCAAGCCGAATCTGAAACAGTGACCAACTACTGTATGTATATGTACCGTAAGACAACGCAATTTTTATGAAGAGCTTTTGCTGCCGAGATGTCGTACGGCAGTGTGGAGGAAAGAGGATCACGTCCGTGCAAACCGACATCATCCCCTCCACGAAGAGGGTTTTTGTCATGGGAGAGGTGCTGGCCGGCCGCAGCTCTCCTTCGAATTCTCCTGCTAAGGGAAGGCGTGGAAAGGAATCCTGGACCAGCTCAGAAGAAGAAGTACCCATGCTCCACGTGCGGCATGGATGCCACATGGAGGAAAACGAGCGTCCAGTGCTTTGGATGCCAAAGGTGGGTGCATCTCTCCTGTTCGGTTCTCTGCTCTGTGAGGCATCATAACTCTTCTTTTCGATGTGTTTTGTGCACCTCACCTACCACCTCTGATTCCTCAAACTCCAATCGCCCCCTTTTCATTGTACATATAAATCTCAACGCCTTCGTGCTAAGCTTTCTGAGCTCTCTCTCTCTCTTTGCACATACTTACCATCCAGACGTGATCATGGTTCAAGAAACCAAGCTCTCTCCATCCCCTATAAATCCTCATCCCAATATCCCAGGCTATACTTCTTACCATGCTCCAAGGTCAAATCTTGGCGGAGGAGTTTCCACTTTCGTATTATCTACTCTTCCCTCACACCTCATACCTATCACCCCCACGGACGGTACTCTCGAGTACCTCCCGGTCCATCTCCCCCTTAAAACTCCCCTTTCTCTTTTCAACATCTATATTCCCCCCAACCACCTCATGCCCCTCATCCTATGATCCTACTCCACTCCTTAGGCAGCTTTACGACTGCTCCCTCTCATCTTCGTCCATAGTTGCGGGTGATTTTAATGCTCATACATTTTGCTCGTTTCTTGGCTCTGATGCTGACGTCGAAGAATGGGCAGAGGAGTGCGACTTGGTCATCTGATCTGCCCACTCGTCTCCCTGCCAACGGCTGACCTTCTAGCCCAGCCATAACTCTTGTCTCGTCCAACCTTTCCAACGCTTGCTCATGGTCTACCTCAACAACATTGTCTAGTGATCATGTTCCCGTCTTTGTGCACATCGATCTTTCAAATTCTTTTGCTCCCTATTCTGGTGTTTGACAACGTTCTTCTCTCAATTTAGGCCAAGCAAACTGGTGCCTGTTCAGTGAGGTTGCGCTCCACCTAGCGGCTGATTATCCGTGGAACGGCAACGTGCACCAAAAGGAGCACCACCTGTCTGATGTAATCCGCCGGGCCATGAAGGCGGCTATTCCTGTTGGCCGCGTTAAGACGTTCTATCCAAACGTCACCACAGAAATTCTCCAGAAGATTAGGACTAGAGATGTTAGAAGAGCCCTGTCGTTGCTCTAGACCCTGTTGTTGCTCAACTAGATGACGAGATCAGAGAAGATCTGGACAGGCACGAGAAAGAAGAATGGGAAAAGTTCACGGGACAGTTGGATTTCAAGGCGGATAGTGCAGCTACTTGGAAAGTACTACGGAAGCTAACTGAAAAGAGCTTGCCATCCACCGCATCCACCATTGAATTTGATAATAACGTTTTCAAGACGGGTAAGGAAGCCGCCTACTCTCTTGGAAAAAGCTTCATTGTCACGAGTACACGGCGAGGTCCGCAGAATAGAGTGACAGTTAGAGAGCTGTGCCGCCTCCCGCTCATGAGCACGGCCGATGCGTATACTGTGGCGCACGTAGAGAAGATAATAAAGGACATGCGGAACTCCAAAGCTGTCGGTCCCGACGGCATTTGTCCTGCTGTAGTGAAGAAGCTCCCGACTGAGATCCTCCCACTCGTCGTTGATTTGATTAACACTTCACTCAGCTCGTGCGTTATTCCCCAAAACTGGAAGACAGCCAATGTCATCCCGTTGCCGAAGCCAGGCAAACCTCAGTCGTCAGTAAAGGGATATCGACCCATTAGCTTGATGTCACCTTTCGCCAAGGTAGCCGAAAAGCTCATTGTGGAGAATTTAGCAGAGCACAACGAGAAACAATTGCTTCAACACGGGTTCAAAAGGCTGCATTCTACAACTACAGCGTTGCTAGAAATTCTAGCTACGCAATCGAAGGGTTCAACGCTTTGAAGCCATTGAGAACTGTAGCTGTCGCTTTGGATCTCACCAAGGCTTTCGATACGGTTAACCTAGGAATCCTGTCAAGAAACGTTTCGGAGTCGTCAATACCACCGTTGCAAAAGCGCTGGATATCGGCCTTTATCAAAGGTCGACGGGCAAGAGTCATGTTCCAGAATCATGTCTCCAACAGTATTCCTATAGCAGCTAGAGTCCCCCAGGGCGGTGTTTTATCACCAGCTCTCTTCAGTCTGTATCTAGAAGATATGCCTGAACCACCACAGGATATCAAGACTGTCGCCTACGCCGATGATATAACAATCATGTGTCGAGACCGGGATACAAAAGTAGCCGCCACCAAGATCAACGATTACCTGAAGACGCTGAAGAGGTTCTTCGACGACAGGATGCTAAAGATCTCCGCATCGGAATCATCAGTATCCGTCCTCACAACGGACCCATCCGAGCACAAAGCTCATCCGGAGGTAGAGTGGGATGGAGACCGTCTGCCTGCTGCTCGATTTCCAAAACTCTCGGTCTTGTGCTCGATCCGTCGCTTAAGTTTCATGAAAATACCGAGCAGAAGCAGGCTGTCGTTAAAGCCAAACTCAATCTTCTCAGAGCCCTAGGCGGTACCTCATGGGGTAGCAGCAAGGAAACGATACTCATAACGTATAAGGCGATTCTTCAGCCAGCCATGGAATACGCCGCACCAGTTTGGCAGCATCTAGTTTCAGAATCTTCTTGATGCAACGCGTACAAAATGCCGCTCTTCGCGCCACCGGATGTGCAAAGAGTTCCCCAGTCAAGCATCTGCATGCCGAAGCCGGTCTATTGCCTGTCAAGGAGCACTGTCAGCTCCAAGCCCAACAATTACGAATCAATATTATTAAGCAACCAAACCACCCGTCCTGGAGAGTGCTTAACCCCGTTAGAGAGAGAGAGAGCCAAAAGAATGCCATTTGCCGATGCTCCATGCAGGGTTAACTTGCAAAGATGGCAGACTCACAACAAGAACGACTCCGTGTTTTGCGCGAGGAGCACACCAAATTCGTACGGTGTCGTCTTGAGAGGGCGGCGGTGAATCCTATACTAGGAAATGCACCGCCCCCAGTCTGCGAATCCAAGACTCAACTTGGAAGAAGGGCTAGATGCACACTCGCATCGTTGCGCTGTGGTCACTCGACAGTGCTAATGTCTTATGTCAGCAAGATTGACAGCAGCAAGTCTGATGTTTGTCCGGACAGCGGTACTATCGGCCATGATACAGCACATTTATTTAACTGTCCGGTGAGACCTACCACGCTGACCACAATGGATCTATGGACGAATCCACTACTGGTCGCCCAAAGGTATAGAAATTGGGTGCTAGGTGGGATCTGGGGACACTGTTGGATGGCACTTGGCCACGCCCATTTTTCCGTGCCGCAATGACTCCTGATTTCGACAGGGGAGGGAAAACACGGGTAGGTGCTCGCATTTAGTGCGGCACGGTTAAATGGGCGTGGCCAAGGGCACCGTCCCACAGTGCTCCCACCCATCCCACATAGCACCGGAAATTGTTTCTCCTTTCGGTTCCTTTGCGAAAAAAATACTTAAGTTTTTTTTGGGTGATAGTGGTTCTTGTGGATTTTCTAATAAATTTTTAAAAATTGTTCCCATTAAAATGAGAACTGAAACTAGGGTTGGTCAAAAAGGGAATAGGTTTTTATTAGATAATTTCATACGGAACAGCAATAAATGAGCCGTGAGAAAAAAAAGAAGAGAAAAAATCGAAAGAAAGAAAAAAAAACACCAGAAAAATACAATTACTCGGAACGAAAACTGACCATCTTTATGTCCGCCAATCTCTTTCCATTCAGTGGTAGTGAGGTATCTGGAATAATCTAATCAGAAAAGTCTTAGTAAACGGACGGGTTTACCCGAAAAATTGGAAATTACAAAAAAACTGCAAATCTCTGCTCACAACTTGTCCTTCTGATGTTGTTTCTTCCCCATTTATTCTCAGAGATTATTCAAAGGAAATAGGAAACTGAGAAATATCCGGAACAGAGGAAACAGCTTACAAATTGAATTTGAGAGAAACTTTCCCGGCGTGTAGTTAGGAGCATTTTTTAGGCTGCACACAACGCACCGCATCTGACGTCGACGTAGATTTGAGCCTCCGACACTGGCAGCGGACTCCTACAGGAGTCGGCTGGGAGTCCTAGTCTCCCCTGCAACAGGAGTCCTGATTTTCCCCTGTAGGAGTCCTGTGATACTCCTGTAGGAGACCGGAACTTGTACGGTAGCTTGGAGGGAATTTCAAATAACGTTTGCTGGAATCAAGCCAAAACCGCCTCGTTCTCGAATTTCTTTTAAATCGAAGCATGGTTTTCACTCTTTTTCGTTGACGATTTTGTCAACGGCAAAAATTAGTGTAGGGCATTAAGACCCATTACATTCCTCCCTCACTTTTCATCAAGGAGGAAATTCGGCTCCTAAGCACCCCAATCAATCAATGAGAGGGGCGCCTCTCTGAACCTGCATGGGCGAATCAGCTCTCCACCCCGTGCACACGCGTATCGTACACCGCGCGGGTTCGATCAATGGTTCAACGTGCGCGTTCCAGGACAACTACCGGAGCTGTTTTGTCCTGTAGGAGACCCAGTGGAAGCGATGCGGCAGCATGTCCTGTAGGAGACCGCTTCGCTCTAGTTCGGTCTCCCACAGGACAAAACAGCTCCTGTAGGAGACCGCGATCGTCGTTTTCTCCTGTAGGAGTCCGCTGCCAGTGTCGGAGGCGCGACAAGCGTAGCAGGGCAACACAGCCCTGCATTCAATTGAGGCCAAAGCTGTATTGCACTCCACATCAAGATTCCTCAATCATTTGAAGGGGGAGAAGCTTTCTAAATCACTCTCACCAACGCAATAATTTTACCTACCCATGTGCTCCAACCCCCTGCCAAAGACCGGGAGCTATTTACACCCACGGAGATGACGGAGATGAGTTGCCCCACTACCCGCGGTAAGTATAAAGTGGGTCAAAGTTGCAAGTCAAAGTCGCTCATCGCGTGCATTCATTCCGTACAATCATTTTACTAGATGGGGTTCATACTTCTCGCGACAGCGACAATGCATATATGTCCAATCGATTTTCGATGGGTATCGTTAGTTAACGTCGCGTCCGCAAGTATCGACTCCCCCTTAGTCTTTTATTCTCATCCTTCTCGTGTCATTTTCGTAGCAAGCCGTGACGCAGAGTACACGTGGTACGCGCAGAAGCGAGGTCGCAATAAGGGGTGAACTATTGATTGAATTATATCACATTACAGTCCTTGTCAAAACGAAATTCCCATGAATCATCGCGCTCACGGTACTCCCTCAAACCCCCTTTTCCTAATCGCTGCATCTTCCATCCGCACAAAGGAATCACGGAAACTCCGCGTAAAGGAATAATTGAAATTCCGTTTTTGGCACACACTGTGCTGTGAATATCGGAATGAAATGCCGGTTCCTTGCATTGCTGCGACACGCAGTGCAAGCGACGTCGTTCTGTGAGCGCAGGTAATCTTGCTGATACCATGAGGTCCTGGCACGATTTCCCAGGAAAATCGCACTGCAAAGGCGGCTGTTCGCAGTCGCGGTCGGGAATTTTGATCTGATAGGGACTGTTTTCTGTGTATGAAAACGGATTCCTCATCAACAGTCGCTCACATGTGTGCGCGCGATGCTGCTCCCTGCACCTTCTGTCCACGCCGGCGAAGAAACCATGTGAATCTCGATTTTATGCAGCGTATACCTTCCATTCGCAATTCCACAGAGAGCGTTGAGCTGGCTTGCGCTGGGAGCGCGCGGTGGCTCCGCGTAACGTGGGATTCAGCTGGCCAATCAGCTTATTCTCTGATTCAGCCGAGCGTTCATATGAATCAGAAGATACGTAGCGCTACGGCGCGCTTCTAACGCGAACGATTTCAAAGCGCTCTGCGGTGTAGCGAATAGAGGATGCATTGTTGCGTCGCCATTCATGCAGTCATTTATTCTTTGATCCTTTAATTCACTTATCCATTCATCGGAATTTATACCTGATTTATTTTTTTCTTTCATCCCAGAACTTCGGCGCACTGCCGGCTTCGAAAAATCGACATTGCGCGCAACGCGCACACCCATAGGTAGGGACGCCGCCAAGTTTCCGGCGTCGCGTAATGCGGCGTTGTGTGCAACTCGCATCGTAAGTCATGAAACCGAGCTTGAGCAGCCACGGGATAACCCAGAGCGGACTCAGGTTTTGAGACGGAAGCCTAAAGCGCCGGTGAATGTGTTCAGAACGAAGTGCTCGGCTACTCATTAGGGGGCGAACCGCTGCCGCTCGCGCGCTGTCAAAAATAAAGCTTCGGTAACAGGCATCAGGCCTGTAAAGGCATCGGACACGATGAAAACCATATATTAGTTTTTATGTTTTTCTACAGTTCGGTCTCTTTAGAGGACGAAAATGTCAAAGGAGCCCCTGAAAGACCTTCATTTGTAAAGAAAACCAGTTTGAATACAATGTAGAAAATGGATTCGAATTTCGCGCCAAAATTGTTTTTGAGGTTTTTCAGCGTTTGGAGACATGGTCACCGCCATATTTGAAGTTTTCCTGCATGTAGAGTTTGTACCATAAATGTTTTCCACGTTGTTTGACGGTCACATCAACATTCAATGAAAAAGTGTTAGATGACCGACACAGGAGTGCTAGATGATCGACCCCACGGCGGTTTTTAGGTGGCCATAACTTTTAAGGGTAGCATTTTCGTAGCCTCAAGCTTCGTGGGCGATGTCGCCTACCTCGAAATGCTTGATTGTACACAAAATAATCGAAAGTGATTTCCACCGTGGACGATGCCTTTAAAGCCAGTGTTCAGGATAAAAACGGTGCTTGAGTTTCCACCGGGAATTGAATGTACCGGGATCCATTGCTGCAATAATGTCAAACAGCGGCTAAAAGCAAGCCATAAATGGCCTTATACAAACCTCAAACTTGTTTCCATGCCCGCCCCGCCCTGTCGCTGAACGACCTGCAAGGAAATGGGCGGATATGGCATAGGGCATACAACTTAAAGGCAGTGTTCACGATAAAAATAGGTTTCTGTTTTTTGCGCCTATCTTGAGAACGGCCCCATGCTGATTCCAATGATGTCTCTGAAATCGTACAAGACCTTCTGGAAACGGAGTTATAATCCCTTAAAAATAGAGCTAAGGAAACATGGTGGACGAGTTGTCCGAGGCTTATAACTTCCTTATTTTAAAGTCGATGTATGCCAGCTGACCTGAGTAAAGAGAGAAGTTGAAAATGAAGGGAAGAACGAGGCTAATGTTCGAAAATCATCGCCTATCTCACGATCTCAATCGTTCATTTGTTCACGTCGGTGGGCGTGTGATGCTCTTTTGGGGTTTGCCATGCGCTCGAAGTGGCAGCTTCGGGCCCTTTTGAAGCTTTTCCCGGCTCGTATTCATGCGTTCTTTCGACGTCAACGTTACAGTGTGCCCCTCCACTACCCATTCCTAGTGGAAAATGAAACACATTTTTTATCGTGAACACTGCCTTTAAAGGCAAACACTCGCACGCTCGTAAACAGGGTCGAGATATTAGCACAAATAGGCCCTCACGGCCCATACCATGTCGTGATCGACGTTCGAAGCGCTGAAAACCATCCAGGATGACAATATTTGAGCAATCATGTCACGCACGCCCGTATTTTCACACCCCTTCTAGTAACAGAATGAAAAGTTAAACTCGAGAAAACATGTGATAGCTTAGAGTGATAGCACTATCAAAAGGGAGTGCACGAGAGAAACAGCTCGATTTACCGGGGTATCACATGTTTGTGCACTGATGAAATCCTCCATTTTCGAGAGCCAGCCGGAGAAGAGCGTCGAGCTGTTCCTCTCGTGCACTCCCTTTTGATAGTGCTATCACTCTTAAAGGCAGCATATACGCTCACAAAAATGGTTGAGATAACAGCATAAATAGAACCGCCTGGCCCCTACCATGCCGTCAACGGCGTTTGAAGTGCTAAAAACCATCCAGGTTGACAGAATTTGAGCATTCCCGTCTCGAATGCCTGTGGAACCCCACCCCTACAAATAACAGAATGAAGAGTGAGGCATGTGGAAGCATTTGATAATTCAGAGCGATAGCACTATATAATGAGAGTCTACGAGAGAAACAGCTTGATTTCCCTGTATATAACTTGTTTACATACCGATGAATTCCTATCCACTTTCAAGAAAGCCCATCTACTCCGGCTGGCTTATAAAATGGAGCATTTCATCAGTAAACAGACATGTTATATTCAGGTAAACCAAGCCGTTTCTCTCGTATGCTAGGGCTATCACTCTAAGCTATCAAATGTTTTCACATGCCTCACTCTTCATTCTGTTATTCGTAGGGGTGGGGTTCCACAGGCTTTCGAGACGGGAATGCTCGAATTCTGTCAGCCTGGATGGTTTTCAGCGCTTCAAACGCCGTTGACGAAATGGTAGGGGCCAGGCGGTCCTATTTGTGCTGTTATCTCAACCATGTTTGTTAGCGTGTATGCTGCCTTTAATCATCGCATGTTTTCTCAAGTTTAACTTTTCATTCTGTTACTCGAAGGGGTGTGAAAATACGGGCGTGCGAGACATGATTGCTTAAATATTGTCGTCCTGGATAGTATTCAGCGCTTCTAACGTCGTTTATGACATGGTATGGGCCGTGTGGGCCTATTTATGCTAAAATCTCGACTATGTTTGCGAGCGTGTATGCTGCCTTTAAAGGCAGTGTTCACGATGATTTTCATTCCCGATTTTTTCTCATAAAACGAATCGTTGGCCTCCAATTGTTACCAGAATTACGAAGAAACGGCGAGAAACGAAATAGAACGCCGTATTTCAGGGGCACTATTCTCTGGCCTGGACTAGTTGTCCGATTGGATGAACATGTTCCCGGTGGTTGTGACCGGTGAAAAATGGGGTCAGCCGAAAATGGAAAAATATTTTATGCAAAACAGTTTTAGTTAGGGTCCGAAGGAAGGGACGGAACAACAGATTGCAGAAAATGGCAAAGGACGGGTCCACAATATTTTTCATCGTCACAATGAACAGTTCCTGTGAGAGTAAAGTGGCGGGGTGAGAGTAAAGAATTTGGTGCCCTTCTGGTCCGTTTTCTCAGTTTCTCCGTTATTTTGGCTCTACCCGGGGCTCAAAATTGAAATTTTTGTGAGCACTGCCTTTAAATGGCCGTATTGAGCTATCCAGGGCTCATTTTAAACCGTTCTTTCTCTATCATTGTAGCAATGGATTCCAGTACAATCGATTTCCAGACAAGCCCGATGTTGGTTTTTATCGTGAGCACTGCCTGTAAGTAGTAGTAATGGTTCATCATTGTTGGTATTATATAGTAAAATTGTAGTTTTCGCGTCCTTTGACTGTATCGCATACCTTCCGGGATTCATCAACGGTAAACCTTTGGTTAAGGGTAACCAACATAAGGTGAAGATAGGGGCTCGGTCTCCTGAATCCTTATTGGTATGCGCAGCGAATTCGACCACGTATTCGCAGGGGCTTGAATGCTTTTCGGGCCTATTTAGTGGCCTGCGGGGCCAGCTGATCTTCCTGTCAATGCGTTTGTCTCCCTACCCGAATCTGCTACCAGTTTAAGGACCCCCGGAAGGATAGTTGGCTTGACTCAGGTACCCACTATAGCGAGATAGAAGTGTTTAGTTTAGCGGGGGGAGGAAACTGCAGAGAACCAGGGTTGATTCACTCCTAACCTACTGTCTTACCTTTCATGAATCCGTCCAGTTGTCCTCAGAGCAATCCTGCTACCAATCGCAGTTAACGTTTTTTTCGGTTTGCTGCCAAATTTTGCTTTTTCTACAGAAAACTGAAGAAAACGGGCAGAAAACCGAAAATTCCGCACATCCCTGCTGACAAACCAGAAAGTCGTTTGAAGGTCTCATTTTCTAGGTCCGCAGAGAGTAATCAAATGCATATTGTTGGCAAGTTTGGGTTGACAAATCTGTTCCTTCGCCGCCGATGAACGGCGCTCCCTTTTTGGCCTAGGCGCCTCGAGGGAGTGATCTACGCATGGGACGACATTTGACACGGAATGACTCCAAATTTATAACCCTAGTTTTGCAGAGTTAACTGGTCATAGGGATCTTTGACCGTGCTTGTATCCTGGAAACTAATAAGGTTATCACTTGTTTGCCTGCTTTTCTAGAATAATATCAGCAAAATCTGTCAACTTTTCGGCGAGTTTCGCTTTTTGCAGAACCTTGTTTACAGACAAAATGACCCGACAGCATTTGCTGGAGCGGATTGAGCCCTTCTCAAGGAGCATTGGGTCTGCTGACGGGATGAGTATTTTTCAGTTCCTGTGGGCTGGTAAAATCTGGAAAAAAAATGCAAAGAGACATTTCAGAAAGACAATGTATGGTGCCGAATCCTAGAAAAAATAGCTACAGAGTAGGGGTATGAAGAAGTTTTCGAAATTTCGTCTATGGCCTCTACCCAATCACAGTTGTAATACATCCAGCAGTGACCCAAGCAATGGGTAAATTACAAAACGGTAAACCACAGTTGGAATCTTTTGCTACCATAGCCCACGCATCAGCCGCGGAGCGCGTTATTGTACCGTGACACACTAAGGCATCTTTCATAGTCCTCACCGCAAGCGCGACACGCGCGGGAAGCGCGGAGGACTATGAAAGTTCTTACCGCGCGGCACGCGCGTGCCGCCCATCCAGCAGCGCCATAGCGGCACCGCCCACACCGTCATGGCGGTTTACAATTTAAATCGATACTCGCTTTTCTTTACTGAGCTGAAGATACTTCGTGAGCTGTACAGCAACTTCACAACCATTATTTCACCATTCTACAGAGAGATCATTGTCGATGTGAAGAGAAGGGTCCGTCAAGGTGATAGCATTTCACCAGAACTCTTCAGTGCCTCTCTTGAAAACGTTATGCGTGAGTTGGAATGGCAAGACATGGGAGTGAAAGTCGACGGTCGGCAGCTAGATCATCTTCGCTTCGCTGATGTCATTGTTCTCATAACACCATACATCAGGCAAGCCGAACGAATGCTGACCGAGTTCGACAACTCGCGTGGAAAGGTTGGTCTCAAGCTGAATTTGATGAAAACGATGTTCATGAGAAACGGACACGTTTCTAATGCCCCATTCATGCTCAACGGAACGAACATCTCTGTATGTTCAAGCTACGTGTATCTAGGTCGCGAGATCAACATGCAGAGCGATCTAATACCGGAGTTGGTTAATAGAAAACGAGCAGCTTGAGGAGTTTTTGAAACCGTCGAGGAAGTCGTGACAAAGACGAAGAATACCCGGCTCCCTGCCCACCTGATCGAGTCCACAGTTCTTCCAGCTCTAACGTATGCTTCGGAAACCTGGGCATTACGTAAGCAATATGAAAGTGCGGTCCGCGTCACTCAGCGCGCAATCGAAAGGACGATGCTCGGAGTGTCACGTTTCACGCAAGTGAAGGAAGGAGTTAGGATTTCCGAGCTACGCAGGCGGTCAAAAATCAGGGACGCGGTTGAATATGCTAAATCGTCGAAAATCAGGTGGGCCGGACACGTAATGCGTTTCGAGGATAACCGTTGGAGAAGAGCTGTAACAGATTGAGTACCGCGGGACCTCAGGCGCACTACTGGCCGTCTCCCAACGCGATGAACGGATTTCTTTACCAAGAGCCTTGACAAATAGAGTGAGAGTCTTCGTGTCTCTGGAAAAAGCTTTCCTGGCCAACTATGGTAAGCGATAGGGACGAATGGAAACGTTACTGGCCCCCGCTCGACACTGTCGAGGATCAACGGGAGGTAACAAGTGATAATCGCCTTTCAGTTTGAGTGTACTCCAACATAAAAATTATTGGACTATCCTACGCTATCGTATACGCAAATGCCAGCCAGAAATTTACGTGCATGTAACAGTTGAAGGCCCAACTTTAACCCCCACCGCTCTGGCGGTGCAGCCGCGGATTTCATAGTTGTTTCCCGTTCGTGTCGCGCGCGGAAAAGATTAACCGTCTACCGCTCATCCCGCGCGTCATGCGCGTGCCGCGCTTGTGGTGAGGACTATGAAACATGCCTAACAATGCATTGAAATCGAGTTAGTGGTTAACTAGTAAGTAGTGGGATCATTCGCTTGGACAGTTCTCTATCTTGGGACTGTGCTAAGATATCCTATTTATTGTGAAGCTCATGACTGGGCTAAATTTGGGAAGATTGGTTTTTCTCAATTAGGGATATTTTCGTCCAGGACTGAAAGACTAAGCCGCGGTCTCATCAGCATCGATGAGCGTTGGCGCAAACTCGGTGACATGTGTTATAACTCCGCCAACATGTAGCTTGTAACGCCGCACCATTTCATGTAGCGAAAATTCACAGGCTTCAACTACGATAGCTACAACCCGCATATTTTTGTGTCGAAATTCCAAGGGTGCAAATTCCATGCGTATTGTACGTAAAAACAAAGGCTAGTGCTATAGTTTAGTAGCAAGAATCTACGGATTTAGCGACAGCCTGCGTTGAAATGCAGTCTCAACTCTGGCAATCGCTCGCGTGTTGCCCCGGAGGGCGTGGCCGATTTCGCGTCCTTTTTCGTCGGCGCTAGAAGTTCCACATAATCGCGCCGGCGAGAGTCGAGTGCCCACAAAAAAGATTGTGGGCAATGCCCACAAAATCTTTGTGAGCATTGTGTGGATTGTCTCGCCCCAGCTAGCGCCGGCACGGAGGAGGCCTGGGCGGTGGCGTATGCGGTCGTGTCGCGTGCGCCCGCGTGTTGTCTTTCTCTCCTGATCATCACCTCAATCATCCTCCATTTTCCACTTTCTTCTATAAGCTCATGTCTAGTGAGGCTCTTAAGGGAGCTACTTTTAGTTAGCCTAACTATTCTGGAAGAAATATAACTCTCTAGAACCGTTTTTGGTGTAAAACCGATTATGGTCTTCGCATCTGCCTAAAACCACACCGAAAACAGTTATAGACATTTTTTGTCAGATTTCTGTACCTGTTGTACCTTCCAAAACGTGCACTAGTCTTTAGAGAATTTGGAAACTGACCTCATAATTGTGTTCAACGCCCAAAACATCCACTCTGGCCCAAGTTTGGGTGAAGGCACATTACCCAAACTTTGTACAGACTGATAGCGTTATGGATTTGTACGGATTTTCGGTTGGGAGTTTATTCATATCAATTAGTGGGCCCCGAAAGCGTTTTTAAAAATGTTCCAGATTTAACTTAATACCCTCCCTGTTGTGTTATTTGGGGCACTGATCACGAATTTGGGGGTTTATGTGTCAAATTTCTGAAATTTTCGACTTGATTCTTTCACAGCTTTTTTTTAGGGAAAATTTGATGGCAAATCGCGACTTTTGACGATTTCCGAAGTGGTACGCTAGATACAAGTTTATAATTTGCCACCGGCACAAAATTCTCACGGAAGTGTAATGGTTTTTCTTTCAAGAGTTCTCCATGTTTACTGCCTGATACCGTGACATATTGATATTGCGCCGATTGCCACTTTTGAGCAGAATCCGAATTTTTTTCTCAAAAACACCCTAAAATTTCATGGGGGTGGGAACTATACTTCGACCAAATCGAATGATTCGTAAATTAAATATTCGATTAAAGAAGGCGACTTCGAATCATTCGAAAAGCCGAAAACGAAAATGCCAAACTCGAATTATTCGGAAAATCGAATATTCGAAAAGTGAACATTTCCGAATTATTCGCAACACCGAACATTTGAAGAAAAAAAACGATTCCCGATTTCTCCTAGAGTATGTCAACGAATATTCGGAAAACGAATATTCGGTCGAATAAACGAATAATCGAATATTCGAATAATTCGAGTATTCGAAAAAGTCAATTTTTCGAATAATTCGCTTATTCGAATATTCGAAAGAGTCAATTGTCCGAATTATTCGTTTATTCGGATATTCGGAAAAGTCAATTTTCTTGAATAATTCGCTTATTCGAATATTCGAAAGAGTCAATTATCCGAATTATTCGTTTATTCGAATATTCGAAAATTTTTATTCGTTTGATATCCTCTAATTTATTCGTGATTTTCTTCTGGTCTGATGAGGAGCAATTAGAAATAAATTTCGGAAGCCTTTAAGTCACACTCACAAGTGGCGAGGTAGAAGAGGAAGAATAGTAAGAAGACGAGGAAAAGGAAGAAGAGGAAGAAGAGGAAGAAGAGGAAGAAGAGGAAGAAGAGGAAGAAGAGGAAGAAGAAGAAGAAGAAGAAGAAGAAGAAGAAGAAGAAGAAGAAGAAGAAGAAGAAGAAGAAGAAGAAGAAGAAGAAGAAGAAGAAGAAGAAGAAGAAGAAGAAGAAGAAGAAGAAGAAGAAGAAGAAGAGGAGGAAGAGGAAGAAGAAGAAGAAGAAGAGGAGGAAGAGGAAGAAGAGGAGGAAGAGGAAGAAGAGGAGGAAGAGGAAGAAGAGGAGGAAGAGGAAGAAGAGGAGGAAGAGGGGGAAGAGGAAGAAGAAGAAGGGTTTGAGAAGTACAAGGTGTCTAGAGGGTAGACGGAATCCTTGAATAAACAACGCAGTGAGGTCCGAACGATCAAATGATGATTCCGAGCAACAAGTGGTTTGGGGGCCAACAAGTGGTTTCACGGGGCAACAAGTGAACCTGCGGGGCAACAAGTGATTTTGCGGGGCAACAAGTGATTTTAGGGTCAGCAGCTGCTCTTTCGGGGCAACAAGTGACTTCGCAGGGCGACTAGTGATTTAGTGGGGGTACAAGTGGTTTTGTGGGCACAAATGCTCACAATCGCCCCACACTTTCCATGTCGCGCCCCAGAAAAATGACTTGTTGCCCAGGTGTCACTGGGCAACAAGTGAGTTTGTGTAGGGCTACACGCGAGCGATTGCCAGAGAAACCGGCGCTGGCTATGCGGAACGCTGGGATGCCGTTTGAACAGTGTTGGCTCGCGAAGTGATTATTTTACACTCTGTGGCTGGTCGTGGAGGGTGACTCCGTGTCGCTCTCTGGAAGACCTTGTCAATGACAATTTAGACCGCAGGGATGCTGCAAGCCGTGGGTTGGAAACGACAATGCGGTCAACGGCAGCTGGTATCGCCTCTCTAGTACGTAGCAGGACTGGGTGGGTCGATCGACCCAGTGCTGTAGCGAGAATTTACGTAGAATATTCGGGCGCTGCCTTACGTAAATTACCGTGCCAAAATTAAACTAGATGCCTCTGAAATCCTTGGTGTCTACTGTTTCCGTGTGAGCCATCTAGCTACGCGCTGGCAGAGAACATATTTAGAGTTCGCGTAATAATTCTAGTCTGATGAATGGAAGGGGCTGCGACGGTATATCATCCCGCGCGAATCGAAACTCCATTCTTTAGTGAGGACGACAACCCTACACGGCCAGCCGCCTAGTCCATGCGTCAGACTAAATCGAAAACGGAAACTATAGGTGCATTGAGTTTTTGCCATTTTTCAATGGGGGAGCGCAAAGTATCACTGGGATCCATGCCGGCGGTTGGTGCGATTTGTTACGCAAATTTCTTCAAAGCGTAGAAACCCGTGAGTAGACTGAATTTCGACGTGGATGCATAGGTGTTCTCCTCCCTCCACCTCGCTACTGGGATAGCCCATCGTCTTGGATTCATTAAAAGCACGCAAAAACTCAAACGTACCTTAAAAGAGCGCCCTTGTAGTTTGGTTGAGCCTGGATCTGTTCTCAAAGAGCCCCTTCGTATGGCTTACTATCAGCAAATGGTTTCTTTCAATATTTGGGTCTCACACCTCGCTTTTTTGAAGAGTGAAAAAACAGACTTCAAATTCAAGCTCTGCACTTTCAAGCACTTACTAGAGGGACCGTGACAGTCAATCCTGTTCGAACTCCGCAAACTGTAATCATGTGACTACTTCCGATTTTTACCGCATTTTTGGTGTATTTCGCGAGATCCGGAAATCGAAAGGTGGAAATCCATTGGAAATCGGCAATTGGTAAATCAGAATTCCGCTTCTCCGAGTTGGAGCCAGCCAACAGGGCTGTGCTATACGCTAGGTATTATACTAGAATCAGGAAGTTGAGTCCACATTGTGCCAGCCCATCGTATCTTGCATCAAACATGAAACAGCAAACTATATAAAGTCCGCCTGAATTAGGCTGTCCGCCCACGCGGTCGGAGTGCGTGCCCTGCGGCCGCCGCAAAGGTCTTTTTTGACTCTATAAGGAAAATTAGACGGTTAGTGAATAATAATTCAGTTGGCTATTCACAGCCGAGGGAGGGTTCTACCGTGAAATCCCTTCAAAAAGTTCGCTCGATACGTGCGCAGCCCGCGTGGACCGATAGTCCCATTCGGACAGACTTTATGTACGTAATGCAGTACACTTATGACATTTTATGCAAGTTCGTACAAGGAAAGAAACAACGAGACATAATGAAACGAAAAAAGGACCATAACATGATATGAATGCACCAGATCAACTGAGAGAACAATGAATCACAAGTGAAAGATCAATACGGTTTTGCTGTCAGCGTGAGCGACAGCAGTAATAAAGGCATAGTCTCGTTCACCACGCGAGGCCATTTGAAGCTGTCGTGACAGTTGTCCAATCGCTGCAGCGCAACCCGTCGATCAGAGCCGAACACATTAAAACAATGCACGAACACAAACACCCCACGGGCCCATAAAATCCATCCCTGTTTCACCCTGGGGTAAATTGCATGAATGCGGCAGCGAGGGTTAAGTAGAGTAACGCCGCTCGCACGCGTCACGATTTTAATTTCTGACGCGTGCGTGCGGCGTTGCGCGTCCCTACCCCAGCTGCTGCGTTGATGCATGCCACCCTGATGGAGGGGAGGAAATACACCCACATTTGAGGAGTATTTTCAAGTACGAACGGACCCATTCCCAAATAAAAACTTGAAAATTTTTATCGGGCCGAGGTGTGGAGCAGGGAACGTTCCAAACCAGAACAATAAAGGGTCATCCCTTGGCAGTGTTCTTCTAATCCAAGCTCTTCCCCTTGTTGTCCCAACTCAACACATTATTCAAAATAAGTTCCCTAATCCGTGCTGATTTTGACAGTGCTCAGTGAGTGGCTTCTTGAAGGTAGTCGTGCTGGGACGCAGTTTGAAGGTAGTGTTCACGATAAAAAAAATGGTTTTCAGTCTCCACTTGGTATGGGTAGTGGAGGGGAACACTGCAACGCTGACGTCGAAAGAACGCATTAAAACGAGCCAGGAAGAGCCCCAAAAGAGCTCGAAGTTGCCACTTTGAGCGCAAGGCAAACCCCAAAAGCGCCAATGGGTTGGCTGGACCACGAGGTTTTCACCCACTTCTTGGCCGTTTCCCAGCGTACTTCCGTACTTGCCCTTCTTAAACGGGTGCCTACGTAGCCGCCAAAAAAACGGGCAACCTTTTCACTGTCCTTAGGGACGACTCAGTTATAAGCTCACGAGTGCTTCGGTCTGTGCCAAGAACTATACGAGTGTTGATCGCGTCACACTCTGTGACTACACGCCGTCTCTAAATCGGCCACGTCTGGTGAATAAGACTACTCCAAAAAGTACATACATACGTGATCTGTTCAGAAATATCCGTTACTTTTAAGCTCCTCTCTTTCCTCGCCATCCCTAGGATTTTTAGAATAATCGTAAATTACAACTATGCGCTATGATAACTTCTCACTATCACCTACAACATAAAACAAACTGCAGTAATAAATTAACAACAAACAAAAATGCGAGAGGATGGTTTGAACTCCTGAATAATGAGTACTTTTCGCTGGAGTAAGTGTCTCGCCTCAGCTGCGAGAATCCGCATTGGGTTGGCAACGTTGACCACCGAATCTTAAGCATATTGAACATTGCCTCTCGATTATTGTGGAACATACGGCCAGTAATCTGTAATCAATAAATTGAGATAATATTTTTCTAAGTCAATATTTAGCTTTAGCATGGGCTGCACCCCCTTGTAATCTCAAGATTGCATTTGGCACCCCTCAGCGATTAAAGAATTACCAAATTTGCGGACTTATACTGCATTCGAACCTCGCAATGGGCCATTATTGTGAGGCTGAAATTGCATTATGGCGCAGCCATAATGTGAAACCTGCTCAAGGACAGTGTTTGCGCTTCGACTTGGAGCATTAAACTATCTTCAAGTTGTTCAACTCCTCCAAGTTTAACAAAGTGGCGCGAAAATTTCCGAATAACTTTTTTTCCCATGAGGCTAATCACCTCCCGGAGACCGAACCCCCAACTTGAGCAACAATATACCTAAAAAATTAATTCGAGACCTCATGCTTATATCTCGAAATTTACGCTTGAACAAAGTGGCCATTTCAGGAGAATAGAAATTAATAGGGCCGATTTTTACGTAGAATGCGAATTTTCCGTCAAAACTTGCTTCAAAAGGAATTATGGGCGATTTTCCCTATTTTTCCTCTTTGGTTGCGCGCTTTCCTCATGAGCATCAATCACGTGGTTTTGGAAGCGATGAAGAAATGACTTTCAAATCTGAATTATGAATTCTTTATGTGGAGTTGTTTGGGTCTTGATCAGGAATCGTAGACACCGGTCATAGGAGTTAGCGATCGAAAAAAAACGGATGAAGAGGGATGTTTGTTCATGCTTGTCGACCGAGCAGCAATCAGCTCGGTCGACAAGCATGAAATACATGGATGAGAAGAGATGAAAAACACACCCGATATGGCCGACCTGGCTGATCCTATACCCATAGCATCGACCCGCTTGGAGTCCTACAGTTTACCGCAATGTTAAAAGGACATGGTGCGGTTGCGGTCATACACTAAAACTACGGTGGAAGACGCCTAATTTCATTATCGATCAACAAACCGCTGATTTTCCCTGTAAGCTACGGTTTTTCTTGTTTGTTTCGGCATTAATTTTGTTGTTGACTGTGTAAAAATTGTGAAAAGGGGATATTCTGAGCATGTGAGGGAAATTAGCCGTTTTTTCGGGCTTCGGAGTGTTTTATTTATATTCTGTTTTGAAAAAAAAACGGCAAATTCCTCTCGCACACCAAGGAAAGCCCCTATTCGTAATATCATAAGAGTCAGAAACAAAAGTAATCCCGAAGAAAACTAGAAAAAAAGAAAAACGGTAACTCACCCCGAAAATCAACCGTGCTGTCGGTTGATAATGAAATTAGGCGTCTTCTACCGTAGTTTTAGTGTGTGACCGCAACCGCACCATCTCAGATAAATACAGCTCACTTCCCGTCGGCCAAGTCGGGCTAGTCGACTTCGCGCGGCTCCAATTTTGTGTGCGTGGCACGGCGCCCCACTTCCCGCGGAGAGAAAGGCTTTTCTGTATTTCCGCTGAGTGTCGGCGGGCAGTCGGCTATTCCTGGCGGTCATCGAACACCCACTCATCGATTCCCACTTTAATACTCAGATAGAGACATCACACTTCCCGCTATACCACTAGCCGACGTCCCGTAACCCCTCCCGCGGAAGGTCAATAGAACGGTCGCGAGCAGTCGGCAGCGCCGTTTCGTTGACTTCCCGTTCACAGTGAACAAGCACTCTGCGACCCTTCTGCCACCGCCTTACGGCTAACTGGTGACTCACAGAAGACAGTCCTAAAACACTTCGCGGCACATTCAAAAATCCTCTTTAAGTAAAGGTGCGATAGAACAAACCTTTTTAAAATCCGCTTCTGGGGATTTCATCTTGAACTGCTCTTGACTCAGATATTTGTGGGGAAGTTCCCGAGGACAATAGACCTGATTTGGTCGTTATCACTCGGTCGAGGGGAGAGGAGCTAGACGTCCCTCCCGGAAGGGGACGTCTCGCCCCTCTCCCCCTGAATTATACACAACGATAAGACGTTCGAAATAGTAGACTCGGGGGTGAACAAGGGAAGTTCGCTTCACGGTTGTTCCCATGGCCTCCCCTCGAGCATGATGAGCGAGAAAACAAAGCCGCAGTGTATACGATTATGCAAACGGGCTAGTCGCGAGGTAGTCCCGCACTTCGCTAGTTGAGGGAAAAGACCTGCCACTCGAGGGCGGTGTACGGTATCTCTGTCCAAATTACCAGGGGAGATAACCAGCTTCACCGTAACCTGTCGTTGAAGGTGAATGTTTTTGGCCCTATTCCTGCTTTCGAAGGACAGGAAACTGTTGAAAACTACGAGTTTCGGCCAGCCGACTTTTGATAAATCGATGAGCAATGAGTGTTGTGTTGCAACAGCTTGGGAAAGACTGGCGATCGTAAGAACAAGGGAAGACCTGCTAGCCGGAGGTCCCCTCCGCCTCTCCCCGATTCGGGGGAAATTCCCCAGTTGTTTAAAGGGAAGTTCTGCTGTCGTTCTCGGGAACTTCCCCACGAATTTCTGAGGACAGATAGGCAGTGAGCTTATACGATGAAGCTTCCTACGCTCACTGGTCCTTGCAGTCTTCCCATTCGCAGATTCCATTAACAGACAGTGGTTCGCCTGTTCAAGACCAGCGTCTCACACAGCGCGGGTTTTGGGAAGAGTCTCAACACAGCGTTTCCTGCTCAGCAGTCGTTCATTGGCTCCACTCTAGTGGGTGGTGCAATGATGATATCAAAGTGGGAATCGATGAGTGAGCGTTCGATGACCCCCAGGAATAGCCGACTGCCGACCGACACTCCGCGGGAAGACGGGAAATCCTCTCTCTCCGCGGAAAGTGGCAAAATTGGAGCCGCGCGAAGTCGACTAGCCCGATTTGGCCGGCGGGAAGCGCGCTGTTTTTATTTGAGCATATTGATCAAACGCATCTTCGGACACTCTTTGATGAGGAATTTGAAAATCTCGTGAAAATCGCGAAACGTAAAACCATTAGGACTTACTTGTCTGCGAACCAGTCCTCTGAACCTTTAATGCGTTTTTTTCACTGTTAATGTTATTCCTATTATTTTACTATGTTCTGGAATTTTTTATTCGTTTTAGCGTTTTTTCGCAGTTCTCGTATGGCCTTTCCCCAAAATGAGCGCTATTCACTTCTCTGATACGCTCTGGTATTAAATGAAACTGCCTCTCCTGATATTCATTGTATGTGTTGTTAGGATAAACACATTTTCGCATTTTTTTTCCATTTTCAATTTTTTTTTCTATTTAGTGAGGCTATTAGTACATAAACACTGTATCGATAGAGCGGTGCTTTTAAGTATGCACATAATTGAGAGATACGCATGATTTTATTCCGCATACGTACTTTATACATACCTATTGACCATGTCGGCCGCAGCTGGCCCTACCGAGTGTTTTTCGACCTCCCGCTTCCATGTTTTTCATACGTATCGACCGGGGCGGCCACAGCCGGCCACGACAGCTTTTTCGACCAACAACGACCGGGGTGATAGGTCTATTTATCAGTTTCTCAAAGTTCTCAACATGTTCTGTTTGAAGCTCCCACTCGGGTAAGATTTAAGGGGCGAAACACTACTCTTTACGGTTTTTGGAAGGATATGATAGAGTTGGCTTCTGATGTTTCTGCATTTGGGATGTTGATTACAGCTTTGACGTCCGTTTCCTGACTATCATTAGAGTACAGTAAGCTACAGCGGGCTTACGGTAGTGTTATCAGAACCCCATATCTCACTCAAAGCTTCTTGTAGGGTCACTTTCACAGGGTGGTGAACTGGGTAACGCATGGCGCTGTGATCGGTTCGTGAGAGATGCGGTCCTCCCACCTTCAGCTTGAAAATTCGTGCGGCCCCCACACGCGACCCATGAGTATTAGCTCAAGACTGATGAAAGAATTAGCGAATTTCGATGACTTTCTGAATACATTGTGAATATTATTAGAAAACAAGGCTGATTTTGAATATATTTTCGAATATAAACTTATAACATGTACCTTCACACTTTTTTGCAACGCTGAATGAGAACTACTGTGCTTTTATGGGCCAATTTCCGGTCCGCAATTGCGTCTCGACACGCTTTACGGCCGCACGCGCTCGAGTCGGTCGAGCTTCCAGCGCTAAAGCCGACTCAAAGTGGCTTTTTTATTCAGTTTTCTCCAATTTTTTTTGTTTGCAGATTCCAAAACCCACCTAGAGTCAAAAGGTCGGCGGCTGAGGCGCTGGAAACTCTTCCGAATCGGAGCGTGCGGCCGCAAAGCGTGTCGAGACGCAATTGCGGACTAGAATTTGGCCCAGAGAAGCACAGTACTTTTGCGTGGTGGCCGACGAGGGCTGCGGCTCCCTCGTTCTTTGGCGCTAAGAGCTGCGATCTTCTTTTGTGCTCGTCACAGCGTGCGCCTAACCTTGGGTGCGAGCGGATACTCTTGAACAAAGATGCAGCTTGCATCATCCTACTAGGGAATTACTATTAGCCAAACTGGCCATTCAGATCGAAATTTACTTCTCTAGATTTATTTTTTGACGTGAAGCTCGAATATGCCCTTTGCAGCAGCCTAGAATCACTCTAAAAAAAGTTATGGTCATCTTTTCTCTGGTTTTCGTGCCTATTGTACCCTCCAAAAAGCGCATTAATTTTAGGAAAATCCGGGAACGGACCTCATAATCGTGTTCAGGGCCGAAAACAATCCCCTAGGCAAAGTTTGGGTGAAAGCACATTTTCCGAACTACAGCAGACTGATAGCGTTTTGGACTTGTAAATATTTTCGGTTGGGCCCTTACTTCTATCAATTATGGGGTTCAGAAAGCGTTGAAGAAAAATATTCCAGATTTGACTCATATTTCGCCCTGGGGGCTTATTTGGGGTGCTGATCACGAATCTGAGGTTTATCTGTCGTTTTCACAAAGTTTTCGACCAAATTTGTTCAAAGCTTCCCAACGACAGAAAAACTGGCAAAATCGACTCTTGACTGACGGAATGTGACGAAAGATGTGGCTCGAATCGTTCTTCTGGGGGATATTTGGAGTGCTCAACACGAATCTGATGTCAGTATATCGATTTTTGTCAGCTTACGGTAGATTACGGTGGGTATACGGTAGTTTGATCAAAGTTTCAGATTTGTCCCAAAGCTTGTGTGTGTGGGGTTATTTGGGGGTGCTGAATATGAATTCGATGTCCATTTCAGAATTTTTAGGGGAGGTTTTGCCTCCTAATTGGCATGTTACCTACCGTAACCATCAGTAAAGCTTAAAATTCCGAAAAGAAAACCTCAGATTCGTGTTTAGCACCCCATATTGCTCCTACATACATGTTTTTAGCAAAATCTGGAAAATCTTCTAAAAACACCTTGGAAAAATTCATGGGGGTGCCCATAGCTAGCCGCGAAGTTCTAAAAACGTTCATTACTACTTACAGAGTGAGTCTAGGCAGCTGCGATGAGGATATTCGGACTTTATGCTCGAAAATGGTTCTAGAAAAGCACATGCCATTCGGAACGGTTAGTATGACTCATAGTAGTTCCCTTGTTAGGGCCAACTGATAACAAAAACTCACAAGTTCTGAGCGATATCCACATAGTTTTCCATGTTCTTGTGTGAAACACGTTGAAAACTTGTCGTAGTCGCTGAAAACGCAGGATTACTATTGCACAAAAAAACTTTGATTCGTGTCTTTCAGGTCGTGAACCGAGTACAAGAAAAACTAGGAGCCAAGAAAGCATTTCAGCTTCTGGACGAGGCGAAAACCGAATTTATTAGAAATACTGTTCCCAACGAAATGAAAGCCTTGTCCGTTATTGCCCACTTCCGCTGGTAGGATTTATACAGAAGGCGCACAGGTACGCGCTTCTGCGTTTTTAACGTCCTTTTTTCTTACTATTAGGGTCTGAAAAGTTATTTAGGGTCTAAGTGAGGGGCGCTATCCAATGATACAATGCTTGCAGAGATCTGTATTCACTCAAAAAGGTTAGAAGTCTTATTTTCAGATCAGATACAGCGCACATAACGCTGCGCAGCCGCATGCTGTAATTGTATACTGTATGCCTGGCTAAAAATTTTACCACTCAAGTTTTTTTTACACAAGGTGCTGAGTTGATCGCAAAACGCTTGGCTCCGGGCGAGATTGAACCAGCATATTCCCTTTCCGGGGGAGCGCCTTATCGCACTGCACCACCGTAGCCCCAGCGCCGCTTTCTCTCAACTGCTCGGTAAATCTTCACCGAAGCAATCATCCTTTCACCCGCATAACGGGATGAAACAGGAATACCGTCAGAGACTATCTAACAGTCCTAGACCTGTCAAGATGATGCCCTAGTTAAGTCTTACACGATTTTTGGATGGTTTGCCGTAACTGCAGTTCAACGTCGCAGTGCACGTTATGGTATGTTTACACAAGGTGCTGAGTTGATCGCAAAACGCTTGGCTCCGGGCGAGATTGAACCAGCATATTCCTTTCCGGGGAGCGCCTTATCGCACTGCACCACCGTAGCCCCAGCGCCGATTTCTCTCATCTGCTCGGTAAATCTTCACCGAAGCAATCATCCTTTCACCCGCATAACGGGATGAAACAGGAATACCGTCAGAGACTATCTAACAGTCGTAGACCTGTCAAGATGATGCCCTAGTTAAGTCTTACACGATTTTTGGATGGTTTTTGCCGTAACTGCAGTTCAACGTCGCAGTGCACGTTATGGTATGTTTACACAAGGTGCTGAGTTGATCGCAAAACGCTTGGCTCCGGGCGAGATTGAACCAGCATATTCCCTTTCCGGGTGAGCGCCTTTATCGCACTGCACCACCGTAGCCCCAGCGCCGCTTTCTCTCAACTGCTCGGTAAATCTTCACCGAAGCAATCATCCTTTCACCCGCATAACGGGATGAAACAGGAATACCGTCAGAGACTATCTAACAGTCGTAGACCTGTCAAGATGATGCCCTAGTTAAGTCTTACACGATTTTTGGATGGTTTTTGCCGTAACTGCAGTTCAACGTCGCAGTGCACGTTATGGTATGTTTACACAAGGTGCTGAGTTGATCGCAAAACGCTTGGCTCCGGGCGAGATTGAACCAGCATATTCCCTTTCCGGGGGAGCGCCTTATCGCACTGCACCACCGTAGCCCCAGCGCCGCTTTCTCTCAACTGCTCGGTAAATCTTCACCGAAGCAATCATCCTTTCACCCGCATAACGGGATGAAACAGGAATACCGTCAGAGACTATCTAACAGTCGTAGACCTGTCAAGATGATGCCCTAGTTAAGTCTTACACGATTTTGGATGGTTTTTTGCCGTAACTGCAGTTCAACGTCGCAGTGCACGTTATGGTATGTTTACACAAGGTGTTGAGTTGATCGCAAAACGCTTGGCTCCGGGCGAGATTGAACCAGCATATTCCGGGGGAGCGCCTTATCGCACTGCACCACCGGAGCCCCAGCGCCGCTTTCACTCAACTGCTCGGTAAATCTTCACCGAAGCAATCATCCTTTCACCCGCATAACGGGATGAAACAGGAATACCGTCAGAGACTATCTAACAGTCGTAGACCTGTCAAGATGATGCCCTAGTTAAGTCTTACACGATTTTTGGATGGTTTTGCCGTAACTGCAGTTCAACGTCGCAGTGCACGTTATGGCATGTTTACACAAGGTGCTGAGTTGACGCAAAACGCTTGGCTCCGGGCGAGATTGAACCAGCATATTCCCTTTCCGGGGAGCGCCTTATCGCACTGCACCACCGTAGCCCCAGCGCCGCTTTCTCTCAACTGCTCGGTAAATCTTCACCGAAGCAATCATCCTTTCACCCGCATAACGGGATGAAACAGGAATACCGTCAGAGACTATCTAACAGTCGTAGACCTGTCAAGATGATGCCCTAGTTAAGTCTTACACGATTTTGGATGGTTTTGCCGTAACTGCAGTTCAACGTCGCAGTGCACGTTATGGTATGCTTTACACAAGGTGCTGAGTTGATCGCAAAACGCTTGGCTCCGGGCGAGATTGAACCAGCATATTCCTTCCGGGGAGCGCCTTATCGCACTGCACCACAGTAGCCCCAGCGCCGCTTTCTCTCAACTGCTCGGTAAATCTTCACCGAAGCAATCATCCTTTCACCCGCATAACGGGATGAAACAGGAATACCGTCAGAGACTATCTAACAGTCGTAGACCTGTCAAGATGATGCCCTAGTTAGTCTACACGATTTTTGGATGGTTTCGCCGTAACCAGTTCAACGTCGCAGTGCACGTTATGGCATGTTTACACAAGGTGCTGAGTTGATCGCAAAACGCTTGGCTCCGGGCGAGATTGAACCAGCATACTCCCTTTCCGGGGAGCGCCTTATCGCACTGCACCACCGTAGCCCCAGCGCCGCTTTCTCTCAACTGCTCGGTAAATCTTCACCGAAAGCAATCATCCTTTCACCCGCATAACGGGATTTGAAACAGGAATACCGTCAGAGACTATCTAACAGTCGTAGACCTGTCAAGATGATGCCTAGTTAAGAGTCTTACACGATTTTTGGATGGTTTTGCCGTAACTGCAGTTCAACGTCGCAGTGCACGTTATGGTATGTTTACACAAGGTGCTGAGTTGATCGCAAAACGCTTGGCTCCGGCGAGATTGAACCAGCATATTCCCTTTCCCGGGGAGCGCCTTATCGCACCACCGTAGCCCCAGCGCCGCTTTCTCTCAACTGCTCGGTAAATCTTCACCGAAGCAATCATCCTTCACCCGCATAACGGGATGAAACAGGAATACCGTCAGAGACTATCTAACAGTCGTAGACCTGTCAAGATGATGCCCTCTAGTTAAAGTCTACACGATTTTGGATGGTTTTGCCGTAACTGCAGTTCAACGTCGCAGTGCACGTTAGCGGTATGTTTACACAAGGTGCTGAGTTGATCGCAAAACGCTTGGCTCCGGGCGAGATTGAACCAGCATATTCCCTTCTCCGGGAGCGCCTTATCGCACTGCACCACCGTAGCCCCAGCGCCGCTTTCTCTCAACTGCTCGGTAAATCTTCACCGAAGCAATCATCTTTCACCCGCATAACGGGATGAAACAGGAATACCGTCAGAGACTATCTAACAGTCGTAGACCTGTCAAGATGATGCCCTAGTTAAGTCTTACACGATTTTTGGATGGTTTTGCCGTAACTTGCAGTTCAACGTCGCAGCACGTTATGGTATCTGTTTACACAAGGTGCTGAGTTGATCGCAGTGCGAGAACCAGCATATGATGCACTGCCACCGTAGCTGAACTGCAGTTACGGCAAAAACCATCCAAAGCAATCGTAAAAAAGACTTAACTAGGGCATCAAACAGGTCTACGACTGTCAGATAGTCTCTGACGGTATTCCTGTCATCCCGTTATGCGATGAAAGGATGATTGCTTCGGTGAAGTACTATCGAGCAGTTGAGAGAAAGCGTATGGCGCTACGTAACGTCGCAGTGCGAACCGCAGTTACGGCAAAAACCATCCAAAAATCGTGTAAGACTTAACTAGGGCATCATCTTGACAGGTCTACGACTGTTAGATAGTCTCTGACGGTATTCCTGTTTCATCCCGTTATGCGGGTGAAAGGATGATTGCTTCGGTGAAGATTTACCGAGCAGTTGAGAGAAAGCGGCGCTGGGGCTACGGTGGTGCAGTGCGATAAGGCGCTCCCCCGGAAAGGGAATATGCTGGTTCAATCTCGCCCGGAGCCAAGCGTTTTGCGATCAACTCAGCACCTTGTGTAAACATACTCATAACGTGCACTGCGACGTTGAACTGCAGTTACGGCAAAACCATCCAAAAATCGTGTAAGACTTAACTAGGGCATCATCTTGACAGGTCTACGACTGTTAGATAGTCTCTGACGGTATTCCTGTTTCATCCGTTATGCGGGTGAAAGGATGATTGCTTCGGTGAAGATTTACCGAGCAGTTGAGAGAAAGCGGCGCTGGGGCTACGGTGGTGCAGTGCGATAAAGGCGCTCCCCGGAAAGGGAATATGCTGGTTCAATCTCGCCCGGAGCCAAGCGTTTTGCGATCAACTCCAGCACCTTGTGTAAACATACCATAACGTGCACTGCGACGTTGAACCGCAGTTACGGCAAAAACCATCCAAAAATCGTGTAAGACTTAACTAGGGCATCATCTTGACAGGTCTACGACTGTTAGATAGTCTCTGACGGTATTCCTGTTTCCATCCCGTTATGCGGGTGAAAGGATGATTGCTTCGGTGAAGATTTACCGAGCAGTTGAGAGAAAGCGGCGCTGGGGCTACGGTGGCAGTGCGATAAGGCGCTCCCCGGAAAGGGAATATGCTGGTTCAATCTCGCCCGGAGCCAAGCGTTTTGCGATCAACTCAGCACCTTGTGTAAACATACCATAACGTGCACTGCGACGTTGAACTGCAGTTACGGCAAAAACCATCCAAAATCGTGTAAGACTTAACTAGGGCATCATCTTGACAGGTCTACGACTGTTGGATAGTCTCTGACGGTATTCCTGCTTCATCCCGTTATGCGGGTGAAAGGATGATTGCTTCGGTGAAGATTTACTGAGCAGTTGAGAGAAAGCGGCGCTGGGGCTACGGTGGTGCAGTGCGATAAGGCGCTCCCCGGAAAGGGAATATGCTGGTTCAATCTCGCCCGGAGCCAAAGCGTTTTGATCAACTCAGCTCCTTGTGTAAACATACCATAACGTGCACTGCGACGTTGAACTGCAGTTACGGCAAAAAACCATCCAAAAATCGTGTAAGACTTAACTAGGGCATCATCTTGACAGGTCTACGACTGTTAGATAGTCTCTGACGGTATTCCTGTTTCATCCCGTTATGCGGGTGAAAGGATGATTGCTTCGGTGAAGATTTTACCGAGCAGTTGAGAGAAAGCGGCGCTGGGGCTACGGTGGTGCAGTGCGATAAGGCGCTCCCCCGGAAAGGGAATATGCTGGTTCAATCTCGCCCGGAGCCAAGCGTTTTGCGATCAACTCAGCACCTTGTGTAAACATACCATAACGTGCACTGCGACGTTGAACTGCAGTTACGGCAACAACCATCCAAAATCGTGTAAGACTTAACTAGGGCATCATCTTGACAGGTCTACGACTGTTAGATAGTCTCTGACGGTATTCCTGTTTCATCCCGTTATGCGGGTGAAAGGATGATTGCTTCGGTGAAGATTTACCGAGCAGTTGAGAGAAAGCGGCGCTGGGGCTACGGTGGTGCAGTGCGATAAGGCGCTCCCCCGGAAAGGGAATATGCTGGTTCAATCTCGCCCGGAGCCAAGCGTTTTGCGATCAACTCAGCACCTTGTGTAAACATACCATAACGTGCACTGCGACGTTGAACTGCAGTTACGGCAAAAACCATCCAAAAATCGTGTAAGACTTAACTAGGGCATCATCTTGACAGGTCTACGACTGTTAGATAGTCTCTGACGGTATTCCTGTTTCATCCCGTTATGCGGGTGAAAGGATGATTGCTTCGGTGAAGATTTACCGAGCAGTTGAGAGAAAGCGGCGCTGGGGCTACGGTGGTGCAGTGCGATAAGGCGCTCCCCCGGAAAGGGAATATGCTGGTTCAATCTCGCCCGGAGCCAAGCGTTTTGCGATCAAATCAGCACCTTGTGTAAACATACCATAACGTGCACTGCGACGTTGAACTGCAGTTACGGCAAACCATCCAAAAATCGTGTGTAAGACTTAACTAGGGCATCATCTTGGACAGGTCTACGACTGTTAGATAGTCTCTGACGGTATTCCTGTTTCATCCCGTTATGCGGTGAAAGGATGGTTGCTTCGGTGAAGATTTACCGAGCAGTTGAGAGAAAGCGGCGCTGGGGCTACGGTGGTGCAGTGCGATAAGGCGCTCCCCCGGAAAGGGAATATGCTGGTTCAATCTCGCCCGGAGCCAAGCGTTTTGCGATCAACTCAGCACCTTGTGTAAACATACCATAACGTGCACTGCGACGTTGAATGCAGTTACGGCAAAACCATCCAAAATCGTAGCAAGACTTTAACTAGGGCATCATCTCTGACAGGTCTACGACTGTTAGATAGTCTTGACGTATTCCTGTTTCATCCCGTTATGCGGGTGAAAGGATGATTGCTTCGGTGAAGATTTACCGAGCAGTTGAGAGAAAGCTGGCGCCAGCTAAAGTGGTGCGGTGCGATAAGGCGCTCCCCGGAAAGGGAATATGCTGGTTCAATCTCGCCCGGAGCCAAGCTGCGTTTGCGATCAACTCAGCACCTTGTGTAAACATACCATAACGTGCACTGCGACGTTGAACTGCAGTTACGGCAAAAACCATCCAAAAATCGTGTAAGACTTAACTAGGGCATCATCTTGACAGGTCTACGACTGTTAGATAGTCTCTGACGGTAATCCTGTTTCATCCCGTTATGCGGGTGAAAGGATGATTGCTTCGGTGAAGATTTACCGAGCAGTTGAGAGAAAGCGGCGCTGGGGCTACGGTGGTGCAGTGCGATAAGGCGCTCCCCCGGAAAGGGAATATGCTGGTTCAATCTCGCCCGGAGCCAAGCGTTTTGCGATCAACTCAGCACCTTGTGTAAACATACCATAACGTGCACTGCGACGTTGAACTGCAGTTACGGCAAAAACCATCCAAAAATCGTGTAACACTCAAGTTTTTGTTCGCATGCAAACCCTAGCTTTTATTATACCGTTGCATAACCCTTCCCACTGGGATCAGGGAAGTGCGAAAAAAATTTGAAAACGAGAAATCGAAAAATGACTCTGGTTCCGAGACCAAATTCTTTAGTGCAGATAGACCATTTGGAGATCTTTCATTTTTCGACAATTCCGTGTTTTTTCGATACTGATTTTTCGAGACAACCGAAAAAAAACGAAAAGTGAAAGCATTCTACAAATTTTTGACCGGAAAAATCGTTTTTCGTTTTTCTGTTCCGAAAAATTTTCGGTTTTTATTTCGGTACTTTTGTTTCGAGAAAACCGAAAGAACTGAGAGAACGAAAAACGAAAGAAGTGTATTATGGAATAGCATAGTGTAGCAAAGCATTCTACAAATTTTCAACGTGATTTTTTTCTTTTTCTGTTCTGAAAATTTTTCACACGACCCTGCCCGGGACTTTAACCATTTTTTTAGATCCGAAAAAAGATTCCATTTCATGAGAGTTATCTGAAAAGTACACCAGAGATGGAGAAACGCGTCCCCGCGCGCCTTCTGACCAATTCCTGAATTAGAGCCGCGGAAAGCGAGACAACTTCCTCGATATGTACAGAGCCCTATCCCGCGGTATTGTAATGCAACAGAATCGGGGCGGGACCACGAGAGTACGTACATATCTCTATTTCTCTTCTTTTCCAAATTTCCCTTTCGTGCTACTGTTTTCTACACGTTTCCATCAAGACTTGTTAGAAAAAGCGATTTTCTGGAGCCGAATGCATGAACGCTCATGAGGAAGGCAGGAAGCGGCTCCTCGCCCTTTGCGCGAAGCGTCGGGCCAGAGGTGATCCGATGCACAAGCGGTCCTCCTCAGGAGCTTCTGAACAAGTTAACTGAGACTTTGACGCAAGTTGCGTGATGGCTTCATGCTACTTACTCTGAATTCACATGTAGCTTGAGACGATGTTACGGGTAACTTGCCGTAATGTTGATTAAAGTCACGCGTTACTTGCCTCAACATTAAACGTAACTTACACAGCATCGCCAGAAAAGAGTTACATGCGCGATAAAATATTACGTTTAAGTTACATGCGAGTACTTTAGGTCACATGTGAGTCGACTCGCACCGTATAACATACTGACTCTGACTATGTTGAAAGTCACATGTATATCAAATTTGTAAAGATAAGTCGCAGGCAACATGTTAAGAGACCCCAATTCACATGTAACTTAATCAGAAATTCCTGGAACTGCGTGGGGAGGCTAGCCCACTGCACACTGCAAACGTACCGCCTAACTGAATTCCTTCCATTTTATCCGTATCTAAAACTGCTGAGTTTTTGCAAGATTTCACAACAAAATAAAAATTTTATTTGAAAATCATTAATTATCAAAGAAAGACTGGAAAAGATAAAAACCAAACACGATCAAAATCGCAAGAAATGCAGTTGGGCGACAAATTCGCCTTGCGTGAGGTTGCATCTTTAGGCGATGGAGACGGCATGTGCTTCGGGTCACCTCTGGCCCGACACTCCGCGCGTGGGACGAGGAGCGGCTTTCTGCACCCTCAGGCGTCGTTTATACTTCCGCCGCCGAGCGGCGCGGCCCGATGCATTTCTGTAAAATTGATTACATGGGGCGGTACGATCGATAAAGTAGGACTGCACTTCGCCCCCGCCCCGCGTCGGAAGTATAAACGACCCCTCATAGGCGTTCATGCTTGCCGCCCCTGGTGTTTTCTTGTCATTTCTGGCAACGTGTTTAGACAAATTTTGAAAAGTTCATAAATCGGAATAGAAAGGAATAACGGGATCCCGACTTCACTATTCTTCGTCTCACTATATCTATTTTTGATACTACCTACTGCAATAGCGATTGTCTACAACTGCGGGCACAAATTTCACTCCGATAGAGACATATATGAGCGTACAATACCCGCGCTAAGTTTTGTAAAGACGGGGAGCATTTGCCAAACTTGGCAAAAAAGCGTCCGATGCCAGTAACTTTTTTGAACGAAGAAGTTTTTGGATTCGGAAAACGCTATCATGTTCACAGCTCGAATTGCTACATAATAATGTGCATTGTGAACCGAAGCTTCCTGAAAAAGCTTTCTTTTCCAGTAAAAATGTTTTTGCGGTCGTTTCACAAAAACGTCGCGCGCGGCAAAGTGCGGCGAAACTTTGAGTAGTAATTGTACGAGTAATAGAATATCAATCTCTATGTTTTCTTCGTGATTTGCATGAAAGTGGGGCTATCTCGAGATCTGTGCAGACTGAATTTTTGAAACCCTTCATTAAAGGCAGGGTTCGCGATAAAAACGACTTCTTAGCTCTGTTCATAAGAATGTAGATTTGGCCATCACAAAAGTGAGAATAAGTGAAAACCCTGAAATTCCCGTAAAAACGCCCAAAAACAAAGTATAACGGCTAATTACTGGTGTCGGCCGGCCCCCTAATTAATGCGATTTCCAATAATGCTTGCTTATCCGACATTTACTTTGCTGTTAAAGTAATCAGTAGTCTCCAGAAATGTTCAGAAATTGCTTAAGAAGCAAAATAAAAGTTGAAAAAACAGGCTTTTACCGAAATTTCGATAATTGGGGGCGGGAGGACACCAAGCCATAACTTTCTCCTGAGCGTTTTTTCTCCATTTTTTTACTTATTTTCACTTTTGTGATGGCCAGATCTACCATTCTACGGTGATAGCACAACAACCGATTTTATCAAGAACCCTGCCTTTAAACACTCTCGGGAGCTTCCTGAAAAGTCGCACTTTTGTTGCGAAAGCCCCAGACCGATAAATGGAGGATTTCAGAAGTTCAATTTGCACAGATCTCGAGATAGACCGACTCCCATTTAATTCAAGATGGAAACATTAAGATTGCTCTTCTATTAACTGTACAATTACTACTCGGAGTTTCGCCGCACTTTGCCGCGCGCGACGTTTTTGTGGAACGACTGCAAAAAAACATTTTTACTGAAAAACAAAGCTATTTTAGGGAACTTCGGTTCGATAAGCACATTATTATGTAGGAATTCGAGCTATGAATATGATAGCGTTCTCAGAATCCAAAAACGTCTTCGTTCAAAAAAGTTACATGCATCGGACGTTTTTTTGCCAAGTTTGGCAAATGCTTCCCTTTTTTACAAAACTTAGCGCGGGTATTGTAGCTCACGTTAAAGTACACGATGGTTGCAAACTTTTGGGCTCTCTCACACCTCCATTTTAAATATGTGCTCGACTAGGACGGTGGTGCACAACGAGCCTCTCTGAAAATTTTCAACCCATCTGGTCAGGAGTGTAACCCGAAAAGCACACACTTTTCTGTCGGTTTCCTTGAGCTTGATTCCCCACAAAAACTTCTTTGTACCTGCAGATATTTTGAATGTTCTGTTGTGATTGATTCCGAGCAAACTGATGCATACTCTCTTTCAGGCTGACTGTCTGAGGGCGACATGACTGAGAAAGCTCATGACCATTCTCACGCCAACACGGAAACTGTGCTCGCACTTCTGAAAAAAAATTCTTAATAACTTGCAGGGATAATGGCAAAATAATTCCAGCAAAGTTGCTTCGCTTCTGTGTGAGATTTCATATAGTTCGACATGCTACAAAAATCGGAAGTTCGCCTATGGAGGTCGACAAATATTTCTGTGCTCTACAGATATTTACAGTTAGGTCCGTGGCTTGCTTCCCCAAGAAAAAAATATCTAAATCTCAGCCGCGGGCGGTTTGAATTTCACCGGCAGCTGACAGTATACTTAGCTGTTCAGTTGCGCTCTTCTCTCAGCCTGAATCGATTAGTGGGCCGGTGCACGCGACTGCTGCGGCAGCCGCGGATGAAATTAAAATGTGTTTCCTTGAGGAAGCAAGCCGTGGACCTAACTATATGTATGTCATAGTTATAGCGTGCACAAGTTGATACTGAAGTATGTAGCTAAACTTCCAAAAATCTTCTGGATGGATAAAAACTTCGTGAGATACCTTCCAGGTGAGCGCAGGCGTCCTGCCAAGACTGGATTCCAGCCAGAAGTATGGATGTTTCTTGCGATTTGTTGCATTTATGAAGGCAATCCTCGAGATTGTAGTTGCTCCTAAAAATAGTTCTCACACCCGATTCTGATTTATTTCAAACTTCCATCCATCCAGTAAAAGTTACAAACTGGCTTAAAGGCAGTGTTCATGATAGAATTGCTCTTCGTGTTTCTTCTGGAAATCAAGTGCTCGGGGTCTAACTGAAGCAATAAGCTCGAAGGAACAAAAGAACAGAATAAGGGGCTTAGTCCTCGCAGACGCCTCGGTCATCGGGACTCACGCGTAAAGTAAAATGCGGGTGGTGCAGGCGAACACAACACACGCGCCTTTACGCGCAAATAAAAAAAACAGAAAAGCAGATTTTTTTTCAAAGCATGGATAAAGCCTTAAATATGCGATGAATACGCGACAGTGCATTAACATACGTATATGACTACGACAAAAACAACTCCTTTGAATAAAAGTACTGTATTTATAGGATTGAGATTTTCACCGTAACTCTTCTCTTTAAATTACGAAGCTAATTTTCCCTGTTTGCTTAGCTACCGTTTCCATCACTTCTTTCCAGCACAAAAGTTTTCTTTAGGTTTCCGGGCATAATGCGCCAGTTTTCTGAGTTTTCAGGTCTTCGTACTGGGCCTTTTTCATTGATAACAGACGTCACATACCATTCCACTCTTCACAGCTGTTCTACTTCTGGAACGTTAATCGTAAAAAGGCGTAAAAAATTGAAACATCGACTATAATTCTTTTTCAATCACGATCACCCAGAGTTTTCTGTCAGATTTTCGTATGAATGTGGACTCAATGAGAAATACCGAGCGGTGTATATATGTAATTCATAACAAGAACAATGATTTTCAGTATTCCCTCGAGAGTTTACCTACTTAACATAAGCGGTCGGCGATGTGGCAATGCAATTAGTATCACCACTTTATTTAACCTTGGCAATGTGTACCGCTCGGTACTTGGAGATTACAAGAGTGCGGTAGGCTCTCTTTTCCAGTTTTCCTCAGAACCTCGATCCGCGTTGCCATCCGTGAAATCATTTTTTTTTGCAACCGTTTTGCTTATCTAATGTAGCCGCGTTTGGCATCCTATGTATTCAACACTTAATTGTCCAGTCTCCATTGTTGATGGCAGGGGAGCAGGATGCCATCGTCTGAATCTGGCCTCTGTTTTGGTTATTCACCAGGGAGTGCGGCAATTGCCGTTTGCCGTTCGCCGGCCACTTTTGGCGTTTGCCGTTACCGTTTGCCGAAAATTTCGCTTGAAAAGGCAAACTTTAGGTAAGAATTCGATTTTATTTTTACTAGGTAATCAGAGGAATTCGGTCAAGTTCAAAGCTGTTTGGGAGTCTTGAAGTGTGTTCTTCAAATCATCAGATTCTTAACCCCTTAAAAATGACGAAATTGCAAAAACCCTCTCTGTGAAACATTCTGATTACTGCAAGTTCCACGGTTACAAAGCCAAAAGGTATCAAAAGTGGAGCATCCTTCTTTACTCAGGCAAACCATCGCTCCGAGCGGTACCGGAGAGCTACTCGAGCGGCGCTGCCTCTCTGCTCCGAGCGAAAATTAGCCATCTACTCGGGCCACATCAGCCGCTCTCCGGGCCACCGCAGTATCGCTCGGAGCGATCTTCGGTCCCAACTAGCACTGCGGTCTCTGTTCGGGCGATTTTCAAAAATTTCCTAATTGCTAAATTTTCTTTATTTCCGCCTCTTCTGGAGAGGATTAAGCCTGTTAAGAGGATAAGGCACCTGTTACAGCCTGTGGGTCAGGAGGTTAATCCTGCCACAGCCCGCAACAAGGATACCATCCCAGCATGATCCGCAATGAGGAAGCATTTCCCACCGCGGGCCATGGAGGATCCCCTCGGCCGCCAAAAATTGTCATCCTGAGAGTGATCCGATGTCACCTCTCAAGAGTGGCCTCGAAAGGCCAACTACCCGTCTGCACGAGGCGAGCCGCCTTTTATACCCGCAGGATTGGTTGTTCTTTGAGTGATAAAGTGGCTCGCACGTTATCACTAAAAGAACAGCCAATCCCGCGTCTCTCTATCTCTGGCGATGGCACCGCTGTGGCCCCGAGAGCGACCGGAGAGCGACCGAGGGGCGAACTGGCACCGGACAGGGACCGCGGTGCCAGTTGGCCCCTCGGCCGCTGTCCGGGCGATGACGTCATAATTGGGAGGAGCCGGTCCTGCGCGGAGCGATGGTTTGCCTGAGTAGACGTATGAACCAGTTAAGAACTCGTGTAGCCCTTTTTCGCCAGTTCCGCACCTGCTGGACGTTACGAAACGCGCTTCAGTCTTTGAAAAGTTCGGAATCTGACCTCATTATCGTGTCCAGCGCCCAGAATAACCGCCTGATCAAAGTTCAGGTGAGAGCGTGTTTTCCGAACTTTGCACAGAGTGAAAGCGTTTTCCACTTACACAAGGCGTTTTTTCTGATTTTAGTACATATTCTATACTCCAAAAGCGCATTACTTTTACGAAAATCCGGAAAAGGATCTTATGATAGTGTTTAGCGCCCGAAACACACCCCCACCCCTAAACAAAGTTTGGGTGAAAGCACATTTTCCGAACCTTCTGCAGACTGATAGCGTTTTGGACTTGTACGGATTTTCGGTTCAGCGTTCAACTATATCAATACGGGGTACAAAAGGCGTCTAAGAAACGTATTCCACTTTTTACCATCAACGGGTTCAGCATGATCATCAAGTCAATGATGCAGTCTTGAATGTTGTCTGCCCTGAGTGTCAGGAAACGTTCCATCATTACTCTGACCTCGCCAGGCGCTGTGGGGAAGCTCACACAGACGAGGAAGGAAGTAAATGATTCAGCATATATTCTTAACCCTCTAACGCGAATGACAGTATATCGGTTTCGTATCACAAAGTCCTTATCACAGTGTTGTTGTCCACCAGAGCACATGAGTTGCTCAGCTTTGTGCCTCTAAAGGCTATATATCCCACTTTGGTCATCATTAATATTAAAAATATTAAAAATGACTTTAAAAAGTGTAAAGAATATATCACAAGTGAATATATGATAAGTGGATTCCGTACCACATGAAAAAATGAACTATTCCAGTTGTATTACTTGAGTGTATTTACAAGACAACTGGTTTTCGTATTTAAAGGCAGTGTTCACGATGAAAATCGTTTTTCTGTTTTTCCGCCTATCTTGAAAACGGCCCCATGCTGATTCCAATGATGTCCCTGAAATCGTATAAGACCTTCTGTGAACGCAGGTATGGTCCCTCAAAGATTGAGCTATGGAAACATGGTGGACGAGTTGCCCGAGGCTTGTAACTTCCGTCATTTGCAGCCGATCTATGCGAGCTGACCTGAGTAAAGAGGGAAGCTGAGAATGAAGGCAAGAACGGGGCTAGTGATTGAAAATCATCGCTCATCTCACGATCTAGAGCATTCATTAGCTCACGTCGGTGGGCGTGTGATGCGCTTTTGGGGTTTTCAATGCGCTCGAAGTTGCAACTTCGGGCTCTTTTGGGGCTCTTCCTGGCTCGTTGTCATGCCTTCTTTCGACGTTAATGTTACAGAGTGTCCCTCCACTACCCAATCCTAGTGAAATTTCGAAAACTTTTTTCATCGTGAACACTGCCTTTAAAACGATCTTCTGTAAGAAAAACTGGCCGCAAAGCTCTTTCTGATCTGAATTCGGACTCTAACGAACGTAAATTCGAGAAACGGTGAGTCGGTGAATTTTAGCGAGTTGCGCATAAAGGCGCGTGTGTTGTGTGCGCCTGCACCACACGCATTTTATTTTACGCGCGAGTCCCGATGACCGAGGCGTCTGTGAGGATTAAGGCAGAATAAGGCACGGAAAAGCCCTATACGGTCCCGAAGTCCGCTCGCGATGGAGTTTTATGTGGACGAGTTTGATCCGACCCAGATTAGCATCAGAGCGCGAGCGCGGATGAATTTTAGCATTGAGACGCGCTTGGAAGCATTGCTATCTTGTCTTTCCCTACATTGCTTCTGTTGTTGCGTTGCTTCTTGTCCTGCTATTTATTATCCTTTTCGCTAGTTTCCTTCTTGAACTCTATTCAATGTATTAGCGTAAAAAATAATGCATGAATTCAAAGGGAAATTGAGGTACAATACCGCTGCTATCCAAGTGTAAAAAGTGGGCGAAGTCGGCAACTAAAGCGTCTTTCGACCACAACTTGCCTCAAAATGCTCCGTTTTCAATTTCGAAAACACAAAAATGTTCTCCGCGACACAATCTATCTAACTGTATAGAAAGAAATTGAAATTTATCTATGAAAACGCTCTTTTAAGATGTGGTGCGCTATGAATTTGATTATGTTATCACAAGATAACGAGCTCATTCGATCAAAAGCAACCAATCGCGATCCCTAGCATGGTCAAAATGAGAATATATTTTACCTTGGAAAATTATGTTCCGCCCGAATTTCCCTAAATATTTTTGCGCGATTTACTAGATCAAAACATGCTGCACATTTCGGCGTTTTCGAAATTGAAAACTGAGCGCTTTGTGGCGAGTTGAGGTCGAAAGACGCTTTAGTTGCCGACTTCGCCCATTTCGCCCACTTCTTACCCTTAGATAGCGGCTATATTGTACATAGAAATCAAATTGGCGTCGTATGTAGTTCTGCTCATACCCTGGCAACTCGTCCAACATCCGAATGTCCCTTCGAAAAAAAAAACCACCTTTTGTGCCTTTCCTTCGTTTTTTTTTCTGTGGTTCCTTCTTCACTAATGAGACAATCGTGTCCCAAACCTTCCATTTCTGGTGAAAACTGGGGATTTTGGATCAGCACCTCAAAAGATCCCTGTGGGCAAAGTTGAAGCTGAATTCAAAATATCGACATGCTACTCTATGAAGGCTATAGAACCGCGAAATTCTCATGGCTACTACGTGTGCTGGTGCTGAGCGGCGGTTAGAGACAGTGAGAGAGCGCATTACAGACGGAGGAAGCAGAATCGCCCGCGCCGCTTGCGCCATAAGTCGTGAGAATTACGACATATTACAGAGAATACATACCGCTACACGAATACGAAATTTGAGTTCTGCACCCCCAAATGAATCCCTGGCGAAGTATGGTAGAGAAAATTTTTCGATATTTCGAGTCGGAAAAGGTCTTCCGATTTGCAATATGGTGTAACATATGTGATAATTATTATCATATTTATTAAATTACAGATTAGCATCCTTTGATTTGAATCTTTAGACTCTGGAAAAATGGGGCAATGCAATTTTAAAAGAGGGTTATGACGAGGGTCATCGCCGAACTCAAAACTTTGTTCCTTGCCATTTGAGATGAAGGAAGCTAATTTTCTATGCTTATTTCCCAATGCGGTCAAAAGAGATTGCTCTTACATGTAGGCTATAACATGACCGAATAATTTCTATCTATGGGTTTGTTGGGCTGGGAAATCTCGTGAAGCCTCCTCTTCTCTTCTGAAAGGGCTTGCTCCTAGCTAGAGTGGCTATTTTGCGATGAAAGACAGCTAAACTCTCAGACCCACTTCGGCACGAATAGCCGTCCCGTCAAAAAAGAGAAAATGTGAAATTTTGTACGTTAAAAGGGCATACTTCCAGCTTCAGGGCTGTGAAATATTCAGTTAATCCAATTATTTTTTCTCATACTAGATACATTTTCAGCTGTTGGGAAGGAAGTAAGACGTTGTGAAAATCATTTGAAATGGTGAGAATTTGGTCCCCATTCCTATACGAATCCACTTTCAAGCATATAGCTATGGCTTTTTATGTGAATGCATCTATGTCACACTTTTCCAGGCAATAAAGCCCTCAGGGTGCGTTGGCGATTCGTGCGTGTTCGCCTAATTTGATGGACCTAGAAAATGATGTCTATATGGAGAGGTGATCGAAATTGCTTACGATCACTGGCATGATTCAATTTGGTCGCGGACGCTAGCGGAAAGCTATCTAGAAAAGGATGAACATGAGAAAAACTGACAGAAATGCATATGAATACTTTTTTCGGTGCAATGGAATGTACAGAGAAAGTCCAAAGGCTGAAAACTCTGTATACGGTGCATTTGCATAAAAGCTTGCTTGGGTTCAACACCATTTCTTGGATTTTCCATGTTAAATGGACTACTAGAATGCGAGTTCGATACACAGACCATTCTCAAGAGGAACTGATTAAAATCGAGAACTTTATTCTGTCAACCAAGGTCGCGATGAAAATCGTTATCTAAAAAACTATAAAAATCAGCTAAGATAGAAAACAGCTGAAAAACTATGAAGGTGGCCCGGTGAAAAACGGGCTAGAATTAGGGTTTCCAGAGCCCAAGGATGCTACTAGTTCGTGCACACGTGCACAGCAGGGGTGTGCGTAATTACGGTTTACGATTTACGATTTTACGATTTACGATGTTTTTTTGTCTCGTAATTACGATTTACCATTTACGACGTTGTGGACCGTAAATCGTAATTTTTCGTAAACAAAAATACATGCAATGGAAGTAAATCGCGAGATATCTCCGAATGACCTGCTCCAATCCCAGTTTGCGTATGTCAATGTTTTTGGTTAGGAGATGGGACCAACCCAGGCGTGTGACTGCAGCACGGTCCCGTTATCAGTCTTTGATGTGAGACACACGGTCAGAGTTGGAGGCGCTGGACAAGAGATCCGCGTTGCACGCCGCGCACGTGTCACCAGCTGCCGCGTACGACGCATTGCAATCTTAAACCACTCTTCACAAAGAACTTCGTTTCCGTGTTTTTTTTTCAGGAAGATCAACTGTCCTAAATTCTGTAACTAGATTAGCGTCAAAACATCGAGCGAGGTAGTCTAAACGATCTAAAATTTGCTTCAAATAGTGCTCTTGGCCCGCCTCTTAAGTAAATTACGCCTACTCAGAGTCCACAAACATCAGAGGAACGTCCGTATTTTACCCCAAAAGTTTGAAGCTAAAAATCTTTTTTTCAAATCAGAGGAACGTCCGTATTTTACCCCAGAAGTTTGAAGCTAAAAATCTTTTTTTCATGTTAACTTCTTATCATCCGCAGCGAACGGACCCTCAGAAAAGGCGTCAGCGCTATTTTACACGCCCATCTTTGCCCTTTTCCTGAAACGTTTATCTCTCTAAATAGGAGGGTTAGATGGGGCGCTTTGGCTATATTTCCTAACTATGGGGGCTAAACTACACAGAGCGATGGGGGCTAAACTACACAGTGCTTACGTTGCCTTTAACAACTCTGGCACTGGGACGCTCCTAGCCCACAAGAAAACCGCTTCGAGCGCTCGGACAACTGGGCTAGGAGCCCCAAATCGTGATAGTCGCGGTGTTGATGTGCCACTTTCGCGGAAAATCAGCGCCACTCCCGCGGCATAGAAGCGATTTTGTCGCGGTTTCGCCATGCTATGCCGTGGTTTCGTCATGCGATTATCGCTGTTTCGTCATGCTATTGTTGCGGTTTTGTCACGCGATTGTGGCGGTCTTGTTATGCTACTGGCGCGGTTCAGACGCGTTACTTTCGGGGTTTTTTCACGTTGTTGTGGCGGTCTGGATGCGTTATTTTCGCGGTTTCGTCTTGCTATCGTCGTGTTGTCGACGCGTTATAATACTCCTATCGCCGCACTCCTGTCGTGTTCATACCGCACTATTGACGTACTATTATCGCGCTACTGCAGCGGTATTGAAGTACTATACTCGCGTTACTGCCGTACTATTTGCGAGCTATTGACGGACTATTCTCGCGCAAATGACGTGCTGCCCTCGTGGTGTTGACCAGCTATTGACCTCGTATTGCACAGCTGTTCAACCACGCTTCTACTGCTGCTAACCCAGATTTTGACTGTCGCTCGAAAAGTATTGAATCGCTCTTCAGCTAAGCCACTGATTGGAATGCTGCTCATGCGCCATCCCACAGCTCTTTAACTAGACTTGTACCGCTTTCTTTCAAGTTGTTCCGTGAACACCAGCAATACAGATTCATAGAAGAATTCAAGTAGTATGACACGTAAACGCAAAAATATTTCAGACTTTACAAAAACACAACAGAATTCTTCTCGCCTAGCACCCTAACTCTCGCATAAGCACCTCAATTCACACAATCATTTCTCATAACAAAGGCCTGGGGACCTGAAATTCACCAGATCATGCTTCAAAACAAAGGCTCCAAAAATACAAGATCACGAGATGCAGCAAGGGCCTAGGAACCCTGATTCACAAGATCTTCAAAAATAGCAAAAACATATTTCAACAAGGTAAAATCAACAACAAACAAGAAGACAAGTTTGAACACCGGTTATCACGAGCCACGAAATCATGACCTGGCAGAAGTTAAACGCTTCAGCCCGGGCAGCTGATCAACATCACAGGTGACGTTCCTCCAGTAAATTCATCCTTCCACTCCATCATCCAGATTCTCGTCAGGACTGCCGCTGTCTCTACGTCCTTTCTTCTAAAACACCATCTTTGGAGTAAACTGGGCCGGCTCAGACGCATATTCGTTAGAACCTACCGATCTTGGGGTCAGAACGTCGTTCGTTTCATCATAAAGACGAACATCTTTCCTAAAGAATCGAAATTATATATGAGGGAAGGCTGAAGAACATCACATAAAACGTATCCTCTTCCAAAAAAAACCGAAGGGGACAGCGAAACGTGCACAGTGTGCAGGAGTGTCTGTCATGTCTGCAGATGCACACTGTGCACGTAATCGACTGCGCGATACGCCATCATCACAAAAGCGCAAATGAGGGTGCAAACTAGTTAGGGATAATGGGTGCTCTTTCGAATAGACGACTCATCTAAGATTACAATGAAATGAGCAGTTGTTTGGGATTGACCGACCCTTCTGTTGGTTTCATCAAACAGTTCTGTGTGTTTGAAAAAGGCTAAATCAATCGACGGCTCTATTGCAATGAACAATTCTCATGAAATTTCCATAGTGGGTCGTCTATTCCGAAAGAGTACCGGATAATGTTATCCAGCCCACCCCCCAATCGACTCATTGGCCGTGGGACAGATTTTTGCATTGGAGCAGGCTTTTCGCGCTAGCCTTCCAATCTCCTCAGAAAGTATCAATATCACAATTTCGCAGGACAATTGTGTCTTTGGAAGTTATTTGGAGTGCTGAGCACGAATCTGACGTCCGTTCATCGACTTCATTCAGATTACGGTAGATCACGATGGGTATACTGCAGTTTAGTCAAAGTCTCAGATTTGACTCAGAGTCCGTATGCGGGGGTTATTCGGGGCGGTGAACACGAATTCAATGTCCATTTGTCGATTTTCGAATTATTGAGATACGTTTCGCTCCCTATAGTGCGTGGTACCTACCGTAACCCACAGTAAGCTTCAGAATTTTGACAAACGGAATTCAAATTCGTGTTCAGCACCCTGGATTACCCCTTCATACAAATTTTGAGCCGAATCCGAGATTTTCCTCCAAAACACCAAAAAAAATCATGTGGGGTACCCTTACCTTGCCACCAGGCTTTGAAAAAAGCGTATAATTTTTTTCAGAGTGGTTTCAGGCAGCTGCGAAGACGATAATCGGATTCTACGCCAAAAATAGTTCTAGTATAGTACATTCATAATCATAATCATATGCGTCACTGATGTCTTAAACGTAATAAAATAGAATATTTTCATTATAGTTCTACAGTGATACATTCCATTGTTGTACTGTCAAACTATATCGAAACCAGTTATACATGTGGATTGAGTCATTCTATCCTTGAAATTTGCTCGTACCATTGAGAAATCCTGCGAGATTGTGATATTGATACTTTCTAAGGAGATTGGATGGCTAGCGCAAAAAGCCTGCTCCAATGCAAAAATCTGTCCCACGGCCAATGAGTCGATTGGGGGGAGTGGGCTGGATATTCGGGTGGAGGGGGGCATCCAAGACTTACTCATAGAAATGAAAAGATTCAGTCATGCAAGTGGAAATTTATTTGGTTATCAGATATGTGATAACGTTATCACTCGTAAATCCCTAAAAATTCCATGAGATTTTATAAGTAGATTTCTTAAAGCAGAATCATTCATCGACTAGACAAAAATATCGAGCGGTGCCGATTGCCACAAAGCCATAAAATGCTTTGATTTAACTTTCATTTGGGAGCCTGGTATATAGAAATACAACTGATACCATCATTTTATGCCCTTGTGGCAATCGGCACCCCTCGGTATTTGAAGTTTACTTGAGAATTGCAGTTAGAAGACAGCATCACAAGAACAGGAATAAAAAAAATCAAGAATGACGCCCAACCATGACGTGGCGAGTTGTTTGGACACGTTTCGATCTGTCTTGACACGATCAGTGTCGGGCGTACGTGCAAATTTCAAAAACTGCTTTGTCGTGGGCTAGTAGCGACAGCAAATCGTCGATAAAGGACAGCCGTATACTCGTGGGCTACTATAAAGTTGGAAAAAAGCATTTCGCTAGTGGCCCACGAGCTTTGCCAAAGAATACCGCGACGAAGTCGCTTGCGCCACTTCGCGGTATTCTCGCCCCAATCTCCATAGTCGTGGGCTAGGAGCTCCCGAATGCCTGATAATCCACAGTATTGTCACCATAAAGCTACGATTCTGCAAGTGATTTAGTGGATATAAGAAAAATAACTTGGGCTGGGTGACCGATACTGTGCTCTGGATAAAATAGAGCTTCCACGGATAGGACTGATACTTTGCGATCCCTATTGAAGGTTGGCGCAAACTCGGTGCCATATTTTTTACGTACGTGCACCGAGTTTGAGCCAACCTTTAGTAGTGAATTCAAAGCATATATCAGTGCGATTCTTACCGACTGTATAATCGATGTTGCGGTTTCGCTAGCACATGGGAGTTCTCAAATTCGCTGTTGAGAATCGCTCAAATAAGGTCACTTCGGCTCGTTTTACGCTTATAACGGCGTTTACGTTTTGCGAGAAGCATTACGAGTATAATCGTGTCCCTGTTGCCCCGCAGATACGCGGACAGCTGAATCGGACAGACGGATTTCTCAAGATCTGGGAAGAAGTTGTGGAATGAGTGATAAGGAAAAGCAGAGAAATGCGGGTAAGGCGAAGCCATTAGGGGTATGGTAGAAACGGTCCGTCGCTCTGGACAGCGACAGCGACCGCGTGTCGCGAGCTCCGCCCTTTAAACCTGTCGCATTCGCAGAGCACTGAACAGCGGCAGCGACAGGCTCCAGTATATTTGCAGTATGAAGCCCTCCGCGAGATGTCGCTGCGGCTCACGCGCGATAACTGCTCCTACGACAACCGATGCCGCTGCTACTATGCGGGTTCCGCCCCGATTTTCGCTAGATTTCATGCCTGTCGCTGACGACAGCGACGAAGTGTACCATACCTCTTGAACGTAGTTAGCTGTCATATACTGAACGCAACCTAACATGTACATACTTAGTACCTGAAACGGTGGACATTTAGTGCATAGCTTCTCTTGCTTCACCACTGTGATAATATTTTTAGTGGTTATAGTTATTATTTGCTGTTTACGATTTACGATTTACGGTGGTTTCGTCGTAAATACGTTTAAGGATTTACGAAATTCGAAATTTCATTTACGCACACCCCTGGTGCACAGCGCAGCAAAAAAAAAAGGATCGCAGTCTCATGCCGAGCAGTCAAAAATCATCGACGTTCAGAGGAAGAAATAAATTCCAATTTCCGTAATTAAAACAGTTGAACAATGAGAGAGAGCACTTCAGTTCATGTTTTTGACTAGATGTGTACATAAATCCGAAGGTTCATTGATTGAAATTCAATTTCAAGCCAACTGATGTTCTTGATATCAGAGATCATCCATGCCTATGATGTAGGGTATGCTCGTGCACCATCAAAAGACAAGAAAGTTCAGGCTTCAAATTTGGCCCGAAACAGCGGTTTTTTCGCGATTTTTTCTCATTGTTCCTACTACTCTAAACCTAGAGAAGGGTTTGGAGAGGAGAAGAAGACAAACATATTTTATCGCGACCACTGCCTTTAAAGGCATCATACGCACAGAGAACCGTATACTATTTCTCAAGTGTTTGCATAGCTTAGCCGTTTAGTGAACAAAAAAATTTAGAGGATCCACGAAAAAACTTCATTTGTAAAGAAAAGTTAATGTGAACACTGTAAAAATTTCGCGCCAAAATCGTTTTTGAAGTTTTCCTGCATTTGAAGACCTCTTCACTGTCATTCTCAAAGTTTTTCTGAATGTGGAGTTCGAGCCGTAACTGTTTTTCATGTTGTTTGATGGTCACATCAACATTCTGTGAAAAAGTGGTAGATGACTGGTAAGAACTGGTGGCGGGTCCTCATCTTTAACCCCTTCCAGCCTCATAACCCTATGTTTTTGACGCGGCGAAGTACACTGGTGTGGTCTATTGTGCTCATTCATGCAAATGAGCCTGAAAAATGGAGAGTGGCTCCCAGCGTGAACGACGCCTCCAACCTTACAAGTGAATACTAACTTTTTATACTAGTTGGACAGTTTTTGTATTCTCAAAGGCATTGTACGCACAAAACGTAGTGTCTTGCTTCTGAAGGCAGTGTTTACGATGAAAATCTTTTCTCTGTTTTTCTTGTCCTGTATCTAAAAAGCGGTCCCATTCTGATTCCAATGATGTCTCCGGAATCCCACAAGACCTTCTGGGAACGGAGTTATGATCGCTCAAAAATTGAGCTACGGAAGCATGGTGGGCGAGTTGTCCGAGGCTTGTAACTTCCGTCTTTTGCAGCCTATGTATGCGAGCTGACCCGAGTAAAGAGAAAAGTTCACGTCGAGGGGCGGAAAGGGGCCGGACTTGACCAAATCGGCGGGGTTTGCCCGCTTTTCTGAGCCGTCTTGCGGCTGCTGGGTAGCTTTTCGTCCCGTTTCCTCGACGCTGTTCTGCTTCTGAGAGCCAGAGATGTCATGGAAAACTCGAGGATGGAGTTCATCGTGAACAGTGCCTTTAAGTATTTGAGCACGGAAGCCCTTGCGGTACAGGATAATAGCGAACGAGCCCAACGGAACTTTCAGATTTCGAGAAAAAAAAACCCGTTTGAAAGCCTTCCAAACCATTATGTTCCCGTCCCTTTCGTCGATTTATGATCGCTGCATTGCGTCAGTTTTTCCTGTGAACGTCGGAATTCATTAAATATGTAGGTGGAATTCTTTGGTCTTTCTCCTGCCTAAAAATAGCGTGCCCGCGAAAACCATACCCGATTTCTTGCTATTTTGCGAAGGTGGGCCTACGAGGTTGTGATATATGAGATTTACTCCATCTAAGCAACTTAAATTCTGAAGAAAAACTGATTCAGAATGCCCGGGAAATCAAAATTCCTCTTCAACGCCCATCTTGTATTATTTGTAAAACGTTAACGTCGGAAACGTGAACGTTTGAAACGGTGTAGCACCTGAAATTCCTTGGGTTATTTTACTATTTTTGCCACTATATTTTCAGCAACTCTCTGAAAATAGGGAGTCTTCAATACACACGTTTGAACGCGAGGGTCTCTTGAAAAATAGAATCATCATTTTTGAATGGCCTAAAACCGTTGCGGCGCTTCTGTTCCTCGTGCTAGATGATCGACCGGATAATCGCCTTCTCGGACGACAGAGCAGTTTTCTTGGGGCTACTGTATTATGAATACGCGGATGCTGCTTTTAAAAATCATAAGCTTCTACATACTGTGCAAGTTTGGATGTGATTATTTTTCAAAAAAAAGTTTTCAATGATGGATCATTGGCGCCTGGCATGGCGCTTCTGTTCCTTGTGCTAAATGTATGGTCAGAACATAATCCTCATTTTCAACCCCTCCAACATCAGAATCATATGCTTTTGTTAAATTTATGATAAGTGCAGCATGCATCAGACAGGACATGGAATGTGCAGTTCTGGTCGGAAAATATCCCATTTTACGACAAATAGACTTTTCTCAGACGTTAGGATTCGCGCCACAAGCATCATCCTCCAACGGATGACACAATGGCATCAAGCTTTCCCTAAGCAGGCAACTTTTCGTTGCATCAATTTTCGCTTTTTGACGAACATCTTTTCTCTGCGCCTGAGACTTTGCCAGTTTTTCCTTTCCAGTACGTTGGATTGAATAAATCTTACGGCAAGAGATTCTGTCCTACAGCAAGGACACACATTTATTTTGTCAGCCTCAACTGTGCCCTTTAAATTCATTTCCCTGGGGAGATGCTATCTGGAGGAAGTCAAACTATTATTCATTTGTCAGCATTCAGCTTCTCGGCCTATGTCAACAGCTTCCAGGCTTTCGATTGGGTCAACACATCTTTGAATTTGATATTACAAAGAAATAATTGGCTCAAGGCTCGAAGGTGTCATTCCCGTGGAAAACTAGTTAGCTCTCGGCACTAAATTGAAATTATCAGAGCGTCACTCAGGACCTTTAACTTCTGAATGCTCAAGAAAAGCATCTGAAATCTAAACCGAAACCTTTCCAGAATTTTTGTGCTATAGTGGAGGTCCCTCGTGGCTGTTGTACTGGAACTAATCCACGATGGGTGACAGATGGTGTACCCGTCTCTTGCGGTGCCAAGCTATGCATAGCCTCTATTTCGGAGACAAATTTACCCGAGTCTATCGCGCGCGTGTGCGGGCGTATGCTGCGTCTCCTTTTCCTCCCACACTCTCTCCCTGTCTCTACCCTCGTTCTGCGCACGCACGCAAGGAAACAGTAAATTTCACTCCGAAATAGAGGGTACAAGCTCTCACGTCTTTTGAATGGAAGAGTTCATACACATTAAAGTCTCGCAGGACTCCCAACTAGGTCCAATCATTAGCCAGGCCGTACCCCGGCAATATAGAAACATGACGCGAGGGTGATGCCGAAACTGAAACAGAGGAGAAATTGATTTCCATGCGACGCAATATTGCCGACCAAGAATTCGAGCGCGCTCGAATCAATATTTTTCGTGGAGTTTTTTCTCCTACCAAACAATCCCTGTAATAACCTTTTATTTTTCGTCTCCTCCTGGCACTTTCATGATGTTGTCTATAATCTGCCCGTGTTCCCAATCTACGGGTCGCCTTATCTTGCTGTCCGGGCTACTGCTGTTGCTTTAGGCGCAATTCATACTACTCAACGTCAGCGCAGCACGCACGTAACGTGCGAGCGTGGCGCCCGAACACCCCTCCGGTTCGCCCGAACAGCAACAGCAGTAGCCCGAAGGTTTGGAGAACGAGCATAAACTGTCAGGTGGCTCCGATTTCTATTCGGGGTGGCTCGTAGCCGCTCCGAATAGCCTGAGAACTTCCCTCGTGCAACCGACTAGAATATCTCTCTATCCGCATAAAGTTTGAGCAAGGGTCCTTCCCTCAAAGGCCAAAAGTGAAAATGAGAGAAAGCTGTCCAGTAACTCAAGCCCTCTCTCATTTCAGGCGTCTACTTTCGTCAGCGGCTCTATCTACGGTATTTTTGAAATGCGAATTCTCATGATGTTTGTGATTTTGTTTTTGTTTTATTTTTTCTCTTACATCGCCTTCTGTAAGTGTTATTAACCTACACTTATACCTAAAACGTCTTCTTTGGCAGTGCAGTCCCACATTCTTCAGGCAATCTCATTGCATGGATCTCGTAAACGATGTTGATCTGCTGCAAGCAGTATCAGTGGATGGAATGGAGATGTCAAGGCCGGCGCAACATTGAAGTAAACAAAATTCGTGTCAGCCATAAATTCCCCCGGACACGACCCCGACCCCTCACATTATTGACGATACAGCGCATTCGTGTTAAAAAATGGCCGCAAAGATTTTGTTTTTCTCGTCCAACCATGAATGAGACATGGAAAGCACTTGAGTGACAACTCGTCCGACTAGTCTTCTGTTATAAGCGAACAAATATCATTATATACAATCATGCAAATGTTCAAGCAGATTTTTCTTCATTCTCCCTTACCAGTCTACTGGATTACTTCGGTAATGCCCATCTAAGGACTGTGCTCCTTGGATGAGGTCGAATAATTAGATCAATCAAATTTCCGCACCCATATCAGAATCGTTCGAGCTGCACCAGATTTCCAAAGATGAAGTGAGGAGAAAGTTCTCATAGCTGATGCCGTAATAGAATTTCCCTCATTTATAGAATCACAAACACCAGTTATTCAAGGAAAATCAATTATTCGAACTTATTCTGTTTTCAATCAACTGGCGATTTCAATTCTATGGATGCGAGGAATTGCACTACGGCACTATGTAATTAGGAGTACCTTTTTCCGACCTGCTCTCTGTGAACCAAGGACAGCTCAACCTATGTTGGTATGAACGCAAAAAATTGATTGACCGGATTATGTGGTCTTATTCGAGCAACAAGTACATACATATACTGAGAACCTTGTTGCCCACAGGTGAAGTCGAGTGCTTGGCTTTCCGATTGAGGCCAGAATTCACTGTGTCTCAAAACTAAGGGTGTGTAGGAATTTTTTGTGTCGGCAACTATGAAGTTCGGTCCATTTCTACCACTGAATTTCAATTTCTGCCAACTGTTGCGAGTTGTCGTGGGACACGCCCTTTACTGCCACATTAGTGCAGAATAATAAATGAAGAGCTGTGCGGAAGTGTTCCGTCTCAGTGTTTCCGACGTTATTGGGTTACTCCGTTGAGCGCTTTCCTCCGGTTTTCCGGACCGGAAAGGAAGTCTTGATGTGGGTCGGAATTGTAAAGGATGAAGGATAAAGCTTATATAAAGGATCCAGCTTCCGGCGCTCAATACCGCCGCTAGCCAAGGGAAAAAATGGGAAAAGTGGGCAACTAAAGCGTCTTTCGCCCACAACTCGCTTCAAAGTGCTCCGTTTTCAATTTCGAACGGACCAAAATGTTCAACTTGCCACAATCTATTTAACTAGGTAAAACAAAATTGGAATTCACTTATGAAAGCGCTTTTTTTTTAGATGGAGTTAGTTATGAGTTAGATAATGTTATCACAAGATAACGAGCCCATTCGATCGAAAACAACTGTAAGCGATCTCCAGCATGGTAAAAATGGGGATGTATTCCGCCTTAAAAAACAATACTGCTCTCAAATTTCGCATTATATTTTTATACGATCTACTAGACCACGACATGCTGTACATTTCGGCGTTTTCGAAATTGAAAATGGAGCACTTTGAGACGAATTGTGGTCGAAAGACCCTTTAGTTGCCCATTTCGCTCATTTTGCCCAATTTTTTTCCCTTGGATAGCAGCGGTATTCTCTAGGGATGCGCCTCTAGGGATGTGCCGAACACCACTTCCATTCAGGATCGCAGAGGCTTTTGAATGTCAGCAGTGACTTGGGAGGACAGCCAATCATCATGTCAATGTTATTAATCTCCCAGATATGTCTTTTACCAAATACCGACCTCCGAGGGATAGAAGGCTTGGATGGCCTCAGACGAGGATAGATCACTCGACCGTGTGCCTGACAGTGGCGCCTCTTGCAGCTGCCCCACACGCGCCCCTAACTATAGAGGTGTACTATTAATGTATTGTGTTGGATAGAGATTAAAATTCTTTCGTGATTGCCTCTTTTCTAATTTAGATGAACGGGAATTCGGAATCGTCTAAAACCTCATAGCGACTGACATGAATTTCTTCTGCATATATTATTGATTAAAATCACAAGGTAAAGTAGGACATCTGCAATTAAATGAAAGGTAGATAAATTTACTGTGATCGTTTCAAATTTCCGCCGTTTGGCCACTTCCATTTGCTCCCAATTTTCTTGAACTGGATTTCCACACAGCCCTCCTGAGGCCGTATTCTTCAACCATCATACCCCGGGTATATGGGCGCAGCAGGAATCGGCAATTTCTTAGGGAATGTGGAAGATTATAGCTTGATTCGCCCTTATACCCGGGGTATAATGATTGACGAATCCGGCCTCTGCTGAAGAAGGCAAGCCTATGATTAAACCGTACTCTACAAGTAGTAGCTCTATTGACATCGTGCGGGAGGCCTAGGTAAACTCTGTTTCATGGGTAAATTTAGTTTGCAGCTCCGCGTGCCTCCGCGTGCTTGAATGTAGCGAGTGGAGAGACGGCGAGAAAGTGTGGGGGAAAAGGAGACGCATAATACGCGGGCGCACGTATTCTCTGTTTCGGAGGCAAATTTAAATTTAGTGTGTTCCTTTGCGTGCTCACGCGGAAGGAGGGTCGACATATCGAGAAAGTGTGGGATAGAAGTAGACGCAGTATACGAGCGCACACGCACGCGATCAACGGCAGTGAATTTCATTCCAGAATAGAAGATATACGTTGTGGTGATAAAGAACTTAACATTCTTAATCGGTTTAGCGGCCGTATAATCAAACATTAAGCAAGATTAGGGTACTGAATCGTAGCTTTTTATCAATAAAAAACTCAGAAATATCATAGCCAGGGATTAAATTCTGCGCCATTCCCTGATCCCTGACAAATCAACTCTCTTCTTCAGGAAGCATGAAAAGCTTCCAGTTGAGCAATGCTTAGCGACTTTTTCGTAAATGCACACAGCACCATCACATCACATTACGCACTGACTGAGAGAAGGCAGTGGCCCAAAAACCTCGAACAATAACAAGCATTAGAAGCGCTCGTAAAGCGCGTCCTCTTGCCGCGACCCAAGGAAACCACTATAGGCGACGAAAATGGGCACTAAACAAAAAAAAAAGACGGTGGTGCATAATGAGTGATGATCGCATATAAACACACATATAAGATAGCAGAATAACAATGCGCTATTATAATGCCTAGCCACGACACAAATCGTACCCAACTCCTCAGCAAGAAAAACCCCCAACCCACGAAGGGGAAAATTTAAAAACTCTGCAAAGTTTTCCGTATCAGCCGATGGAATCACTGCGACATTTCAAAGATCTCGCATACAATGACGTAAAGTTCTTTTCTACCCATTTCCAACACTTACTGGAAATGGCCATTCATACCCCACTTGCTACTGCTGGACCTCATTCAAATAGTGCATGAGTGCGTCGCGAAATTTGAGCCAGCCACTTTAGAACATAATTTTACGTTTCGCTTAGACACCCAGTTCCTTATGCAAACCCATTAACTCGGAAGTTGAAGTGCTGAAAGCAGAGTGAAGGAAAAACTCAAGAATGGAGCGCCAAAAAGAGAGGTGCGAGTCGGTTTTTCTATAACAGCATGAATGGACGGACATGCAAGTCAGGTATATGCAAAAATAGAGAAAAATCTCCAAAAATGGGCAGAAAGCCAAAAACAGAGAATTTTCGAAAATTCAATAAAATGTGTTACAATATATGGGCTTTTCCACGACATATTCAACTCTGAACATATGCGTTTATCGCAACCAGTATGAAGAAAAATGCTTTCAGCTCGCTGGCTAAGTTTGGCATAGGCTTTCTCTAAAAGGGTTAGGCAAGATGTCAAACAATGTTTGACAATGTTTTCTCGTTTTTAATCGGATGACTGACAGAAACATAATCAGTCTTTCAGTACAGATATAGCAGAGAACAAACTGGTATGCCGACACCATACTTACGAAGTTCAAAATGCAGAGGTCTTCAAAATACCTAGACTTCATTTGCCTACATATGTTCTATCGGCAATTTTTTTTTCGAGGCAGTTAAGAATGAATCACGCACTTATCACAGAACTATCTTCGGAATCGTCCGAAATCCTCTACGGACCCAAAAAATTGCCTGAATTCGGGAGGCAGAAGTTTTAAGGCGTGTTGCCTTTGCCTATTCTGGTCATTCGGATCGTTTGCACAGGGGTGCACAAAATGAAGAGGGAGATTGAGAACGAAGCAATTGTCATGAGTAGGAGAATAGCGGTATTTTAAAGCTTTATTTTGATCGAGCAAATGCACAGCTCTTTACGAAATCCCCTGATTTTTACTACTATTCTCTCAAAATAAATCTGTTTATAGAATACTTCCTTCTGAGGGTTGGGTTAAGTCCTGATATTCTCATATTTGAGCCTGACATGATACACCGGATGGGCGGCTTGGGTCAGTCATCTGGACCTTGATGCTTGAATGTTTGCAACAGTTGAAAACATTGAAAACGATTTTATGAAGTATTTTCGCCGGTTTCGATGATTGCACATGTCTACCTTCACTAAACTTAGCCTATGGGTTTAAACCTCCTCGCACGATACTCTAACAGTATCATCCGTATTCGAACACTAAGGTCATTTTTTTAGACTCAAAGCAAAGTGAATATTGTTTTGGAGAGGTCTTATCGAATTCTAAATTCATCCCTAGAACTCGCTAGTGAAATCTATTCTGTACACTGCCTTTAAAGGCAGTGTACACGATGAAAAACGTTATCGAAAAAACTACAAAATTCAGCCGAGATCTAAAACAGCTGAAAAACTATGAAGGTGGCTCTATGAAAAAAAGGCTAGAATCAGAGTTACTAGGGCCCAATGATGCCAGTTCGTGCACACGTGCACAGCACCGCCCAAAAAGATTGCAGTCTCATGTGTTTAGTCAAAAGTCATGAACATTCACAGGGAGAAATAAATGCAAATTTACCTAATAAAAACAGTTGAACAATGAAAGCAAGCACTTCAGTCGATGTTTTTGAATAGATGAGTATATCAATATTCGAGCAGGTCAACCCGAAAGTTAACGTTCTTTGCCTAAAATTCAATTTCAAGCTAGCAGATGTTTTTGATATTAGAGATCGTCGATACCGATGATGTGGAGTTGTGCCGTCCACCATCGAAAGACAAGAAAGGTCAGGCTTCAAATTTGGCTAGAAACAGCGGTTTTTGTCGCAATATTTTCTTATGGGACCTAATACTCTAAACCGAGTAAAGGGTTTAGAGAGGAAAAGAAGACAAGCATACTGCCTTTCAAGGCATCATATGCGCCGAAAACTATATATAATTTTTTCTTGTTTTTATAACAGCTTGGCCGAAAACGAAATCTCGCGGGAGTCTCTGGAAAAGCTTTATTCGCTAAGAAAAATCAGTTTGAAACACTGAATTTTTTTTTTGAATTTGAGGTACGCGCGAAAAGCGTTCTTGAAGTTTTTCTGCATTTGGAGACCTGGTCACTGTCAATCCTGAAGTTTTCCGGCGGGTGAAGTCTACACAATAATTGTTTCCATATGTTATTTGACGTTAGCACCGACGTTCCATGAAAAAGTGGTAGTTGATCGACCCAGGAATGCTAAATGATCGACCACACAGCAGTTTTTAGGTGACCTTACAATTTGAGGTGCACATTTTTAGAGAGTCAAGTTTCGTGGGTGATGTCAGCTAACCCGATTGGTTTGATTGTACACAGAAAAAAAAGTTGAAAGTGATTTCCAGAGCGCACGATGCCTTTAACAAGAATTTTGTCGCTAATTAGGAGCAACTGTGGTTAAGGTTATTCGCGATAAATTTCCCAACACAAGCTACTCAGTGTTAGCTGCATCTACTACTAATTGATCCATTAGGACTTTTCATAAGCCCGCTGGGACTACAAAATGTTCACAATCGGCAGACCATTCTTCACGCCTCATTCTGGCCCAGGTACTAACTACTTCACACCTCAACAAATAATTTTCTAGCCCACCCAACCATGGAAATCCTGAATAAAGTGTCAGCGATTCTGCCCTGTCGTAGTTTAGGGTTGTTATAGCAGCTTGCCGTCACATGCTGCGGAGTTGGGACGATGTCTCCAATTAGTGTGTATTATACTTGGGAAGGAGAACGAATAATGATGAAGTAACTGGAGACCTGACCGGAGAACACTCCATGAGGAGTTTTTCATTAAGAAAAGATTCTGGATTAAACTGCGAAAAGTTCTGTTCCTTTTTACAAAGAAAAAAAAACAGAGAAATTAGGATTTCGACACCAATGGGGAAAACCTCCTTACATTCCGCAAACGATCCCTACAGATCTTCTATGATTCCAATAAACTAAAGAAGAAAAACAATGCTGCGACTAATTTCCAGAGGAAGCGTGTTTGCAGCTACATATTTCAATGAAGAGCATTAGCCACAGAAAGAAAGTGCGAAGGACTTACTCGCAAATGAGTTTTGCCTTCAGATAAGCAGCCGTCTCATTACCAGTTGTTCGTAGAAGATTCAGAAGTGGAAGCGTGAAGTCCGTTGACCACTCGTTATCCATCTTAGGATAACGATAATTACAATTACGTTCAAACTTTGCCTAGGGAATGAACAGAGGCTAACTTCATTTTCACCTCACGCATATGGTTGTCCTTGCATCGTAGTACACAGAAGTTCACACGAATCTCGGCAACTGCAGTGATGAAGGGAATTAGAAGCAGGCTCACGGCTGATGCTCTTGATCGCATGCCGTCGTTGACGAAAAAGGAAACGAATGTCACAACATCTGAAAAACCTGGTCATAACGCTATTTCCTTGCGTAGGATTCAATAATAGGAAGTGGACATGCTGACAAAATGTAGAAATTGCGGAAAAGATGACAAACCAAGTCGATACTTTAGTGAACCGTGGGATAGGAATCGCAAGTAAGTATGTCTGAGAGGCGGAGCCCACCCGCCCTAGCATGGCCGGTACCTTTTGGTCCCTCTAGAAGAAAAACTGATTGCACTAATTCATGAGCGTCGACTTTTATCTAGAAGGCAACCCTTGCGTCATAAATTCTTTCATAAGTGGTGAAAAATGCTCAATAAGCGGCAAGGCCTCAATCAATTTATTTATATCAATCATAGTCAATGGGAATAATTCACTCTTACGACATTCGTTAATTAACGCACTAAAGAAGCGCCATAAGCGGCAATGCAAGGAAAATAAGTGAGCCAGGACACTGCCATAATGATATCCAAGGACTCGTGCAGAAAAACCTAGCTTCAAATTTAAATTATAATTTTGTTTGAAAAAAAATTGACGTTTTCGGAAAGGCAGACGATTTTATGATAGCTTTTATGATGTTATGTTATGTTATGTTATGTTATGTTATGTTATGTTATGTTATGTCATGTTATGTTATGTTATGTTATGTTATGTTATGTTATGTTATGTTATGTTATGTTATGTTATGTTATGTTATGTTATGTTATGTTTTGTTATGTTATGTTATGTTATGTTATGTTTTGTTATGTTATGTTACCTTATGTTATGTTATGTTATGTTATGTTATGTTATGTTATGTTATGTTATGTTATGTTATGTTCTCATTCACTCACTCACTCATCTCGTTAGCTGGCGTCTGGTGGAGCGGGATGCCCTCTCAACCAATACACTGCTGTAGGTGCCATAGGATCTCGTGCGGCCTGAACGATACGCTTCCAATCAAAACGGTTTGCAGCAAAAAGTTTAGCGTTAAGGACACTGCACCGTTGAGTCTTCAGATCCTCCTCTATATGTTTGAGCCATGTCTTCTTCGGGGCCGTTCGTTGAATTCTCCACGATGGTGGGCGCTTACGCCACAGCATGCTGTACGGGAAACGGGACGGGTCCATCCTACATACATGTCCGAACAATCGCAGTCTTCTTGTCTGCAGCTGTTCTCCGACCGTCGGTTGATTTATGCAGCTCTTCCGTATATCGTCGTTGCAAACATGATCACGAATCGTAATTCCAAGAATCTGGCGCAAAAATCGCGTCTGGAAGACTTCCAGCTTGACGAGGTCTGACTTTAGCAGAGTCCAGGTTTCTGAGCCTTAGAGTAGTACGGGTATTATCAGCGCTCGGAACAATCGCACTTTAGTCTTCAGTGAAATGTTGTTTTTCTTCCACAAACACCAGCCAAGCGACGCAAACACACTAGACGCCTGCCCGATTCTGCTGCACACCTCTGGCGTAGCCGCAACTTTTCGCTCCTGCTGTACTGACCCAAGGTTGACCTGCTGAAGCTCTACTCCTTCAAACTGAACAGATGCAGGCGACCCATCGGATGTCATGACCTTGGTCTTCTCCTGATTGATTCTTAAGCCGTAGGAGCTTGCAATCAGTGCCATATCGCTTATCAAGGACGTTGCCTCCGCATCAGTATCGTGAACACTGCGCTGTCATCCGCGAACATCAAATCTGTGACGTACTCATTACTTCCGTAATGAACGCCTCTTCTGTTCTCGAAGACCTTCCTCATAATAGCGTCCACAACAGTAATAAAGAGCAGAGACGAGACCACATCGCCTTGGCGAACTCCAGCGGTAACGGCAAACTCCTCGGACAACTTATCCCCAACGCGTGCGGAACTGGTAGACCCTTCGTACGTTTCCTGGAGGAGCTTGACTATCTTCCTCGGTATGTGATCGCTTTCAAGTGCTCTCCACAGCGCCGGCCAGTGAATAAAATCGAATGCAGATTTGAAGTCTATAAATGTGATAACGACACGCTTCCCAGAGCGAATTCTCTCTTCCATTAGCTGTCGAAGTGCGAAGATCTGATCACTGCAGCTTCTTCCTGGCCGGAACCCCGCCTGTTCTTCACGACTGGTTTGCTCACGATGACGCTGAAGTCTGTTCTGAATAACCCTCATGAAGACTTTGCCAACGATAGACAACAGACTGATTCCACGGTAATTTTTGCAGCCCCTAGCATCACCCTTCTTGTGTATGGGCACGATTGTGGCACGTTTCCAGGTAGCTGGTATTTTCTCAGACGGCCAGATAAGAGTAATCAGCCGAAGAAGTTGGCGCAGCAAGACGTCTCCGACAGCCTTGGTGGCTTCAGCAGTGATTTTGTCCACTCCTGACGCTCTGCCGTTGTTCAGTGACTTTACCGCTGCCGTTAGTTCATCTACAGTGGGTTCCGAGTCGAGAATTGCATCTCCGGCTGCTTCAACTGGGGTGGGCTCGACAAGCAGCCCTTGCGGCGCTTCATGACTGTATAGTTCACTGAAGAACTGTCTCCATCGACGGAGGCGCTTGTCCACAGAGAGCACGAATGACCCATGTGCATTCCTGATACTATCGCTAATTGGTTTCGTCCTTCCTCCGAGCCGCTTGAGTGTCCGATAGAGAGTTCGATAATCATGCCTGCTCGCAGACTCCTCCAAATCAGCGGCTTCCTTATTCCAATACGACTCTCGTTCCATTTTCAATCTGCAACGAAGCTCTCTACAGAGCTGACGATATCGATCGAAATCGGTCAATTTCGCTTTCTTCCTTTCTTCTATGAGATGTATGGATTCATCTGATATCCATGGCTGGATTCGCTTACGAGTGGCAGGACAGAGTGGCTCTGCACATTCCACGATGGTGGCTGTTATCTGCTGTTCTTGTTGATCCACAGATGTATCGTCTACCAACAGCGCAAACCGATTCGACAATGCCATTTGGAATAACTCCTTCGTCTCAGATACCATCAAATGTGCCCAGTTGAATTGGCCTTTAGATTGCTCCACAATCCTAACTCGTTGTAGGCGAAGCTTCACTACTGCACGTAGAAGGTAATGATCTGAACCGAAGTCGGGTCCTCTCATTGCACGAACATCCTTGAGCGACGACCTGAAACGCGAGCTCATCGGCACGTAGTCTAACAAAGCTACGTCTCGTCCGGAAGAATTTCTCCATGCCAACTGATGCTTTCTGCGATGCTGGAAGTGACTGTTTCCAATAATGAGTCCATTAAAAGCTGCAAACGTGAGCAAGCGCAGACCATTGTCGTTTATGTCACCAACGCCAAATCGCCAAACGCCAAAGTTATGTTATGATATGCTATGTTGTTATGTTATGTTATGTTATGTTGTGTTGTGTTATGTTACGTTATGTTAAGTTATGTTATGTTATGTTATGTTATGTTATGTTATGTTATGTTATGTTATGCTATGTTATGTTATGTTATGTTATGTCAAGTTATGTTATGTTATGTTATGTTATGTTATGTTATGTTATGTTATGATATGTTATGTTATGTTATGTTATGTTATGTTATGTTGTGTTATGTTATGTTATGTTATGTTATGTTATGTTATGTTATGTTATGTTATGTTATGTTATGTTATGTTATGTTATGTTATGTTATGTTATGTTATGTTATGTTATATTATACTATGTTATGTTATGTTATTATATTATGTTATATTATATGCTATATTTATATATTATGTTATGTTATGTTATGTTATGTTATGTTATGTTATGTTATGTTATGTTATGCTATGCTATATATTATGTTATGTTATGCTATATTATATTATATTATATTATATTATATTATATTATATTATATATATTATATTATATATATTATGTTATATTATATTATATGATATATTATATTATATTATATTTATATTTATATTATATTATATGTTATATTATATTATATTATATTTATATTATATGTTATATATTATATTATATTTATATGTTATATTATATTATATTATGTTATGTTATGTTATTTATGTTATGTTATATTATATTATATTATGTATATTATATATATTATATATGTTATGTTATATAGTTATATTATGTTATGTTATGTTATGTTATATTATATGTTATGTTATATATTATATTATATTTATATTTATATTATATATTATGTTATGTTATATTATATGTTATGTTATATTATATTATGTTATATTATGTTATAAGTTATGTTATGTTATATTATATTATATTATATTTATATATTATGTTATGTTATGTTATGTTATATTATGTTATGTTATGTTATGTTATATTATGTTATGTTATGTTATGTTATGTTATATTTATGTTATGTTATATTATATTATGTTATGTTATGTTATGTTATGTTATGTTATATTTATGTTATTATAAGTTATGTTATGTTATGTTATGTTATGTTATGTTATATTATGTTATGTTATGTTATATTTATGTTATATTATATTATATGTTATGTTATATTTATATTATATTATATTTATATTATGTTATGTTATATTATGTTATATTATATTATATTATGTTATGTTATATTATATTATAAGTTATGTTATATTATATTATATTATATTATATTATATTTATATTATATGTTATAGTTATATTTATGTTATATTTATGTTATGTTATGTTATATTTATGTTATGTTATGTTATGTTATATTATGTTATATTTATGTTATGTTATATTATATGTTATGTTATATTATGTTATGTTATGTTATATTATGTTATGTTATGTTATGCTATGTTATATTATGTTATGTTATGTTATGTTATGTCACGTGTTATGCTATGTTATATTATGTTATGTTATGTTATGTTTTGGTATATTTATATTATGTTATGTTATGTTATGTTATGTTATGTTATATTATGTTATATTATGTTATGTTATGTTATATTTATGTTATGTTATATTATGTTATGTTATATTTATGTTATGTTATATTTATATATGTTATGTATTTTATGTTAAGTTATAAATCAAAAATTGCGAGATTGCCTGGCAAAAAATTGTGGAACGACGAAATAGCATGCTATTGGCGCAGAGGGAGCATGCAAACGTTTGAGTTGGTCGGTGGCAACCCAGAAAAGTCAGGCAACGTTGCTCCTTTTGAAGTTTTCTCGGCTCTTGAGATGCTCATCGGATATCAAGTGAGCGGATAGAGTGACAGCCTATGAAGAGAGCCATACTTGCCCTTCCGAAATCTCCATTTCTTTTAACTAAATTGCAGTCTGTCATCCAATGGATTATGTATGTATGTACATGTCTCATATGCTCAAAATCTGAGAAGCCCTTGGTTACCTAAGCCTTTTTAGACATGCAATCCCGTTGATTCTAAGTTGGTTTCGTACGCAATCGCGGACCGGCAGATTGCTCCTTAGTATGCATAGGAACTAGAAATGGATGGATTTGGAACTGAAATCCTAAAACTTGAGTATGTAAGATGCTGTGGAGCTACTGTTCTCAATATAGGGGCTGATGTAGCCAAAACCTTTTCACAACGAGTTTTGCATGATGAATTGCAGACGTGGAAGAAACAGACAAGAGGCAAAAAGAAGACGCGGAAGAAGGAAGGGAGCGGAACGCCCCTTCCTTTAACCTCGTATATGCCATGTAAGAGTGCTTCGAGGTAGATTGTAATAATACGAATATTTAATAGACGCAGACATACATATGTTAACTGTATTCAATATGGATGAACAATGCTTGATTTGACTTTTTCTATGGAAGACTTCCCAATAATATCACAAGTAAAATGAAATGTTGGAGAGACTTTGAGTTGATATATAATAGATGTGGGTATGTAAATGCCCTTATGGAATTAGGGCTGCTCAAAAGTGGCGTCCACGAAAGCGACGACATGAGACAAATGGCGGGTCGTTCCTTCTTTCCCTTGGGGGTATGCACGACTTGAGAAGGGGCTTTTATCCTTTGCCGGCAGGTGCATAACTAGCGGGTTTGAGCGCAGATTTTGGACCTATCTGCGAAAAATGTGTTCTGGTAAAGGGTCAAGTCCTCCACAAACAAGCGTGCCGCCATCCCAAATGGTTGCAGTTAAGGGAGGGTCAAAATTTCCTGAAACGTTAGAAACTGAACTAACGTGTGAGTGGGAGAAAATAGTCAAAGGAAAAAAACAAGGGATCTAAAAAATTGTAAATGTGTGAGAGATGTAATGTAGGTAATGCCTGTGCGAATGGGACTGTCCGCCCACGCGGTCCGCGTGCCTGTGGAGCGGCCAACGCGAAGGCATTATTTCGAACGAGCCATCGCATGGCTGCAGAACAGCTAATTCTGATATCATTCACCATTCGCGTGAATATCCGTGCTAGTTGATTTTTAAGTCCCAGGAAGTGTCCTCACAACTACAGCTGGGCACGTAAGTCAACCGCGTGGGCGAACGGTCTTCTTCTGACGGACTTTACACTACCGCCCGTGGGACGAGCGCGGGGACGCGTTCCTGCGTCTTCAGCGTCCTTTCGTGATAACTTCGTCTTGGGGAGGGCTAGCCTACAACCTGAAACATGCAAGGGGTTTGATTTTATCAAAAAAGTTTGGAATGTGATTTCCAGATCGTTATACCGTACACATGGCGCTGTATTGCCGCATACTGTATTTATATACCATACAACACAAAGAAAAATTAACCAAACTTTTTAGAAATTTTAACCCTAGCATTTATCATACTGATGGATAACTTTTTCTGTAAGTATCTTCAAAGAACTTTGAGATCCGAAAAATTCAACTCGAAGGGAGCTACGGAAAGAAGGGCGGTGACTATGAGAACTATTGCCGCAACTCGTCTGCCTGCCGGCGCCGAGCCGAAGGAGTCGCGGGGCAGAACCGCGGACGAGTCTTCATTGACCAAATCGCAGTCTGGTGGCGGAAGAGTTCCGGGGAAGTCGCGGTAGAGTTGCTGAAGTTCGACCCGATTCGAAGTCGCGAGGGAGTTGCGGCAGACGCCATGGAAGAGTGAAGGGTAGCGGGAGAGTCTCGGGACGGTCCGTGATCGCGATTAAGTCACGGGGCATTAGCGGAAGAGTCGCGGCAATATTTCTCAGAGGACGCGAGCACGTGTTATAGCGCGCCCTCTGATACTAGAAGCCATATTGTGCAGACGGCAAGGATCGCAGTGATAGTTTTAGTTTCCTCTTGACACGATCAGAGGCCGTTGTCCAGGACTTTGACGAGGGTAAGCCCCCTCCTTAGTGACCGAAATTCTTAACAATGTCGAAAATTTTTGGGTACTTCAGGTCTGAAATTTTTCAAATAATTTTTCTTGTAATTTTTCATCGCTTTTTTGTAATCAATACTGCACTCCTCTTACTGCAATCAACACTAACCTAGTGACGAGAATCAGGATGTGTTTGATATTTTGCCCAAAATTTTCACGTCATCCTTCCAGAATTCCCAAGTTTTCGAAAACATTTCTCGTCACCCCCGCTGTCCTGCGGGACAGCAACCGCTTGACTCTGCCATCTGACGGTGAGTTTGCGTTGGCGCAAGCTTGGTGCACGAATATTATAACGCACGTAGGGCGCTATTCATACACCTCCACGCCAGCGCGGCACGCACGTGCCGCGCGAGCGTGGCGCTAGAGTATGAACACTTTCCACGCGCGTACCGCGCTTGCGGAGACTATATATATATATATATATATATATATATATATATATATATATATATATATATATATATATATATATATATATATATATATATATATATATATATATATATATATATATATATATATATATATATATATATATATATATATATATATATATATATATATATATTTCAGCAGCGACGCCACGTCGAGAAGGGAAAAAGAGGTCCCAGCTTTTCCAAACAAGCGAATTCTGTACATGCGTTCACCATCATGATAGCAGAGGATAGCAATGGAATTCATTATCATGAAAAGGGATGAAATTGATGATGAATTAATAATGAAAATGATGAAGAAGTCGTTACGGCCGTCACCGCCGCGGCAGAGTGGGCGTTCACGCGCGTGACGCGCGGACTTGGCGTAAGACCATTAGTACTCCAACGCCACGCCCGCGCGTCACACACGCGCCACGCTGACGTTCAGTAGTGTGTCTAGCGCTTAAAGGCATCGTTCGCGCTGGAAGCCAATTTTCATTTTTCAGGCTCAATTTCATGGATAAGCCCGGTAGACCACACTGGGAAACTTTGGCGCCTCAAAAACGAAGGGTTATCAGGTTTCAAGGGGTTAAAGATGAGGATCCGCCACCAGTTCTCACCAGTCATCTAGCACTTTTTCATGGAATGTTGATGCGACCGTCAAACACCATGAAAAACAGTTACGGCACAAACTCCACATGCCGAAATACTTTGGAAAATGACCGTGACAAAGCTTCTAAAGGCAGAAAAACATCAAAAACCATTTTGGCGCGAAATTCAAATCCATATTTGCAATGTGTTCCTATTGATTTTTCTTTACAAATAAAGGTTTTTCATGGGCCTCTTCGACATTTTCGTTCACTATAGAGGCCAAGTTACTCAAAAACATGAAAAAATAATATACGGTTTTCTGAGCGTACGATGCCTTTAAGGACCTGAACGAGTAGACACAAAAAAGATTAAATAACACGTTGCAACTGGTTGCACTGCAGTACGACGCTCCAAACCACAACGACGTTCTATGAGGCGGTGGAACCTTGGATGGGTGAAATACTGACGTATCCTCTCGTTCGGGGCCAAATTTAGTGTGTGCCATTCTGGACACTCGCTGCGGACACGCAACGCATCGGTTTTGTACGAGCTTCCGTGCCTCGCCTCATCAGCTGATCGTGTAGGGGATTTCCTTCATTTTTCTCGACTTTTTTGTTTCTCACGTCTTTTTCCAACAGTTGTTCGTTTGCAAAAGTTTTGATTTCAACAAAAGCGGGAGTCTTCGTCAACGGAGAGGAAGCAACCAGCTAGCTTCTTACTTCTCTAGCAAGCTTTTCATAGATAGCAGAATTTTTTATTGCTTAGGCCGACTCGATTCTCCAAAAGTCGCATGGCCATAGGTGTCCCTTTTTTATTTTGAATCTTTTTTTTGACTAAAGTTTTCTCATCAACACTCATCATAAATCAGAAGTTAATAGCAAACTCTAAAGACGGGTTCTAGTTGGGTAACACCACGATATACAAAAAAGAAACCGAAAATTAGCGGATCATATCACTCTGACAGTTTCGGCCGAGAAATGGTGAAGAAATCGCCGAGAAACAGCCCATCAGGCTCCGCAGCGGCTCCTAGTGTGCTATTTCCCGGCTATATCGCAGGTACTTCTCGGCTTATCACAAAATGGACAAGGAATACCCGAAAAACAGCCGAGAAGTAACCGAGAAATAACGAGAAGTAGCCTAAAGTAACCAAGACGCAACCGTCGCCGAGTCGCGAACCGGGGCCGCCAGCGGTTGATCGGGGCCTCCAAAGGCTTAGCGAGGTCTAAGTACCTCAAACTTGGGTAACTTAACCGACATCTAAACAGGTGCTGACATCTAAACATGCCTCTAGAATGCGTCGTATACTTACCCGGAGAGCATTATTTCTCGGCAATTTCGCGGCTATGTATTTCGCGGCGAGCCTTATTTCGCGGCTATTTATCGGCTATTCTGCGGCGAACACTATTTTACGGCTATTTGGCGGCTATTATGCAGCCAGCAAGCATTTCGCGGCTATTTCGCGGCTATTTTTCGGCCAAAACTTTCAGAGCAGTTGCGGACGGTTCCCGTTGTGTCTGTAATTAAAACTTTTGCAAACGGGACCTATATAACTGAGATTGCAGTCAATGACAAAGAAACTATTGAAAAAAGACGCAAAAAATAGGAAAAATCATGAAAAATGAAGAACAAACTCACATGATCAGCTGACGAGGGGCGTGCGCGGGAGCTCGTACAAAGCCGAGGCGTCGCGTGTCCGCAGAGCGAGTCCGTAATGGCGCACATAAAATTTACCCCAGATCCAGAGGATAGTTGAGATTGTTAAAACCTCGACCCTCTTGTCTGGGATGGTTCAGTCAAAGGCTTTGCAGAAATTTTGTTAAAGTCAGAAGGTAATAGAGAGTGTACAGCACTTGGAATAAGTGGCAACAGATTGCATGGTTTTTTCTTCGCAGGCAGAAAGTCATCGGCCACAAGCTGGTCATAACTCTAAGATGTGCTCCTCGGACGGTGTGACACGGCGGCAGGTGGTAAATAAAGCGCGAAAATTGAGGTGTCGGGGCGATAGTAAAGGCGGCTTGGCGGGGTGACTTGCAATTATGTCTGCCAGTTTAGTAGCCGATGGGAGAATATGTGGGGTGTGGGTACACACAGCCAGCAGCAACAACGGGGCGACACATCCGCCGCACACATCACAACAAAAGCGAAGATGTTTTGAATTCCGACGACTGACGACGCATCAGCTCGAGCTCCCGATGTATTGGTGGTAGTGGCCGAGAGAGCAACAATAGCCTTACGAGTCGGGTCGGACCGCTGTGGCCAGCTGGCCAGGGGCAAGCAGCGGTTTGCTACCGACACGCCCTTTCCTCTAGAGGGCGTCTTTTCTGAACGGGAGAAAATGGACACTAACACATATGATTGCATGCGACACACATGTGACTAAGGGTAATATTTACGTATCCACTCAGCAAAGTGTTGAAGTACACCGCCAGGGCATGAGTTTTGAGAATGGGAGAGTAGCCAGTAATTGTGGTAAATACAACGTATGCATCATTGCACACAAATTTTAGCTAAGGTGTGCTTTGACAATGTTTCGCTTCTGAATGAATAGTCAAAGGCATCGTACGCGCAGAAAACCGTATATTATTTTTTTGTTTTGTTTTGTGTAGCCTGGCCTCTTTAGTGAACGAAAATGTCGAAAGGACCTATGAAAAACCTTCATTTCTAAAGGGAAGTCAATCTGAACAAACTATAAAATTGAATTTGAATTTCGCGCTAGAATCGTTTTTGAATTTTTTTTTCTGCGTTTGGAGACCTCGTAACTGTCATTTTCGAGGTTTTTTTGCATATCAAGCTTGTGCCGTAAATGTTTTCCATTTTGTTTGTCTTCCATTTTTTTCGCATCAACATTCTGTGAAAAAGTGATAGATGACTGGTGTGAACTGGTGACGGATCCTCATCTTTAACCCCTTCCAACCCCATAATTCCACGTTTTTGACTCGCCGAAGTTTACCGGTATGGTCTACAGGGCTCATTCATGGAATTGAGCCTGAAAAATGAAAATTGGTCTTCAGCGCTATCGATGCCTTGGAGAAGTTTATTCTTTTTGTTTTCCTATTGTGAAAACTCTACAAAAATAAGTAGCTTCCAATGCATCTATTTAAATGTAAGAATCTTTTCGAATAAAAAACGTTTTGTTCTATATCTTTGGCGTCTGCCGTGACGCTTCTGTTTCTCGTGCTGGATGGTCGACCAGAGCAACGCCTTTTCAGGCCATAAAGCTATTTTCATGGGGCTCTACCAGCTACCTGGACCTAGTTCAAAGTGGGATTGAGAAGACATAATCAGATATTGACTTCTGCGCGGGCGCTGCCTTAACACTTAAAGGCAGTGTTCACGATGAAAATCGTTTTTCTGTTTTTCCGCCCATCTTGAAAACGGCCCCATGCTGATTCAAATGGTGTCTCTGAAATCATACAAGACCTTCTGTGAACGCAGGTATGGTCCCTCAAAGATTGAGCTATGGAAACATGGTGGACGAGTTGTCCGAGGCTGGTAACTTCCGTCTTTTGCAGCCGATCTATGCGAGCTGACCTGAGTAAAGAGAGGAGCTGAGAATGAAGGGAAGAACGGGGCTAATGATTGAAAATCATCGGTCATCTCACGATCTCGAGCATTCATCTGTTCACGTCGGTGGGCGTGTGATGCGCTTTTGGGGTTTTCAATGCGCTCGAAGTTGCAACTTCGGGCTCTTTTGGGGCTCTTCCTGGCTCGTTTTCATGCGTTCTTTCGACGTCAACGTTACAGAGTGTCCCTCCCCTCCCCAATCCTAGTGGAATTTCGAAAACTTTTTTTGTCGTGAACACTGCCTTTAAGAGACCGCGTGTCCACACTGCGCACCCACGGCTGTTTTGCCCCTCGGACCGCGTGTCCACACTGCGCACCCACGCCATAAAACTTTTAATATTTTTTATATTTCTCTGGCGTGGAGTCTTTCTTAATTACGGATAGGTTCCTTATGATGTAGCCTATTTACACTCACAGTGGTCAAGCATTTTCAGTGTTCCTAGTAATTTTACAAGCATCTCCGGAAATGGCACTTTTTGATTTTTCGAGCTTCTTTGGCTGGACATAAATCGTTCCAAACTTGGCCAAATCGTTCAAAATTTTGCTGCATTGACCTCGAGGGTTATTCGAGTTGCTGCACAAGGTTCTGGTTTTTACTTTTCAATTTCCAATGAAATTTCTGTCGACTGCAGTATATTAGCCATTGGTCAACTTTGTTTAAATTTTCGCTATATTTCGAGTGGAGGGTAACTTGGAGGGAAAGGGATGAAAACCTAGAAATAGTTCAGTTCTTAAAATTTTACTGAAATTAAACTACGGGGTATGTTTGGAGGCGCTGAGCAATGAAGTGGTGTATATTTCACAGTTTTCTAAAGCTTCGCTGGCGTCTGTCGTTCGTCATCCGTTTGTAAACGTTTCACGTTTTGGTGCGACTTCGCTCACGTGGCCATTGGGGAGGAGGTGGTGCTGATCATGAATCTGATTCCCATTTTGAGATTTCTGATAAAGTTTCTGTCGGTCGCATCATACAACTTGGTAGATCAAAGTATTTGAGTCCGCCGAAAGTTCTACATGAGGTTTATTAGGGCATCACAAAGAAGAAGTTCGTTCATTTTTCAAATTTTTAATACTCCGGGTCGGCCTAGCACGGCTCAATCCTAACCATTAGCTGTAATCTGAAAAAAATTTCAGAAGTCAACAAACAAACGCTTATTTCGTTACCAGCCTTGTGCATGTAAAACTGGAATAACTTCCAAAATAAAAAAAAGCAGGTCCGCGAAAAAGCGGTGGATCATTGCTTCACCATGGCCTCACTCCAGATCTCTGTGGAGCGACATACTCTCAGGTGGAGTAGAAACGGAATACCGGTTGTCTAAGTAAGAAAGCCTGCTCCGATCAAAATGGTTCCCAGCGGACCGCGTGTCCACACTGCGCACCCACGGAAACGATTAGCCGTGGAGCGCACCGGTCCGCTGTGGAAATTCGCCGTGGAGCAGGCGGTCTCTTAAGTATTAAAGGCGTCGTACACGATGAAAACCATACTTGGGTTTTTGACGTTTTCGTGTTGTTATATCACTATAAAGACTAAAAGTTGCAAAAAGCTGCCTCAAAAACGTCAACTTTTCAAGAAAACCCGCTTCGAGAAAGCTCAAAACAAATTTGAAGTTCCCGCCGACATCTACCTGGGACAGTTGAGCGAAGAACGCAAGGAACAGTTTTACGATTCGTTCCTTGGCGCTGCGTTGGAAGCAATATACCGAGGACGCCATTCAGACGAGCGATCATTTTTCTCGAACGAAATGAAAAGGAGTTACTAACGTGCTGCGAACATTGCTGTCAGCTTCTTTCGATCGACGTCGAAAGTGAAATCGAGTGGCGTGTGCATTGCGCCCTATGACGCGTCAACGTACGATCGCCGGCAGCGACCACGGAGTTTTGTTCGTTGTAACAACGGATCGACCCCAAGACCGGCCCCCAAACCTAGGAAGCCCTTTTGAGGTAAGCCAATGTTCATTCAGAGGCGGATTTGAAACTCCAGACTCCCTGAGTGACATTGTTATGACCCACTAGTCCGACTGAACGCAAAAGCTGGAATTCGGTTTTCATCGTGAATCTTGTCTTGAAAGAATAAAGCAGATTAGCTCCATTCTGAGTATTGGTGAGGCGCTATTCATACTACTCAACGCCAGCGCGGCACGCGCGTGCCGCGCTTGCGGAGACTATGAATACTCCAGCGGCGACGCCATGGCGGAGCGGTGAAGCTGGAATGAATGAGACGATCGATAAATAATATCAGTGGATGAAAACGCCAAGGCGTTCCGGGTAGCAGTATGAATACTGCAGCGGCGACGCCATGGCGGAGCGTGACGCACGAGCCGCGCGGGCGGGGCGTCAAGCCATTCATACACAAACGCAACGCCAGCGCGGCACGCGCGTGCCGCGCTTGCGTTGAGTAGTATGAATAGCGCCTTAGGAAATCTCTGGCCCTTCCCAGGTAGAGCCAGGTAGAGGGAAATGGGTGGTTTGTCCCTGATTTACTAAATCCTATTCTCACACTACGGTGAGTAATTCAGTGGCTATAGACCACCCAGCCAGCGCGCGGTCGCGGCGCGCGTAGCATTGATTCGTTTCCCACTCATCATTGAGCACTGTTCCGGGAATGCCGATGTAAAATCATGACATAAAAAAAGTATCGCATCCTCGTTTATTGAGAAATATGCATTTTCAGCTAGTTGAGAAAAGTGCATTTTCACCTAGTAGAGAAAAATCCTCCGTATTAGCTCAATTTGAAAAGAAATATCCAACAGTGACATTCTGAATATTCTCTGTTGTCGGTGAGTGATTCCGCGGCTATAGACCACCCAGCCAGCGCGCGCGGCTGCGGCGCGCAGCATTTATTCGTTTCCCGGAGAAGGGTGTGACTCATCTTTCTGCACTCTTCGGCCATCATTCAGTACCAGTAAACTATTGAATCCACGTTTTATAAGCAAAAATTACAATTGTACCAAGGTAGAAAAATACTTCAACAGACATAACAAAATCCGCTGAAGTTTGTGAGAAAACTAGAAGAAATGATGTACGAGATCAAGCGGACGAGCTGGACAAAGCACTGGATGACCGCGTGAAGTCCGCGGATAAAGTGCAATTCATGCAGAAGGTGAGATTGAAAATTTTATATGGATTTCCTTGTATGCATTCCCGGAAGATTGCTCAATGATGATTCACACACTTCGCGTGGAAAACGAATAAATGCTGCGCGCCGCAGCCGCGCGCGCTGGCTGGGTGGTCTATAGCCGCGGAATCACTCACCGTAGAGTGAGAATAGGATTTAGTAAACCAGGTAAACCAGGGACAAACCACCCATAACGCTAACTCCTGTTCCGATCGTTTCTTGATGCTGATTCAATACGGACCACCTGTTCAGATAACTGCTTTCTTTTCTGAGTCGACCAGCGTTCCGTCTCGCTATAGCAACATCTCAGAGAACACCATGATGTTTACTCCTCTCCCATTTCGGCCTTGGTCTTTCAGATACCGGTCTTTCATAACATTGACTCTCCAGTCCGTCTCCGTTCCTCGAATTCTATTCTGTTTTGGGGGACTGTCTTCGAGCGAGGCAGTACAGGCAGCGAGGAGTGCGTCAGAGAGAGAAGAGCAATAGCGCGGAGAGCTCGAAGAACCGAGAAATTGAAGGGAGACCATCGCCAAAACCGAGTTCATATAAAACAAAGAAAGATTAAGAGTCAAATCTCAAACTTTTAAAGGTACAGAGACAGCTTAGAAGTCAGAATTACGACACAAATATACATGGTGATGCTCACGTTCAAGTTACGCCGTTGATAGAGCATTCCTAATCTTTGGGTGGACGAAATATGCCATAACTATGTCAAGAAGTAACATTTTTTGAACTTGAAAAGATTTTTGGAATCAGGACGACGAGAAGAAGCGATCATTGTTTTCAGATTCAGAAAGTAACCACTCACAAAGATTTTGACTCCTTTAGGGAAAATAGGCCATAACTATGTGAAGACTTAAGTTTTTCTCAAGTTCGAACTAATAATCGCAATCTCCTCGTCGAGAGGAATCGAATGGTTTTTCCAGGTTCTCAAAGTTCTCAAAGTCCACTCCGAACGAAAACGGCGTTTTCGACGCGATTTCACGTCGCCGATGCGCTTTGGTACAGAAGTTATGGCCGGTATTGTACGTACTTTATATAAAATAGAATGCTTGTGAGTACATATTCCTTGACCACGAGACAGTTGCGCTTCCATGTTTTCGTGTGTACGTGCTAAAGTCTGTCCGAATGAGACTGTCCGCCCACGCGGCCGGGGTGCGTTTCGAGCTGCCGCCACGAAGGCATTTGTTGAACGAGCCTTTCCACGACTCCGAAGCAGCTGACTGGGATATTTTTCACTATTCGTCTCATAATTCTGAGTCGATTCACAGGTCCCGAAAATGCCCTCGCGACAACCGACTAACACGCTCGCGGACAGTCTCATTCGGACAAACATTACATACATTTTGAATAGTGTCAACAGAAGATGCACCATCAGCCATAACTTTTGTTCCAAAACGAGTCGGGGACGCATAAGCGATTGGGAAACATCGTTTTCGCCCAGAGTGAACAATTTCAAAACTCAAACAACACCTCAATTTGTCACCGTCGTCCTTAGCAGGGTATTGTCATCGACAGCGCTATCTAAAAGTGTAACTTCCGCAAAAATAAAGTCGTGCCAAGCTCCAAATTGTAGCAAGGCTCATTTATCCCGAAATGTACTAAGGGCATTGAATATGAGCTTCCTGCTCATTGTTGCACTATAAATGAGAAGCCCCGAAGATCTCCGCTAGTTTTTTCCTACTGGGATAGATAAGTGCATCCTAATGGAACATCTCTAAATGAATTTCGCACACAAATTTTTATACGCTGGTCCTATTGTACGAAGAGATTTCGTTACAGCCCGGGGGACGTCCGAACATGGTCAGTCAGGCAGAAAGTTGTCCAGGACATTGACATAGCTACGTCCCCCCACATGAAATCAAAATTTTTGAAAATTGTCCAAAACTTTTACGTCCCCCCAGGTTCTAAATTTTCAAAAAGTTTTTGCGGCCTAAATTTTCAGAATTTTTTTTTCAACCGAAATCTTCAAAACAATTACTGCACTCCCCATCGACTGATTAGCCTCGGGGAGCGTAGTTTTGACTTGCTCTTCACTATAGAGCAACAACATCTGTATTGAGAGAGAAGTATTTAAAATTGTGACACAGATCGCCTCACCAGATACACTACCGAAAATCAATGCATTTTGATGAAGTTTCTGTAAGAGCAATGACTGACAGCACTATCAAATAACAGATTACGGCAGAAGTCTACATTCTGACAGACAAGAAACCTCCAAGTAAGTTTGCATCGAAACCTCTGGGTGGGTGGAACCCTTGTGTTTGTGCGTAAGCCTTCACAGGTTCAAAAAAGTTTGATTCCCAACTAGTATTGTTCAACTAGAAGGGATGCGAGCGCGGTTGGAATAGGGGTTACCACCTGCGGTGGTTTTGCGATTTCCTCATCACTCATAGCTCGGTTTTTTTTCAACGGCTCGCGGCAGTGCAGTTTGGAATAGTGCTCTAAAATGCCTTAAAGGTATCGTACGCGCGGAAAACCACTCACCGTTTTTGGTTCAAATGACTCTCTGGGCCCACCTAAGAAAGTAGGGAGAGTTTGTTCGGTTAAAAACGCCGTATTGCAAAAATAATTGAGGTTGAATGTCTTAAATCCCAACAAAAGAGGCCGGCCCTTCGTCAGTCATCTGACACAATTTGCTGTCACCCATCATATAAGTAAATTTTCAACATTTGATACAGTGCAACTGAAGGGAAGTTGATGGAATATACCAAACTATCACGTCAAGAATGACTTTTCTACACATATCGATTAACCTTTCCTTCTCAACAAATCACTTGAAAGAAAGATAAACTTCATTTAATCGTGAGATCGTTGGTCAAAACAGCGATCTCTAACGATCGACTCTTCCTTTGTCAAAAGTCGATTGAGATATTTTGGGTCTAAAAAAGGGATTTTCAGTGGATTTTTCGCGGTTTTTTCAACGTAGCTGTTACATAGGGAACTATGTATAGCTCTCATTATATATGGAAAACTTGAAAACGAAATCCATCGTGAACGATGCCTTTAAGTTGCGAAGTTTCCGGGCGATCTTATTGCAGTTTGTAGAGGATAGGTAAGGTGGAAATATGGCAGTACCTTTGGGAACTCAGGGTTGCCTTTTCAAAATACGCGGTCCAATTCTGGACAACGGTATTGGACAACGAGAAAACGGGGTTTAGGCGAGTTTCATCAAAGTTTGGAGGTAATTGGAGGGGTGATAGGCATCAGTTTGTAGAAAATCTCATGGAGATTCTGAACCTTTTTTTCAGAATTTCAGAAGTCTAAATTTTTATGGGGGGACCGCTCGTTGTTCAATTTTCGAAGTGAAGAACCAAAGGGGTATTAAATCCGATTAATGAATGCAACTCGTATAAAAGTTTGTGTTGTGTGCTGAAATTTCGGCTATTGGCTAAAATACCGCTATTGAATTGTTATTCATGGATACTTTCCTGTTGTGGTGCTGTACTATTGTTCTCTTTAATCTTTTTGTTGCTATCGCAACATGTGACACAACCGCGTCCGAACCTCTTGTTCCATGACCTGTTTTCCTCACAGGAAGAGAAACGCAACCGAAAACACCCCCGATTTTTCTTTAGTTTTGACCAGAAATTTTCACGTCCCGGCCAAAAAAACTATAAATTTCGAAAATTTTTACGTCCATCCCCCTTTGTCCAGCTGGACAGCGCCCGTCTGACCACGCGTCCGAGACAGGTTGTTGCTGAAGTACGGATTGTATCACAGGAGATTTTTCGCAATCAGTTCTTTCAAATCCTTTAAAATGTGTCAGAATGGGTTTGAAATTATGCAGTTTCCAGGACTCCACTTCCGGTCTCCCTCCGGTGATGAATTTCGTTTCAGCAAAGTGCAGAGGAACACTCATAAGTTTTTTTCATTCATTATCAACTTCAATACTTGCGTGGCAATGAAACTACATATGACCAAGTTTTGTGTATTAGGGTGACATAAACAATGAGTTATTGCAAGGAGGAAAATTATTAAGTCATTGCAACCTTTGGAATCGGTGGGTATAATTCTGTACCTCGTCGAAGAGGGTAGTAAGTACGGAGTTATGAGCTTTTTTAAAGGCAGTGGTCGCGATCAAATATGCTTGTCGTCTTTTTCTCTCCAAATCCTTTCCTGGGTCTCGAGTAGTAGGACCTATAAGAAAAATCGCGAAAAAGGAAAACCACTGTTTTGGGCCGAATTTGAAACCTGAACTTTCTTGCCTTTTGATGGTGGACGAGCCCTCTCCACATCATCGGCATCGATGACCTCTTATATCAAGAACATCAGCTAGCTTGAAATTGAATGTCAATCAATGAACCTTCGAATTTATGTACACATCTAGTCAAAAACATTGACTGAAGTGATGCTTTCATTATTCAACTGTTTTTATTCGTTAAATTTGCATTTATTTCGTCCTCTGAATGTCGATGATTTTTGACTGCTCGGCATGAGACTGCGATCTGTTTCGTCATCGCTGTGCACGTGTGCACGAACTAGCTTCTTTGGGTCCTAGAAACTCTATTTGTAGACCGTTTTTCACCGCGCTACCTTCATAGTTTTTCAGCTGTTTTTGATCTAAGCTGATTTTTGTAGTTTTTTCGATAACGTTTTTCATCGTGACCACTGCCTTTAAATAGATTTCTGTAGCAAGATGACATTACACCTGCCGCAACCAACAGAAATCTTCCGAAAAAGCGAAAGCGGATCTCATATTCGTGCTCAACATCCCCAAATGACCTCCCCTGGGCAAATCCAGAACAAAAAAGTCTTTCACCTTTGAACTCCCAGAAGTCGAATTGAGTTACCACCTGCGTGAGGCTGCGAAGGTGGAATTTTCTGGCAAAACGTCGTCTAAGGGGGTTATTTAGAGCGCTGAAAACAAATATGAGGTTCATTTTTTGATGCTCAAGTTCATTATCGTAGGTTACAATAGGAATATGGTATTTTGGCTACTACAACGTACACTAGTTCTCTAAGATAAGAATTTTTTTGAGAATCTATGTGTTTGTGGCATGTGAGTCAAATCAGCTCAATTTTTTGAGGCCGTGATCTCCCAAACGATATTGATTTTTGTCCGTCCGCGCTCATTCCAATCTGACTCCTCAAGTGATTCTCTTGTAATGTTCAATCCACAGCATGTAATAGCGCATCTAGTTAACTTCGGTTCAGTACTGTTTCCTTCCTCAATTAGTAGGCCAGTGTGATTTTAGTGATTGTTCGAACGTCCACTTCTTTCGTTGTGTTCATTGTGAGAAGATCCTTTGTTTTGAACATTTAGTCCAAAATTACCACTTGTGCTTGTAACTATATGGTGGATCACTGGTCGAGAGAGCGCCGCGTCGAACACATGTGGCACGCACGCAAGCGAGAAGGTGATGATCCTATCACTACCTCCTCGTTTGCGTGCGTGCCCCATGTGTTCGACGCGCCGATCTCTCGAGCAGTGATCGACGATAGATTTGGTGCAAGTCCATTTATATTCACAGTGAAACACCAGCTGCGGGGATCAGACATTCGCGACTGAAACGCTTCATATTCTAGAAAAAGCTCTCGCACGATAAAGCTGCTAATCCTCTACGCTTCACGGGATAAAAACGAGTATTTTACAAGAGTGCAAAAACTGTGAGTGTGGCATGGATTCGAACCTGTGAATCACATCGGTGTACCTTACGAGGCGACGAAGGCTCGTGGATTACACGTTATGTGTGTCTACGAATAAGGCGCTAAAAACGCATATAACCCCGTTCAGAAAAACGTTTCGCAGCTGCAAATTAAACATTCAAATTCTTCGTCGAGAATTGATCCTAGAAATGCTTATTTCATTTGGAATGGCAACGCCACGTAATTACCTTCCCTTGTAAGAAGAGATATCTATAATGCCTATCGCAGGCCGTAAAGCGGAAATGAGCACGCGGCGCGACCACAAGAAGCAGGTGAGGCTCGATCGCGTAACCCACTACGGCGGTGTTAGGCCGGAGTCATACTACCCTTGACAGGCGACCGCGACAGTGTATACAAGGCTTATCGATTCTCGGTCGATGTGTATGGTGAACTTCGCACGTCGCGGGTAGTATAAGGCCTGTTTCAGAGTTCGATCGCTGTGCGACGCGATGGGATGATAACCATGAGCATCGATCGAAATCGCGTCGCACGTCGATCTGCATTCAAAACATGCCATCGCGTCGCAGAGCGATCGAATTCTGAAAGAGGCCTAAGGGATATGGTAAATTTGTCGATGTCTTGAGCAAAAGGCATGTAATCTAACACAAATCGCGCTGGGACCCGCATCGGAGCAACGGCAACGGTCTTCGTAGGAACATATGTCGCGTGTGGGTCGCAGCGACGTGTCGAGGAGGGCTGTCATACTGCAAATGTGCCATAGCCTGTCGCTACCACTGTCGCTGTCGCTGTGCAGAGCGACGCGACCGTGTGTCGCAAAAGCATACCGTCCCCCTAACTCCGGCTTCAAAGTTCATGTACCCCATGTACTCCAAATTAAACAACAGAAATGAAGAAAAAATCTCAAGAAACAAAGCCAGCAGAACCTCAAATTGAATAGTTCTGAAATTGTACCTTAATCAAAAATCTAAGAGCACTGAAAACTTCATTCGAAAATAATCGCTTGTTGGTCGGTTCTCCATCCACTTATCCAAAATTTTATCCGTTTTATCCAGGTCATTGACCCCTAAATGGTACCATCCGGATAATGCAGATTTCCAAATGCCTGGATATAGTTTCGATTCGGGTAATAAGTTCTTTCAAATTTCCGGTTTTCGGATTATCCCAATTTCGGATACCCTGTTGGCTATCGAAAAATTATGCATTTGGACAACAAGCATAGAGGGTACGCGTAGGAGTCTTCAGAGCGTTCAGAAATCATTTTCCGGAAAGGCTCCAAAACTTTTACTAGGGGCTATTTGGAGCGTTGAACACTAATCTTGGATCGCGGTAAGCATAACACTTTTAACCGGCATACCCGGCATAAGGCAGTGTTCACGATGATTTTCGTCTCCGAGTTTTTCACATAAAACGATGCGTTGGTAAGCAGGTGTTACCAAAATTATGAAGAACGGCGAGACGCACTGAAACGTCTTATTTCAGTGATATTATTCTATAACGTCCGGTTGAATGAACAATGGTGGTTGTCACCGGTGGGAAATTGCTTCAATCGAAACTAGAAGAATATTTCATGCAGAGCAGGTTTAGTTAGGGCCCTAAGGAAAAAGCGGAGCAATAGAGAGTAGAGAATTGCAAAGGACGGGTCCACGAAAGATTTTGTTGTCACAACAAACACCTCTTGTGATACTTAAGAGGAGGGGTGATACCTAAGGATTTCGTATACTTCTGGTGCGTTTTTCTCAATTCCAATGTCATTTTAGTTCTACCCGGGGGCCACTTAATCAATATAGCGAATAAGAGGAGTTTGTGGCCCAAAATAACCCCCTCCGCTCCAGAAAAATCTTGAACCATTCGAAACCATTTAACAAATTACCCTGAACCCGGCGTAACATATCGTGATCATAGGAAAACGTTAAACAGACCACAAATTAAAATTAAAGATAACCCTACTGTAGCATTCTGGAATCGCCAAAAGTTGTTAAAAAATAAGAAAAAAAATAGAGCCAAATCCGAAACCGTTTTTTTTTCGGAGCAATAGTTGAAAGTATGATTTGGCAGTCGAGTTTGAACCAACTATTGATAAGAGTTGTGCAAAACGAGAGATCGCATTGTATGAGCTTATCCGTAGAACATATCGAAGCAAAATCACACGTAATATGGAACAAACAGTTGATTTAACTTCACTTAATACGTGAAGACAGCGGCATTCCAGCTTCCGAACGAGCTTTTACTGCTTGCCTTATCACGCGTGATTTTGCTTTGATATGTTCTACGGATAAGCTCATACAATGCGATCTCTTGTTTTGCACAACTCTTATCAATAGTTGGTTCAAACTCGACTGCCAAATCATACTTTCAACTATTTCACTACATTTCCCTAAATCAATTTATTCTACGCCAAATCGTTCTCAGAAATATTTCGAAACTTTTTCTCATATTTCTTTACCTTCCCCTTTTAACTGAGTATATTTCTGAAATTCGAAAAAATGGCCATGCCAAATCTTTACTTTTGTCAGGAACCTAAACTTTCAGGAATTTAATTTATTTTTCCTAGAGGTTTCCTTTCTAACATGATTTATGCCTGGTGGTGTTAGATGAAAGTAAACCCACTGATGCCCTGCCCCCCTCCACATTCTATGACGTCCTGCGCACCCCAACTGATGGCCTGCACACTCCCATCAATGTCCCGCACATTTTCTTTTACGTCCTGCAAATTACCACTAATGTTCTGCATACTTTCTGTGACATCCTGCACACTCCCACTGATGTCCCGCACACTTTCTCCGGCGTCTGGCGCACTACCACCTGGGTCCCGCACACATTATACGGCGTTCTGCGCACACCCATTTGGGTGCCTCACACTTTCTACGGCGTCCGGCGCACACCCATTTGTGTCCCGCACCCTTTCTACGGAGTCAGGCGCATTCTCATTTGGGTCCCACACACGTTCTACGGCGTCTTGCGCACTCTCATTTGGGCCCCGCACACTTTCTACGGCGTTCTGCGCACACCCATTTGTGTCCCGCACACTTTCTACGGAGTCAGGCGCATTCTCATTTGGGTCCCACACACTTTCTACGGCGTTCTGCTCACACCCATTTGTGTCCCGCACCCTTTCTACGGAGTCAGGCGCATTCTTATTTGGGTCCCACACACGTTCTACGGCGTCTTGCGCACTCTCGTTTGGGCCCCGCACACTTTCTACGGCGAAATTGGAAAAGTTTTCCGAATAGTACAGTTCGGTTCGAAGTATACTATAAAATATCTTGGCGGTTGTTACCTACAAGTGGCAACAGTTTCAGGAACGACTAACCCTAGAAGTCCATGTCTCTAGAAGTCCGCAATCGCTTAAAACGGCAGAAAGAATGTGATAAACACAGATCTTGAAACATCTGCTCAAATTATATATGCAACAAAAGTATTGGAATTGAATGTCGCAAGCATTTGATGATGGAATGAGAAACCTTGGACGCTGTGATATTTACCGCCTCAAAACAACACATACATAGGGTTGTCCAAGCGCCAACTTCTGGGAGGAAATGAAACTGCTCGAACCCGCAAAAAACAGTTTTCTTCAGGCAACCTATGGGAATTCTTTGATCATCAAAGAGTTCAGGCGGAAAAATTTGTAATTTCAGGAAACCCTATTTTCTTTTTTTCAAGTACATGGACTTCTTGTTTTCAGCCGTTTTTTTTGGTTTACTCTTCATGGGGGTGAACTTCAAGGGGCACCTCCTGGCTCTTGTAGACAACCTATTGAGCTCTGCTTGGAACATATTGGAGTGGGCAAGCAACGTTTTCTGAAACGATCAAAGTCACTCTCCATGCTCACATTGGGGAGGATCTCCAGACACACGAAATCGAGATAAAAAACGGTTGCTCCCAGAATCCAATTGCAGCCAAATATTTCCGCTAGTTTTCTACCTCAGACTCCCATCATCGCGCTGGGTTAGTTTTTTTGAACCCTCTATTGAAAAATCGACTCACATTGGGAATATATGAGATTTAAATTTTTGCGAGTTTCGTGACCGGGGACAGTGAAAAAATTTTCAGATAAACCCAAAGTGAGTGGATTTTTCGATAGAGGGTTCAAAAGTACTCCAGCTCGAAGATGGGGTCTGAAGTTGAAAACTAGCTGAAATATTCAGTTGCGATTGGATTTTGGGAGCAACCTTTTTTCAGCTGGACGTCGCGCGTCTGATTTTCCTTGCCAATGTGAGCTCTGAGGGTGGCCTTAGTTGTTTTATAAATCTTTTCCTGTGTACTTCAATATATTCCAAGCAAAGCTGGATGGGTTGTCTACAAGAGCCAGGGGAGCACTGTGAATTTGGCAGTTCGTCAAGTTAGCGTCAAAAATGACGCTTTGAAGCCCGACCGTAACTCGCAACTTTCTTTGGTTTTGAAGTTTTCCCTGATTTCATGATAGTTTTCGCATGCCAGCAAGCAAGAAAATCTTGTCTGTACCAAGCCGAAAAATTCCCAACCACCTATCTTTGATCCAAAATACTCCATTGGGTCCAAAACTATGAGAATCGGTCCTGGCGGATACTTGCTTTCGCCCACATACTTGGGCGAGGGACTCTGAGAATCAGGAAAAATCTAAATTTCAGATAGGCTCAAGGCAAGTTGCTTTTCTCGATAGAGGGTTCAAAAAACTACTCCAACTACATGGGGTCTGAAGCTGAAAACTAGCGGTAATATTTAGTTGTGACTGGATTGTCTGAGCAGCCTTTTTTCAGGTTTTGAGCGTGCTAGAAACCGTTTTTTATGATTGCTGAAACATTCCAGGCAGAGCTCGCTCGACAGGCTATCAGCAAGAGCCAGGGAGCCCCCCTGAAATAGTAGTTCTCTCAACACTTTCGTGGTTTCAAAATTCCTGAAGCTGACGTTTGTACCGCTTCTTACAGCAACACCCCACAAAACAGTCGATTGAAGCAAGCTTAACATGTTTTCTTAGCATTTGCTACCTGGGGTGCGTTCCAAGAAGATTTCCACGGGAGGAAATCATATTTGATAGTGATACCAACCAATGATAGTTTATGAGGTCACCTAAAATGAACATGTCTTTCAGCCTATCATTCGTCATATCTTATCAGACCCATTTTTCCTCCCATGGAAAACTTCTTGGAACGCACCCCTGAGCTTTCTAGTTAATTTGGTCACCAATAATCACGTTTCTTCTCAGAAACTTTCTTCCAGTCCCTGTTATGACCCCCCTATCGGCACAGCATACCCCTCCTTTGGTGTTCCGGAGCCTTTTACGATCCCACTTCTTGCAATAATCGCAACTGGCTCTGAACCTTACCTCACGCACACGCGGGGGTCGGTGACCGGTTGAGAGGCGTTGAACAGGTAGCGTGCTGCCGCTCGAAGCGAAAAAAGGGGGTCTGAAAACTCCGCCATTCATGCCAAAAAACTCCGCGTATCAACCTCCCACCGATCCCACAATGCCACGTCACAGTTGACCCGTTCACACCGAAAGCTCTGCCTAATCACCTGCCACCGACGACTCAGTGTGACGTCACACACACGTGTTTACACCGAAAGTTTCGCCTGATCACCTCCCACCGGCCACCACCTACCACTTCTGCACTCGCGGGCGTCTGCGGCAGGTTGAGAGGCAGGATCGGCGACTCAACCTGCCACCGACGCCCCCCAGAGCGTCGATATTCCGAGCACTGTCAACCGTAATAAGCACAAACACGTCAAACTTCAGTGCGGCTTACACATTGTGGGCTGCCATTTCCGCGCTGTACACGAGAGAGTATTAGAGAAAAACAGTGCGGACACTGCAACATGTTGCCCCGAAAACTCCGCCAGATATGAGACATAACTACGAAAACTTGGGCAGTTATGAGTCATTCCGAAACCTCCGCCGATCTGCCAGATCCGATAAATTTGATTGGAAAAGGGGCGCTTTAACCGGCCACCGACCCCCGCGATTGCCTGAGGCGCTGCCCTCTATCATCGTATACGGATGACATTGCATCTTTTTTGAGAGTTTTTGAAGGAATGTTGTGTTGATTTAGTCACTCACAACACGCTTCACCACTTATACAGCCTAACAAGGGAAGTATACAAAGCGTAGGTCGGATCTGCCAAAACGACTAGTATCGTTAGTATCTCTTCTGGCTCAATAGTAAAAATGGGCAGTATCCCGCCCCGAGTTGCAGGTTCAAAAATGTTGTGATCATATTTCAAGCCTCGCGAAGAGGTGAGGGAGTTTTTTTGGGAGTTCCTAAAAAATTCATCTGATTTAGCTCGAAAGTTGTATGTAGAGGTAATCTAGGGTGGTAAACCTGGAAACGATTTGTCGAAATTTTGAGGTTTACTGTAGGTTACGGTAGATAACATGTCATTAGGGGTCAAAACCCACATTAGCATTTCAAAAATCGACAAACGGACGTTAAACTATTATAGAAAAGAACATATTCTCCACCCCGAATAACCCTCGCAAACAAATTTTGAGTAAAATCTGAGACTATAACCAAACTACCGTATACCCACCGTAATCTACCGTAATCTGCAAAAATCGATAAGTGGACTCCAAATTCGTGTTTAGCACTCCAAATAACCCTCAGAAATTGTTTTTGAGACATATAAATCGTAAAAAACCGGAAACCTCAGAAGTGGCGTTTTTCCCTCGAAACTTTCCCCGGATGAGAAGCTTTCACTTCTTTGATTTTGAACTGATTCCCTCGAAACTTTCCCCGGTTGGGAAGCTTTCAATTCTTTGATTTGAGAATTTCAATTCAAATCTGGAACATTTTTCTAAAACGCTTCCAAAGCCCTTTAATCGGTATTAAATAAACGCCCACCCGAAAATCCGTACAAGCCCAAAACGCTGTCGGGTGGCGGACGTTCTGCCCCAAGGAGGGCGGAGCCTAGGCGAGGTGCGAGCGAGGTGTGAATTACGGGACTTGTCGACTCGGACTATTTACCGCACTTTATTCACTGCTAGGGTCTGACATTGTTATACGAGACGCTATCCAACGAGGCAAACACAGTTTTCGAGCAAAACATTTATAAAGCATATTTTAGCAACTAAAAATTATTAATACTATTGAATTATTATTATTATTATTATTATTATTATTATTATTTTCATTATTATTATTATTATTATTATTATTATTATTATTATTATTATTATTATTATTATTATTATTATTATTATTATTATTATTATTATTATTATTATTATTATTATTATTATTATTATTATTATTATTATTATTATTATTATTATTATTATTATTACTATTATTGTCAACATTCTTCATATCAACATCGTTTTGCTACTAACTATACAGACTTTCCCGAAACAAAACGGGACATTCTAATAAGACAGACTTCATTCGAATTAAAAAAAACAGGTTTCCAAAAGCATTCATCTGAAAACCACTGAGAAGTCCTAGTCGAATTTATTCTACAATTCGAGAATTTCGAAACGTCATTATTCGAATTCGTTCATTCATTAAAAAAAACTCTGGAAACCTGTCAAACACAGTATTTTCTCTATTAGAAGTACCCCTCTATTTGAAATACAAAAATGACTGAATAATAGAGGTAAACTCTCCCTTTGAAATGCAATACCCGCGCTAAGTTTTGTAAAAACGGGGAGCATTTGCCAAACTTGGCAAAAAAGCATCCATGGAAGGAAGATTTTTAAACGAAGCCTTTTTTGAAATCTGAAAACACTATCACTTTCACAGCTCGAATTCCTGCATAATAATTTATATTGCGGACCTATGTTCCCTAAAATCGCTTTGTTTTCGAGTAAAATTGGTTTTGCAGTCGTTTCACAAAAACGTCGCGCGTGGCAAAGTGCGGCGAAACTTCGAGTAGTAATTGTACGAGTAATAGAAGAGCAATCTCTATGTTTACTTCGTGAGTTGGATGAAGGTAAGGCTATCTCGAGATCTTTGCAGATTGTATTTTCAAAATCCTTCTTTAAACACGCTCGGGAGCTCCCTGAAAATCGGACTCTCGTTGCGAAAGCCCTAGACCGACAAATGGAGGATTTCGGAAATTCAATCTGCACAGATCTCAAGATATCCCCACTCTCATTCAATTCACGAAGAAAACTTGGAGATTGCTCTTCGATTACTTGTACAATTACTACACGAAGTTTTGCCGCACTATGCCGCGCGCGACGTTTTTGTGAAACGGCCGCAAAAATAATTTTACTCAAAAACAAAGGTATTTTAGGGAACCTCGGTCCACAATGCACATTATTATGTAGGAATTTGGGCAGTGAATAAGGTAGCGTTTCCAGAATTCAAAAACGTTCTCGTTCAAAAAAGTTACACGAATCGGACGTTTTTTTGCCAAGTTTGGCAAATGCTCTCCGTTTTTACAAAACTTAGCGCGGGTGTTGTACATACTAGTACATTCAAAAATTGGATGGTCAATTAAATTTTTGACTGTAAAACAAATTATTGGCTTAGAAGAGGACGATAATATTTATGAGTATGAAAACAAGGACTCAATCGAACTTGGTGGTTGTTGATCACAAATTTCATAGTTTAGTTGTAAAATTGTCCGCTATCATTCCACTATGCGAATTTCGAAAAATGAGGCTGAAAAATAGAAGTACACCTGTATTAGAAGTACACCCAAAATTATATCTGAAAAATAGAAGTACATGCATCTCTAATAACGAAAATTTAGTAAGTTTTCCGATTTATCCCTTTATTCGGGATGTTCTGGAAATGTAATATAATAATTATCAAATATTCCGTACTAAAGTTGAATGCTCATAATATCTGTCACTTCACTTATTATCATTATTAATATTATTACCACTCTCACCATTTCTTCAACAATCCTGATATGCACTGCTTCAAGACGAAGAATTATTTAGATTGTACCTATTGCCGTTTGTACTACAACTCTATACCTGCATCTTCATCTGCTCAAAATGGTATTTCCTTAGTGTAATAGTGTCTCGTACAGCATTTCCAGACCCTAGTAGTGAGTAAAGTGCGGCAATTAGTCCGAGTCGTCTACTCCCTGTAATTCACACCTCGCTCGCTCCACGCTCAGGCTTCGCCCTTGGGACAGAACGTCCCGCTGCCAACGCTGTCAGCCTGGACAAAGTATGGAAAATGTGAATTCACCCAAATTTTGCTCAGGGGGGTAGTTTTGGGCGCTGAACACATTTATGGGGTCCGTTTCCGGTTTTTCCGAAGACTAATGCGCTTTTTACAGGTTAAATAGGCTCAAAAAACGGCGGTTTTGAGCTTGTAACTTCTTGGAGCCTGCAGCTCGGGGCGGGATACTGCGCAATTTTACTATTGAGCCACAAGAGATACTAGCGATACTATTCGTTTTGACAGATCCGACCTACGCTTCTTATACTATCCTTGTAAGACCGGGATAATACTTCCCGCGGCTAGCGAAAGCGATTTCGATTTTCGGTCGATATCGATGGCAAACATTGCGTCGCGTCGCTCGCCGCTGGATGTATGATCCCGGTCTAAAACCGGCTATCGTAGGCCCATCGTCCCCGTGAACCCTAAAGGTGTTCGATGTGGTTCTGATTAGGATTGAAAAAAAAAACCAACACAGTCACACTTTGTCTGCCCGAGAACGTCTTTTAGGACTGACTAGCGTGAATTGTCTCGCTGTCATTTGGAGGTAGACTCTGGTTCATTTCAAGTGAACTCCTGTTTTCGATTGTCACAATGCAGAGAGGCGGCTTTTCCGTCGGAACCACCACATCACTATTTATATTTCACCAAGGCTCACAGCTCCGCTGCTGGTGATGATCGAAATTCACAGGTCACTAGGGGTGTGCCAGAGTCTACGCCATCGCCTTCCAGTCAAGAATGATAGAATGCACTGTGTCAGCACTATTGGAACTCAATACAATCCATCAGTGTAGAAATAAAAAGTGACGTCGCCATGGATCTAATAAGACTTTGCGTTCATTGAAGGTTGGCGCAAACTCGGTGTCATATGCCATAACATAGGGGCTGCGAGTTTGCGCCAACCTCTAATGGTGAACGCAAGCTCCCAAGCTTCACAGACCTCCAAGTTTTGTGTTCAACTCAGCTACCTTGTGATATCTTGTATTTTATATCACGCCATAGAAAGGCAAAGAACATCCACACTTACAGAGCAAGGTACATATAGTAGATACCCATGCTTCGATATTTCAGAAGAGAAACGTTACCATAACATTCGAGGCGAAGACTCTCTGACCACCAACCGAAATTCTCTTCATTATCTAGTTCCGGATTCTATGTAGATTACTCACCATTGTTTTCCATTGCTGCTTTCCCTGGTAATAACAAAACGTTGTCATTTGGAGCACCGGTAGTACTTTGTTCGGGAAGGAAACCAGAAATCTGACGTTTTCTCCTCAAAGTTCACTGAACATACTGCTATGGTTGGAACGCAAAACACATTCAATCGTACGAACATCCCTTGGAGAATAACACATATCAGTGCCGTATAGTGGACTCTGTACCATAGAGACAGAGGGTCAGGACTGCAGTCATAGTTAGGGTTTAGACATCGGTCCGAGAGGTGAAGATTCTTCGGGATACCTGATTGGGGAATCGCGAGGGTTCTCTCCACACTGCAACTTCAAAATCTAACGTTTTCTTAATCTACTTTTCGAAGCGTATTTTTGAAAAAAAATTCCATCAGATTAAGACCTTTTCAAATTTACTATTCCTGATAAAATAGTCTGCCGAGGTCATGAAAAGTGTCCTTTGAGCTGTCTTGAAGGCAGTGCCCACGATAAAAACCATGTCTGATTTTTTGATGGAGATCGGCAGCTGCGGGGCCTAGCGCAACCCTACCGTTGAAAAAAACTAACAAAAATGAGCTCGGAACGGTCCCCTACGGCCCCAAAGTTGGACACCCGTCAGCTCGTCACACCCCGATGCACTTTCCACGCCCACCAACATGAATGAATGAGTGCCCGAGATTGTTAGATGAGAGATGGTTTCCGATCAATAGCCCCGTTCTTCCCTTCATTCTCAACTTCTCTCTTTACTCAGGTCAGCTCGCATACATCGGCTGCAAAAGACGGAAGTTACAAGCCTCGGACAACTCGTCCACCATGCTTTCCTAGCTCAATTTTTGAGGGACCATAACTCCGTTCCTAGGAGGCCTTGTACGATTCCAAAAACATCATTGGAATCAGCATGGGGCCGTTTTCAAGATGGGCAAAAAAACAGAAGAACGATTTTCATCGTGAACACTGCCTTTAAAGCCAATTTTCGGAGGATTTTTCCAAGCTAATAAAAAAACTGTTTTTAACTCATAACATTTTTGCGATTGAAGGTGTATTTTTGGAAGTAGATGTTCCGGAATCTGCATGAAAATTTTCACCGCTTCTCGCTGTTGAGTCGCTTAATGCCTTTTCGTGAAATCTCATAGCTCTTCCAGCTCAGCTGCCTGACGAACGATCGTTGCCTGCAAAACGGTGTATGCAAGGAACACAATAGAGAACTTACTGTCGTTGTCGGAGCCGATTTCCGGTCCGCAATCTCGGACTACGGCTGTTTCATGATGCAGCACGATGATACTCATGCAGGGAGTAACCAAGTGGTCACAGCACGATTATCATCCTGTTGCGTGATGCAACATGCGCTGCCCGCAAATGCGGACTGAAATTTGATTCTGAGAACGACAATGGAAGGAATTTTATCCAATTCCACTAAACTGATTGCTATCACCGCAATCTAGGCTGGCCTAGACGAGTTTACACAATTGTTCTAACACCGCTCCTTTTCTGCAAGGAACCCTCAACATTTTCCAAAATATTATCGTGTATTTGGTCTGTGCTGCCTTACATGTTTTCAGGTCTTCATCATAGTGCGCTTGTAGCGTTCGGGTATGACGTTTATTGAGAGATTTTATTCTGCACTTACCTGTATGCTTTCCGCAAACAACTGCGGGTCTCCTACGTTTAGAGGTCACCAATCAGGAAGTGAAAAGTCTTGTCCTGAGTGAGACTTGGAGGGTCGTTGCGGTATGTCGTTCCGATAGAGTAGAGATTGTGAGTTGACTACATTATGTCGCTTTATCGTCACGTCTTATTATCAATGCACCTCATGTAGTGCAGTACGACGTGAAATCTCCTCGTAATCTCCTCGTCCGCAAAAATACCGGGTGATAAAAATACCCCATATAAAGAAGATTATAACAAATAGTCAGTCCTCAAGGGTCCATCATGGTGAGTTCTTTATTCCTTTCCCAATCAGAACTGTCACTGGACTTGGCGCTCCTATAATTTCCTGTAGTTTTCAAAACTCATGAGGTCTTTTGTGAAGCCGTAAGGCAATGTAACAAGTATGCTACCTTCCCGACAGACGGTAGGCCCCCACTGCCAAAGACTCAGGATTTAGAGAGGCTTGCTGGTGTGTCTTCTCATTTCTGTGGCTAATGCACGTTTTGGCCATCACTCTTCGTCGGAGCACATCAAGGATAACAATCAAGCGCTAAGGTCTGCCTTGGGTAAGCCGTTCATATCCCGATACCCTTCATTATTACCTTTTCGAGAAATTCCAATCTTTCCAGAGTTATACAAGAGTCGCGGAATCTCAGAAGAGGCTAGAAAAATGACGGGCAAAGATCTGGTAGACTATGTGAATCGTGGTCAGAGTTTGTGGAAGGTTTGTGATGCAGTGTTGATGGAGAGGAAAACAACACAGGCAGAGCTTCTCTTAAAATAGGCGTTAGTTCACACGCAGCTAGGCCCCATCAGACTTGGTCAGAAAACTGACTGATTCCGAGGCGGAAAACTCACCTCGGTTGCATTAGTCCTGCCCGTGTGCGCGCGTTGAACACCAATATCGACTGGGTAGATTGCGGAAGCAACCAGACGGTCGCAAACGGACTCACTGGGTATAGTTCGGGTTATCAGAAAAGGGATAGCTGCGTAGACCTCAGCAGATTGCGCTGCGTTGTCTGCGCCCACGAGAAATGTGGTGATCGATCAGCTCACGCGACAGGCGCGCCGCCTGCTTAGTGGTCCGCAGCTATCCCTTTTGCGGATACACCCACCATAAATTTTCTGCACCCGTACTGTCACTACTCCGGTGCGCATCGTCCGGCTGGGACTCAGTCGATCGACCAGCTCTGACGGAGGGCTTATGTTTAGGCCAAGCTGCATCCTCGCTTATCGCAATACCCCGACAGCACAGTACGCGCTCTGATGGGTGTGAATAAAGTAGGATCTAATTTCCAGGTACGTTTACCGTCTATTCGATTTATCCCTTCTCACTATCACCATTTTGCACACACAGACGAAACGGTACCTGCCAAGCACTAAGCATTTGAACATCGACATTCCGGAGTCATTTGATTCCCGTTTGCAATGGCCGGATTGCGAGTCGATCAAGAACATTCGCGATCAGTCTAGTTGTGGCGGGTTTACGAAATTTTGAGATAGAAAAAAGATTGTAGGTGTGAGTTCTGAACGAATTTTTGCAGGCGTCAACCAACTACTGTGCAATAACATATCTGCACACGTCACACTCCACATGACGATGAAACTTCACTTTTTAACGAACATAAACTCCTACGAACAAACACTTTTTATCATCCTTCCGTAGGAGTGGTTATAATAGTTGGAGCATTCAGTAATATTTGCTCCAGCTTACCCGGTTTTTCATCCGTGTTTGTTAGATGAGCAGTGTGATGTCAGAATGCTAGGGGGTTACCTAAGAAAATTCGTTGATCAGTGCGGCATACCCTTTTTGTTTCGTCTTGCCATATGAGCTCTCACCTGACATTGATTGAATGCAGTCAAGATGAAAGTGCATTCAACCATTTCTTTTTGTAGGATCCTGCTGGGCAATCGCTGCCGTGGAAGCAATGTCGGATCGAATTTGCATAGCATCAAAAGGAAAAATCCAGGTCTGGTCTCTCAATCTTCCCAGGGTGAGAGAAGCCTTTCTACAAGCACCTAGAAAGGGTGCCGGCATAATTGCACTTTCTCACAGCACGATTATCAACATGCTGCGTGCTGCAACAGCTGTTGTCCGGGCGGAATTTCTTTCCGATATTTCTCCCAAAAAAGATGTACATGAATAAATTCTAATTTCTATGTTTGAGGTTTCTCTCTCTACCGACGATCTGGTCAGCTGCTGCGGCATTATGTGTGGAGAAGGGTAAGCCTTTGGACATACTTCTGGAAATGGATTCGTCAGATGGTGCTGTACAATACATGTTTGGGTTGTGTTTCAAAAAAAAAACCATAGCATTGCAGCTGCGTGGGTGGTTTTCCGTATTCTGCATGGGAGTACTGGGTCGATCAGGGTATTGTGACCGGATCTAATTTCACAGCAAAACAGGGGTGTAAGGTAAGCATCTGGAATTCTCTCAACTTACTAGTCACATCTATAGTTAAATGCAGTGATTTAGCCATATCTCTTCCCGCCATGCGAACATCATACCAACAAAACTCGCTATGATCCATGCCCTCAAAGAATATATCCGACGCCGAAATGCGATCGTAAATGTGTTCCTGACTACACCGAAAGGAGTTACCAAGACGATAAATTTTACGGTGATTCTGCTTGAGTATTGCGTTTGCTGTAAGCCATCTATGAGAGTCGAAGAAAACGATCCCCATGTGTGCTAATCACGACTCAAGAGCGTATGAAGGGTGGAAAACCTTAAATCGAGTCGCTTTCTGCGAGCGAACCCTGAGACCCCAACTCGCCTCGAAGTGTTGGAATTAGCAAAGGATTAAGAAAAAACGGCACTAAACAGTGAAAGGGAGTAGTTCTGAAGGCAAAAAATTGATGGACGGCGTGCCTTCACGGTTCTGACGCCGCCAGACCCTGCTGCGCCGATTTAAAGACAGTGTTCACGATAAAAAATGTGTTTTAGTTTCCACTAGGAATGGGTAGTGGAGGGGCACACTGTAACGTTGACGTTGAAAGAACGCATGAAAACGAGCCAGGAAGAGCCTCAAAAGAGCTCGAAGTTGCCACTATGAGCGCAAGGCAAACCCCAGAAGCGCAACACACGCCCAACGACGTGAACAAATGAATGCTCAAGATCGTGAGACGAGCGATGATTTCCAATCATTAGCCCCGTTCTTCCCTTCATTCTCAGCTTCTCTCTTTACTCAGGTCAGCTCGCATAGATCTTCTGCAAAAGAAGGAAGTTACAAGCCTCGGACAACTCGTCCACCATGTTTTCTCAGCTCAATCTTTGAGGGACCGTAACTCCGTTCCTAGATGGTTTTGTACGATTTCAGAGACATCATTTAAATCAGCATGGGGCCGTATTCAAGATAGGCGGAAAAACAGAAAAACGATTTTCATCGTGAACACTGCCTTTAACCTCGCCTTGCCATTCAGCAGGCATTCGTCGAATGAAGCTTCAGACCAATTTTTCCAGGAGAAATAGCCTATGCAATCGACAAGGATGTTGCTGAAATTTAGAGGGAAATTCTCCAAAATGGACCAGTTGAAGTGGATTACGACGTCTATGAGGACTTTCTCAGCTATGCTGGGGGCATATATACGGTTCATACTCCCTCTTTCTGTTGTCTACTCTCCTCTTGGAGATAGAGTAACTGCGGTCGCTCCAATATTGTACGTCATGCTCAATTCTTATAACGGTATATTCTCCTTTTCAGCATCTTGCTGGAAAATATCTTGGAGGGCATGCCGTAAAATTGATTGGATGGGGCACTGAGCGTGGTACGCCTTATTGGCTTATCGCCAATAGCTGGAACACCGACTTTGGAGAGGATGGTGAGTGTTTCGACTGATATGCACATTTTGAAATTTCAGATTGGCTGGTTTCAGGTTTCTTCCGTATTTTGCGTGGAGTCGACGAGTGCGGAATAGAGTCAGATTCTGCTGCCGGACTCCCAAAGCTTGACGGACCCATAACAACAACCGTTCGCACCTCAACCGATTCACAGGAACAATAAAAAATACCTCAGGATTTGCAACATCATATACAGCGTAACTATGGTGGTAGTCTTACTTTGATATACGCTATCAATGAACACAAAGGTATTTCTCTCTGATTCCAACCTTCTATGGTGTGATCTGTATTTCTATGCACCCGACAACTCTATTTATACACATTCATTATATTGCCAGCAGACCTGCTATTAAGTCTATATTATTACTATCAAATAAAGCATTTCATGGTACAGAATGAGATGAAATATATCGCGCAGTAGTCATTATTTTGAGAAAATTGACCTCGACCCCGGTCATAGGTGGCCGATCATTTGTAGCCAGCCTGGTTGATAAGCGTGACTCAGAAATTTGTGGAGAAGTTCCCGAGGATAATAGACCTGATTTGGTCGTTATCACTCGGTCGAGGGGATGAACGCGAAAGCAAAGCCTCAGCGTATACGGTGATGCAGACGGGCTAGTCGCGTGGTGGTCTCGCACTTCGCAATTTGAGGGGGTAGATCTGCCACTGAAGGGCTACTGTGCTTATCTGGGTCAAATTCCGGTCCGCAATCGCGTCTCGACACGCTTTGCGGCCGCGCGCTTTCGAGTCGGAAGAGTTTACAGCGCCGCAGCTGCCGATCTGTTGACTCTAGGTGGGTTTTAAAAACTGGATACTGAACAAAATCGAAGAAAACTGTATAAAAAACCCATATCGAGTCGGCTTTGGAGCTGGAAACTCGACTGACTCGAGTGCGTGCGGCCGCAAAGCGTGTAGAGGCGCAATTGCGGACCGGAATTTGACCCAGATAAGCACAGTACGTAAGGCATTTCTGTCTGGTTTTCAGAGGAGCTAATAAGCTTCTCTATAAACTTTAGTCAGGGGTGAATATTTTTGGACCGATCGCAGTTTTTCAGGAACAGGAGACTGTCAAAAACAGCGAGTTTTAGCAAGCTGATTTTTGATCATTGAACAATGGGAAGATCTGCAGTCGGAAGGTCGCGGGAAGACCTGCAGTCGGGAGAACAAGAGAACTCCTGCTGTGGGAACTTCCCCAATACTCTTGCGTCGAGACGTCCCCTTCGCCTCCCCCAATTCGAGGGAAGTTCTGCTGTCGTTCTCGGGAACTTCCTACGAATATCTGAGGAACGATATGGATGGTTAGGATTGAAGAAACCCCGGTGTGGCCAAAACTACTGATATTCGCATGAGATAAAATAAGATATTACTTTTATCTATTTATTTATTTATTTATTTATTTATTTATTTAGTTATTTATTTATTTATTCATGATTTATTTCCACAAATTTCATACATAGTGACTGAGGCATTCAGCCGGAAGTAGGGCACACCATAGCAGTTCCAGATCCTGCCTTTCCAGAGTTCAGGGCGGATAAAGTGCGTTCACGGTTCGATAATGCCACCCAGACCCTCAACATCATGTGTATTGGCCAGACGCGCACCGCTCCTTATTAACAGGGATCGAGGGCACCTCCGACCGTGAATAAGGACATATCTTTGCCGCCACCATCTGCGACAAGGATATCACTCAGACAGAAAGGAGCTCGACTCACACTCCGATCCGCCCACTTTTCAGAGTCACACGATATGCGAGTGCTCGCCCTTCTGACATGAGAGCGGGCGTATCGCGGGGATCAGGGCGTGATGGTGCCTATCACGGGCAAAGAGTTCCCCCACGAAGAGGCTCGACGTCCAATAGGCTAGTTTCCAAAGGAAGCATACGACGCGCTTCTGAGCCAGGATTCGGATGACTGCGTTACCGTCCGTCGGTTCAGTTACCCACGTTTGCGGTACTTGGCCCCCTGGACCCTGAGACCACGCTCAACCGCTGGCGGCCCCAGTTGGTGCTCGGTGCACTGCCCGAGTCGCGTGTTGGCGTGCGGCCGCGTCGCGTGTCGGTGCTCCAACCGCTTCGCCCACCGGTGTGTGTGTTTTTTTTTGAAGAAAGAGCTCAGATGGGCTCATCGCCTGGACACGAAGGCAGTGTCTACAATAAATTTCGTCTTCAGTTCTCCGCCGGAAATCGAAAGGTCGGGGCCTCATTGGAGTAGTAGGAGTGAAAGAACGAACAAAAACGAGCTCAAAATAGCTTTAATCGGCTCCGAGATCCGCTCGCGCAAGCCCTTTCTGCTCGCGGTCGAGGTTTCCGAGGAACAGTTTGGTCCGCTTCTTCATTAGGAGTCGTTTATACTTCCACCGTCGAGCGGCGCGGCGAAAAGCAATCCTACAATATCGATCGTGCTGCGCCGCGTGATCAATATTACAGAAATGGACTGTGCCGCGCCACTCGGCGGCGGAAGTTTAAACGGCTCCTTAGCATTGGAGCGCGGGCGCACCTGAGTTTTAGCAGTGGGGCGCATCTGCACACGCTGTCTACTTCAAGCCCATGCCCGCGCTACTCATCCACCGTTGAAATGTGGCTTTCAAGAAGAAGAGCTGATTTTGGATGTTTCGCAGCGTTTTTCGTGATCCTTTCTTCACTGATGAAACAGTCAGGCTTTGAACCTCCGTTTTCTGAGGAGAACTCGGAAACTATTTTCATTGTGGACACTGCCTTTGAAGACACAGGACCCCCAAAAAATTAATTTTTAGATCTCATGCTTTTCTTGGAGAGAGTCATACGCTGATCACAGTGGAATCTCTGAAACCGTCCAAGACCCCCTTTGAACAGAGTTATGGCTCTTCAGAGATGCCTAGATTTTGAGGATCAAAAAATGGTGGACGAGTTGTCTCAGGCCTGTATTTCTCTTCATTCGCAATCGTTGCGTGAGGAAAAGCCAGGATAAGGATACAGTCCGGTAGTGGACTAAAAAACGACGACTTGTTGGAGTTAATTCATCCATCAAGCCGCTATCGAGTTCAAAAATTTGGTAGGGGGTCGGGCCTGAGCTGGTGATCGAAGGGGGTCGGGCCTGTGGAGGTCGCTTATATCTCGCTTATTCGGAGGAGATGAGATCTGGCATTTGGCACGTGTTATACAGGAGGAGTCTTCTACACAATTACATGACAATCTCCAAATTCATATCTGAGGGTGTACTGCGCCTTTAAGCTCCAAACTCTTCCGAATAAGTGAGATATAGGAGGAAGCGACCCACGGGCGCCCACATCAGGAAGACACTTTCACACGCCCTTTTTACTACCTTTCGTGCCCAATAGTGGCGAGATGAGCGATGGCTTCCGATCATTACTCACGTTCTTCCCCTCACTCTCGGCCTCTCTCCCTCCATTCAGGTCCGCTCGCATACAATGGTTGCAAATGAAGAAAGTTGAACCCTCGGACAACTTTTCCACCATGATATCGCCGCTCAATTTGGCAGAGGCCATAACTCTGTTCCCAGGGGGTCGTGGGCGATTCCAGAGACATCATTGGGATCGGCGTGAAACCATCTTCAAGATGACTTGCGAATTAGAAAAACGGTACCGAGATTGGACTGTGCATTTCAAAGCAGAGGACACCCAAAGAAACATATTTTCTCGGGTTTTATGCTTATCTTGGAGAAAACCCTACGCTGATCACAAGTTTTTCTCTGAAATCGTTTAATGCAGCCGAGAAACGGAGTTATAGCCCTTCAAAAATGCTTATAATTTGAGTGCGCAAATTCAGTGGACGAGTTGTTCCGGGTCTGTGAATCTCTTCATTTGTAGTCGTTGAGCAAGAGCGAACCAGAATGAAGAGACTGACCGGCAGGGGAGTGAAGAACGACGATGCGATTGAAACTCATCCATGTGGCCCATGATGGTGAACGCAGGGGTTTGGGCCCGTATTGGTTGCTTATATTACGCTTATTTGGGCGTAAATCGGGTTTCGGAACAAAAATTTTTTCTCGAGTTTCGGGCGCAAAACGCTTGAAAGTGCGCGGAAATGCGGTTTTCGGAACGCGAAATGCGGAAAAATTCAGAAAACATCTAATGCTTTCTTGCGTCCCAGATGACCCGATATTTTCGCATTCCGCAGCTTTTTCTGCGGTTTTCGGAATGCGGAACGCGGAATGCCAAAAATGCGCGAAATTGCGGGTTTCGGAACGCGAAACGCGGAATTCCGCTCATCCCTGGTGTCGAAACCTGAGTTTATGCTATGAGCAAAACCGTATCAAAGAATTTCTGGAATTTTAGCCGGAAATTTAGCTTTCTGGCAAAGTTAACGATTTGGCAATGCCATATTCCCAAGAAATTAGAAGTCAAAAAAAGTTCTGAAAATTTCATGAAATATCTCAAGAAATGGGTTGGCGTAAAATACCATGAAGTAATAAAAAAGCCGGGAAATGTAGTGAATTGCCTAAAAATACGATTTGGCGGTCAATTATAGACCAATTATTGATAACTATTGACAGATGGGTCGGATTTTACACTCTCCTCCATTACACTTTTCAAAGCAAAATCAGGCACGATATGGAATGGAGCGTTGCATTCACCTAGCTTGACTTATGCTGAATGACGTATCAGAGCTTCAAAATATGGCTTATTTTTTCCGTTGCGGTATTATTCATTCTCCAACTGAATCATGAGTGCTCTCCTGACTAGTTCTGTTCCGAGATCAAAGCCAAATCTGGTGTCAGAGCAATGCCACAGATTAGAATAGCTGTTGGATACTCAATGTGAAGGTTTTCTTTGACAGTCTATCGATGCCGGATGAATCGCCGGTTCCGAAGAGAAAATTGAATACGCCAACGAGTTTTTCTTCCTAAGCATCCTTCTCAGTTATAGGTGTGGTTTGCCTACGACACAATAAGGGAGGATTGTAAGTAAAATCAGGGACTTCCGGGCATCTATAAAGTGCTCCCCGCGAACTAGTATCTATGTAGTACTAGAGTAAAAACCTCTCCAGCCGCTTGGCGGCTGGAGCGATACTTGATGGACTTGAAGGCGGCATACACGCTCGTAAACGTAATTGAGCTAACTACGGAATTAGAATGGTATGGCACCGAACACAACGCTCACGCATTTTGAGGCTTCAAAAACGACCCACAATGAGGCTACAAGAGTGAGAAGTTGGCTCCGCCCCTGTATCTGCCCGCCCCCTGTAATTGCCGTCTCCTCCAAAACAGGGGTGCTTGGCCATTTCCACCATCATCGATGTGTGTGGTTTACTTATTGTACCAATTCAACAACCTGCAAACGTCGCCGACGGTGGGAATGGCCCAGCAGCCCTGTCTTGGGGGAGGACGCAAATACAGGAGGCGAGCAGATACAGGGGCGGGGCCAACTTCTCACTCCTGTAACCTCATTGTGCGTCGTTTTTGAAGCTTCAAAAAACGGAGGCGTTGTGATCGGTGCCATACCATTCTTATTTCGTAGTTATCTCAATTACGTTTACGAGCGTGTGTGCTGCCTTTAAAGGCACAGAGCACCCAAAAAATTAATTCTCAGATTTCATGCTTACCTTGGAGAGAGTCACACGCTGATCACAGTGGTATCTCTGAAATCTTCCAAGACCCCCTTTGAACAGAGTTATGGCTCTTCAAAGATGCCTAGATTTTGAGGGTGAAACATTGGTGGACGAGTTGTCTCAGACCTGTATTCCTCTTCATTCGCGATCGTTGCGCGAGAGCGAGCCAGGATAAGGAGACAGTCCGGTAATGGACTGATGAACGACGACTTGTTGGAATTCATCCATCCATCGAGCCGCTATCGAGTTCGAAAATCCGTTAGGGGGTCGGGCCTGTGGTGGTGAGCGAAGGGGGTCGGGCCTGTGGTGGTCGCTTATATCTCGCTTATTTGAAGTAAATGAGATCTGGCATTTGGCACGTGTTATACAGGAGGGGTCTTCTACACAATTACATGAAAATCTCAAAATTCATAACTGAGGGTGTACTGTGCCATTAAGCAAATGTACCGCGACATAGCAAGATAAAAAATGTATCTCAATCAAGAAAATGGCTGACTCGGCATCAAACTTGCCAGCAATGCCTTTCGCTACGAGTTAGTTCTGACATATCTTGCTTGGTAGGAGGAATCTTAAAAACGGTTCTACATCATGACCGTCAACCAGCATGTCCCGATGAAACACATTTTATCCTCCGTGGCTTGTGACTGTGGAAGTACCCGTAGGCTTTCCGCCTCAAACGTGGTAACCCTTGCAAGTCACTGCGACCTATCAATGTAAAAACATTGGTCATTGATGTTTCTGATTTTTTTCTGATTTGGCCAGTTTTTCAGACAATAGAAACAGAAAACAGAAGAGCAAAATGGCCAGAAAACAGCAAACGGAAAATTCCGCACACCCCTGATCGAGTTCACGTACGAGACTGCAGAAGGAGTAGCAAAGTGTTCACGAATTTCACACTTTCTGGGTAGGTGAGCTTCAAAATTTACTATTTCTTGTTCTCTGACGTGAGTCACGCAAAACTATGAACAATAAATCGCTGGAGGGTATGGGTTACGTCATAGAAAAACTGATCTGCCAACGGCGAAAAGCTTGTTCTAGAACGGCGTGACTCATATTTCCTGACCGGTTCTGCCGATCACAGCAGCGTGGACCGTTAAAAGTGGCTCGAACGTGATCTGAGCACACGCAATGCTTCTCCTTCTGATATTATTCACGTGTTCTAAGTCATTCGCTGATGAAGACATATGTAAGTAACACCATAATTTCGCACTTTTTCGTCTCTCTAGTAGAAAAACCACAAGATCAAAGCTGTTCGAGGGTTTTCTGCTCCGGAAAACGGGGCGATTTCCGATTTACTTTTGTGGTCATCAACATTATCAAATATCGTATATACTCTAATTTCAGTCTCTCTCCCGATGATCTCAGAGGGACTTGTCCCAAGCAACCAAACTTTCTTTGAAATGGAGGAAGACCATGAAAAGCTATGTGGCATCGAGGGAAGGCTCCTGAAAGGTGGGTCTTGTTGTTCTCCCGTTCGCTTGCTCACTAACGAAACTTTTCTCTGAAAAGTTTTTTTTCTACAGAGTATGTTTTTCGTGGAAGTACATAGCGCGATAGAGAAACGTTGATGTTTCGATTTTTCCATCTTTTTTCGTATTTCCTTCTGGTTTATATTTCTTCCTCATTGGAGGGCGTGGTTAGAAGCTTTTCATGATGCGGAAAGTGGAATTTGCAGACTCTAATAGAAGTACACCTCTATTTGAAGTACACCTCTAATAGAAGTACACCCAAAAGGGAACGCTGAGTACTTGAAGTACACCCTCTATTTGAAGTACACCTCTATTAGAAGTACATATAAAATAGAGGTCTGAGTATTAGAAGTACACCCTCTATTTGAAGTACACCTCTTTTAGAAGTACACCTCTTTTCGGATTGGACCCCCGGTACTTAGGTAAGTGATTGGCAACTCGAATGTGGCATTTGAGAGAGACCAGTTTGCCCGAGATTTTTTTCGATAATGTGAGGTTTGAATATTCACAAAAATAAACTATCGGCCATTCCTTTCTTGGACAAAGATTGCTTGTATGGGACAACTTACGATCAAACCCCAGCGAACTTTAAATGACCAGGAAAAAAATGCAGAGCTAAAGTTCGACATTGGTGTTATTCGCGGCGGATGAACGGAGGTTAGTTTGGTTTTTTACAAAGATTTTTACTAGATTGGGTTTTAGTCGATCAAAGTCGACTTGTTCTGGCCCTAGACGTTGACTTTAGCGGTGCTTGAAAAACCAAGATTTTCCAGCGTTACGAAGATTGGATCATTTACGTATAGAAATCGCACTTATCAGCACTTCCTTGACTTGATCATTCCTGTAATCTGAGTCTTCATTTGTTCACATCGAGGGGCGGAAGTGGAGCACCGGGCGGTTCTGGGACACCAAAACGCTTGTTTGCAGCTGTTATTTTGCCACTCCTGGCTCGTTTTTTACCGTTTTTTCGACACTGGGAGCCTAGAATCCTCCTCGCCTATCATTTCACTGTGGAAAGTCACCGATGATGTTTATCGTGAACGCTGCCTTTAAATTGTTTTAAGCATAACAAGTCGATAAAGCACGTGTCAACAAAATCGAAAACGAATCTATACATTTTTTGGAAGAAATTAACTTGGGAAAGGTGAGAATATATGATATCAGAGATTGTGGAAGCATCGATTCAATTGAGCCAAGTCTAAAATTTTATTAAATACAAGTTTTTGGTGCTATACTGGAATTCATAAAATGTGAAGAGTCTACCATTGGAAATCCAAAAAATTGCGCCGAATAATAGAAGTACACCCTCTATTAGAAGTACACCTCTAATAAAAGTACACCAAAAAGAGAGGGCTGAGAATTAGAAGTACAGCCTCTATTTGAAGTACACCTCTAATAGAAGTACATATAAACTAGGGGTCTGAGTATTAGAAGTACATGTACTTCTAAAAGAGAAAATACGGTATTCCATGATGATTTCAGGCAAGTTTTTTTCTGTCTCAAAACTTATCAAAAACACTATTTATTATTTAGGGTAAATCGAGGACCAGTCTGATTTAATCACCAGTACATATAGAATAGAATTCAAAACGCCTCTCTACCACTTATAGTAAAAATCACACGAAGAACTATCATCGGTTTGGCATTTTTTTCGTGTTCAAATTGAAAAATTCTGAAAAGTGCTCAGAATGTCATAAAAATTGCAAATCTTTCTTACCTACAGAAGAAAGCCCTTATTCGGAACATCCGACGAGAAAAGAAAATAGGATCTAGAGAGAAACAGGGAAAAAAGAAATAGCCAAACTCATAATAAATATCAGCTGTTTGGCCAATCAACGCTGAATCTCGGTAAAGCTTCAGAAAGATACGTATAAAGCCGGTCCGAATCAGACTGTCCGCCCACGCCGTCGACGTGCGCGTCGCTCGCCCGTAGTGAAGCCAGTTTGCGGACGAGCCCTTCCAGCAGGCCGCAAACAACCGACTGGGCTATTATTCAATATCTCTCAAATATTCTTGCCACTTGATTCACAGGTACGAAAAATTACTGCGCCAGGGCCGCTCAACACGCACGCTGACCGTGTGGGTGGACAGACTCATTCGAAAGGAATTCACCTAGTGTGTTGACCAGAACAGCACCACCTCCCCTTTCCTCTGTGGTGGACGGGTGGTAGACGTGATGTGTGCCTAACGGAAAATAAGCGGGAAAAGGGGGAAGGAGCGAAGCGTGGTGATTGGATGAAACCCCGGCTACGGACAGACCACTTCACGTTTCTGGTATTTGTCTACTGTTCTCTGACGCTGTCGTCTATCGACTTCGCCCAGGATGATGCAGAATGGCGTGTTGTTGTGTGCAAGTGAGCATCATCGTGGCGGAATTCGGCCGCGTAAGGCCGCTGTCATACAGTTTACCGCAATGTTAAAGGCAGTGGTCACGATGAAAAACGTTATCGAAAAAAAAAACTACAAAAATCAGCTTAGGTCAAAAATAGCTGAAAAACTATTTAGGTAGCGCGGTGAAAAACGGGCTAGAATTAGAGCTATTAAGACCCTAAATTTTCAGTTCGTGCACACGTGCACAGAAAGAACACAGTCTCATGCCAAGCAGTCGAAAATCATCGACACTCAGAGGAAGAAATAAATGCAAATTTACCTAATAAAACAGTTGAACAATGAAGGCAAGCACTTCAGCCAATGTTTTTGACTAGATGTGTACATAAATTCGAAGGTTCATTGATTGAAATTCAATTTCAAGCCAGCTGATGTTCTTGATGTAAGAGGTCATCGATGATGTGGAGTGGGCTCATCCACCATCAAAAGACAAGAAAGTTCAGGCTTCAAATTTGGCTCAAAACAGTGGTTTTTTCGCGATTTTTTCCAATAGGTCCTACTACTCGAGACCCAGAAAAGGGTTTAGAGAGAAAAATACGACAAGCATATTTGATCGCGACCACTGGCTTTAAAAGGGCGTGGTGCGGTTGCGGTTAACACATTAACACTACGGTGGAAAACCTGGCGCTTTGCCAGATTTCATCATCGATCGACAGCACGGCTGATACTCTGGGTGAGTTGAGGCTTCTCCCTCGCTTTTCACGCTTGTTTCTGTTTTTTTTTCATTTCTTACTCTTTTAATACTGCGGATAGGGGCTTTTCTTGGTGCATGAGAGAAATTTGTCGTTTGTTCGGGCTTGGTAGTATTTTTTTCAAAATTCTACCCCGAATTGAAGAAAAAATGCCAAGCTCCACTCACGCTCTGGAAAAAGCCCCTCCTTCCAACATTAAAAGAGCCAGAAATGAAACAAGCAGAAACAAGCGTAAAAAAATGTAAGAAAACCGTAACTCACACACAGCTTTGCTGCCGATCGATGACGAAATCTGGCAAAGCGCCAGATTTTCCACCGTAGTGTTAATGTGTTGACCGCAACCGCGCCATAGCCTTTCAACATTGCGGTAAACTGTACATATTTACCTGTTCCGAATGTCTCGCAGCGAATTTCACATTCTCTCTGACAAAAATAACTCTGATAATGAAATAATTCATATTACGAGCCGTAGCGTATTGTCCGTGTAATTCAATCTGTTAGCCACCTCGTAGCTGCGCGGGAAACGTAGCGCGAGTGGTAAGATGGTGTTACCACCAATCGTAACAGAGTAGCTGCTAACAGATTGAATGACACGGTCGTTACAGCTTACAAAAATTTTGGTGACGTCTGGCAACCAAAAACTGATGACTTGAACTGTGGGAAGTCAGCCACCTCCATCAGAAGTCTCCATCTGTAGACTTCCGGTGGATATAGGTTGGGTTTATATGGTTTCAGAGAAGGGAGATCGGCTTGTGCAGTGCTCCACAGACGACGATTGTCTTCCACCGTCTCAATGCCACACAACCGGCTACTGCTGCATGTTGGCTCTACACGAACCACCACCAGTCGGATGTCCCATTGGTGAGCTCTCCTTCGGTCACAGGGTCGCTCAAGCAGCAAACCAGATCTTACATCTGACATTTGACTCTTGTAGGTACAAGACCACTGGTGAACTCATCTGGAATGGAACTCATCTGCTCTCCTGTCGTGCCTGATTCCTGTCCTGGAGGTGCCCTGTGTTATACGGACAGTTTGACGAATGCGAAGCGGTGCTGCGGCACTGATCCAGGTTGGTTTCATAACCTGTGCATGCTCTACTTCTAGGAAAGTATTGATGACTTTTAGGCCAAGGATGCCCTTCGGGCACTCGAGTTGTGCTCAATTTCCTCGAGAAACCAATGCTTTGCACCCCAGGAAAGGTAGACGCAGTGTGTCCTCGTGGAGCTCTCTGTCAGTGGAGCCATCTCATTGACAGATATCAGTGCTGCGAACCTGATAATGGTGACTTTTACCAAACATTTGGATCAGAGATGCATTTATAATACATGCATGAGTTGTAATGGGAGATTTCAGGCTGTCCCAGGCATCAAACTCCTCAGAAGTCTGAAAACGGAGCCACGTTGATGTGCAGTCCAAAAGGTCCTCCTTGTCGGGGAGGTGGCGGATGCCATTTCAACTTCTGGACAGCTTCCTACCAATGCTGCAAGTTGGACACCGCAGGTAAGAATGAGAGGTTGAATACTGCCATTGAGTCTCAGAATTTCATGATTTAAGTCGAATAAGAAATACAAATAACTAACACTGTTTTCGATACGATCAGTTATGCAAAATATTGATGTACATATTACTCCATATAAAGTGCATATTTTGCGCTGATTGATTTCCTTTTATTATTTTTGAACTTAAGGATACATTTTGGCGCTGGATAATCGACAAAAAAGCAGGTAATAATCGCCAGGAATTTTATAAATGTTTGAATGCCCAAGCGTCTTAGGCGGGGATCATACTTCCTGCGAGCTACGACGGCGACAATGCACATAAAGGAGCTTGCAGAGTTCAAGTCGCGGCGTTGCTTGAAACGACGAACAACTCTGGGTGATGCAAAATCGATTATGTTATGCGACTAAGGCGACTAACGCGGCGTGAAGGGCGACGACGGGTCACCGCAAAGTGTTTTGACGCTGCGACGGCCCTGCGTCCAAGTTCAAGCGGGGTTGTGAAATTTCTCAACAGGGGGTCGCGAAAATTTTGAGCCAAAAAATGAAAATTTCTAGGAAAAAATAGAACTCACTTACACTACCAAAAATTAAAATTTTTTTAGCAAAAAAAGTCAAAAATTACGCCTCGGGGGGATCGCAAAAATTGCGGATGTTTGGGAAAAATTGCTGTCCGGGAGGGGTCGATTCAATTTCGGAAAATTACACAACGCCCCGCTTGACCCTGCCTGCGTCACTGTCAACGAGCTGCAGCCGACGCCGCGACAATAATGTTTAAAAACAATTCTGACGCCGCGACAAGACTGACGCTCGGCAACTACTCGCTGGTCGTTGCAACTGTGCAGACCCCTTGAAGTATATTGATTTTCAGTCGATATCTATGGTGAGCACCCCTCCTTGGGCGCGCATCAGCTTGCCGGCATTCCAATCGAAATCCACGTTCTTCAGCGTTTTGCTTGGTTCATCCTTCTTGTCACTTTGCATCGTTTACAGAAGGACAAGAGTTACACATCCTTAATTTCTGAATGAAACTTACTTCCGTTGATCGCGTGCGTTCGCGCGCGTGTGCGGTGTCTCCTTCTTCCCACACCTTCTCGCTGTCTCTCGCCTCGCACAAGCAAGCGAAGAAACAGAGTAAATATTTCTTGAAACTATTTTTCGTCAACTGCTTACAGTGGGCACAAATCGCACTGATGCGTTCTTTATTGTGTGTTGGCACAAATTCGGTGCACATAGAGTATCTTCAATGGATTTAGTCTGGCGAAATGACGGAGCTGCGGAGGCACATAGATGCTCGCGGTCGAAGCCCCACTGGACGGTGGTGTCGCAAACGCAGCACTGTTCGCCAGAATGATCGCGCCAACATTGCATCGCGTCCCTCGTCTGTGGGAACATAATCTTGGGCTTGTAAGATATCATTTATTTCGGAGTGAAAATTCTATCCGTTGATTGCCCGCGCGTGTTTACTGCGTCTGTTTCTCACCCACACTTTCTCGCTGTCTCTCCCCTAGCCCAGTGCAAGCACGCGAAGGAAGGGGGCAAATTGAGCTCCTAAATAGAGGATACGTGCGCCGAGCTCGCGCTAATGCACAATAAGGAACGCAAAGTATCAGTTCGATCCGTGCCGACTGTACTATCCTTATAGGAATGAAATTCCGCTCTGCAGCAACACGATTATCATCGTGCTGCTTGCTGCAACAGCGGCTTTTCGCGTCTGTGTAGCTGAATTACGCTCCGATAAGGACAGTAAGTCCGCATTTGGCCAGTCATCTACGGTAAGCAACTGATAAGAATATGAGAAACACAGGGAAACCGAACCAAGACTACAGCATACCAGTAGAACTGACGAAACCTCATGCTTCTTAATAGTGAACACATTGAGGTGCAGCTAGAATGTATAGCTTCGAAGGTATACCCCTCTTCACAAAATCATGTTTTTGCATTTGAACAATGTAGAATAGGGGCTGCAACTCCTTAATGAGGGTACAGTAGAAGAACTTTGTTAATGTCAATAATGAAAAACAACGCGCTTATCGCATAGGAAGGTTTATTGTTCCTATGCGATAAGCGCGTTGTTTTTCGTCCAGAAGCCTACGCATACATTTCGCGCACGAGGCACAACTTAATCCCCCGCTTTGGGAAAGGTTTGCAAACAAAAACATTCCAAAGCAGTGCCCGAGTATGTATCATTACTTTTGATCTAAACAGGTTCGATGCAGCAGTTTTTCTGTACTTATTCCAAACATGGCCAAAGCTACCCTATTGGTTGAATCAGCTTTATTTTTCTGGCTGAGCCATTCTGGCTTTTTCCACTTATTCTGGGACTGCCTGGTGCACAATCTCAAAGCTTTTTCTTGCCAAAATAAATAAAAATTGTATTCTGAAACTCGATTTGATTTCTATACAACCCTCTCTTGTTAGTGTGGACAGTAGTAACCCCTAAATGAAGGAATGGAGAGGAAACTTGTCAAAATCCCACAGGAATAAATGGGATAGTGATCTTGTCGTCCGAAATCGGATGGTACCACTTGCGAGAATTGCGACTCGCACATTGGCCTTAAAGGCACAGTTCATCCACAGATATGAATTTTGAGATTTTAATGTAATTGTGTAGAAGACCCCTCCTGTATAACACGTGCCAAATGCCAGATCTCATTTCCTCCAAATAAGCGAGATATAAGCGACCACCACAGGCCCGACCCCCTTCGCTCACCACCACAGGCCCGACCCCTACCAGATTTTCAAACTCGATAGCGGCTCGATGGATGGATGAATGCCAGCAAGTCGTCGTTCTTCAGCCCATTACCGAACTGTCTCCTTATCCTGGCTTTCTCTCACGCAACGATTGCGACTGAAGAGAAATACAGGCTTGAGACAACTCGTCCACCAGTTTTTCACCCTCAAAATCTAGGCATCTCTGAAGAGCCATAACTCTGTTCAAAGGGGGTTTTGGAACGATTTTAGAGATACCACTGTGATCAGCGTGTGACTCTCTCCAAGATGAGCATAAAATCTGAAAATTAATTTTCTGGGTGCCCTGTGTCTTTAGGGGGTCTGCAGAGTTGAAGTCGCGGAGTTGTTCGCGGCGACGAATGGCGCTGGGTGATATAATATCGATTGCATTCGGCGACGAAGGCGACCGACGTGGCGTGAAGGGCGACGAGGGGGCACCTCAGAGTTTTGACGCTGCGCTACTACCAGCAAGCGGTAACCGACGCGGCGACGATAATGTTCGGATACATTTTTGTCGCCGCGTCAAGGCTGACGCTCGGCGACCAGTTGCCGGTTGGTGCAACTCTGCAGACTCCTTTAGATACAGCGATTTGTAATATCGGTCATGCCACGTCCACGCTTCATCGAAAAATACAAATGAAGGGATTTCGTCGACGTTCAACAAGCTCTTGCATCGTCAGTCATCCGACGTCACCTGCGACTCCGAATGACTCGCAGTTCATTGAAAAAAAAACAATTTTTTCCGCGCCGGGCTGTGCCTTTACGGCAATGTGTAGTGCATGTTGCATTTGAAAGCCCACTTCTTCTTGTAGCTAATGTCTTATCGCCTGCCGTAAAACTCGTTCATTTTCGAATCACCCTTTCTGAATCACTGTGTGGTGCAAACATTTTAAAATGCTCATATTCGCCACCTATCAAAGCACCAAATCCAAAAGGTGCACGATTGAACATTTGATAAAGTGTACCTGAATGAGAATGGCGGCCCACGCGGCCGGCGTGCTTGGCAGGCGGCCGTCGCATGTGCCGCCCTCGGACGAGTGTTGGATTTAAACGACGGCCGTCCCCTCTCCCACCGTCCGCAGAGCTGATTGATCGGCGCAGTGCTTGCTGCCGGCCGGTGCCGGCCCCGTTCGTAGTCGATGGCGGTGGGGACTTTTCGCATGCTCGCTCGAGAGCGGCGAACGCGACGGCCGCCTGCCAAGCACGCCGGGCGCATGGGCCGCCATTCTCATTCGGACGCACCTTACCTCTAACAAGGGAAGCATCCTATCAAGAACTGGAGCATTCGAAAACGGTCTGTTGAGACTTGTTGGGGGAGATGAAAAGAAAAACAACTTGAAGTTTGATACATTTCCTTAATGCACACGTGTAGAAATCGAAACATTTCTGGCCCGAAATTTGGCCACAAAGGCACAGTACACCCTCGGATATGAATTTTGAGATTTTCGTGTAATTATGTAGAAGACCCCTCCTGTATAACACGTGCCAAATGCGAGATCTCAATTCCTCCGAATAAGCGAGATCTAAGCGACCACCGCAGGCCCGGCCCCCTTTCTGGATTTCTATCTCAGTAGCGGCTAGATGGATGGATGTACCTTTTCAATCTATCTCCTCACCTTATTTTGTTCTCGTGCCGCGACTGCGAATCAAGAGAAATACAGGGCTGGAACAACTCGTCCACCAAATTTTTGCCCTCAAATTACATGCATTTTCAAAGAGCCATATCTCTGTTCGTAGCGGGTCTTGAACGATTTTAGAAATATAATTGCGATCAACCTAAAAAAATATTGTATGGGTGTCCCGTGCCTACGAGGGATGTTGAACACCAGTATAAGATCATTTTCCGTTTTTTTTTTCGGAAAAGTATTGTAGGTCACAGTAGGAAAGGTATAATTTGTCTGCAGTAACCTACTGTTGTCTTTATAAAAACTGAAAACGGACCTCACAATCGTGTTCAGCGCCCGAAGTAATCCTCCTGGGGGGAAAGTGAGCCAAAAACGTTCCGATTTCCAGACTCCAGAAAAAATATATTTCTTGTCGTTTTTGATCTACAGTTCCTTGTTAGATGTATCAAATGTTCAATCATGTACAGCTGAGTTGATGCTTTCATAGGAGGCGAGTACGAGCATTTTAAAATACTCAGTAATTGGACCACACAGTGGATTTGAATCGGTGATTCGAAAGTGAATTGGTTCAACGGCAGACGCTGAGGAATATTACCTAGGAGAAGAAAGTGCTTTTCAACGCTATAATATTTCCAAATACACTGCACTGCGAGGAAGAAATGGATTTATCAATGACGTGCAGAAATTTATGCACCAATCCAATACTTAAAGAGCTCCTTAAGCATACAGCCTTACTAACCACTGAACTATTTATGCCGCTCTTTCTTCTGCGCCTTGTTGACCCAAGCTAATGTTTCCACAAAGCCTATCGAAACTAGCGAAATCACAATTACAAGGCCTGTATGCATGTTTGATGTTGTTTGTTGCGTACCTAGACACTAATAGCAGTTATAGTCAGCCTTGGGCGTGCTGAACTACTCAGCAAACAGCATAATCCCTATGGCTCTTCGTTGTTCTATTTTTCGCGGGTGCTCTCCTCCCGGCGCTTTTGTATTCAGTGGCCGAACTTCTTTCTAGCGTTCTCGGAACGTTACATGCCCCGTCAGCTCTCCCATGTCTTTCTACTCATTTTGTTGCTGAGGATATCCAAACCTAGGCGACTTTGGGAACGATGTGAGTTCGGCTATACTTTTCTTCTCTTCGTCTCAGACACTCTGAAAATGGAAACAATCGTTCCTTTCTTTTTTTTCAACCTCGAACTGCCGAGTGGTAAGAAGTCGAAGTCTCTTTTACTATACAAACTAACACCTTCTGGTGTGTTTCCTAAGCTCTGAGCCACTCATAATTGAAGGAGTGATGCTTTTCTCAATTCTGAATTTGGAAAAAAAATAGTTCCTGTCACTTTTGCTAAAAAATTTTCTGTCACTTGTTTTTAATTTTGTTATTATTCTACGGTTATAAGTACAGATTTTTCTGAATATTCTACTGAAAACAATGCTTTTCCAGTTCCCGGTTCCTTGATTTATTTGGAAATTTCATCTTTTCGATTGTATCCTCTGTAGAAAATCGAAATTCCCATGACTCATGAAGCGTGCGTCGCATGCGACGCTGGTGCCTCCGCCTGCCTTCCGCTCTCTCTCGCTGTCTCTAACCTCCGCTTTGCACCCGCACGCGTTGAAGTCACTAGAGTTTCATTTTTTACAGTCTATAATTGCCAAGAAATTTCACTTCCTTTTCTCTTCTTTTTTGGTTTCAAATCGACATCCAGCTTCTTCATTGGCGTCTCCTAATATATAGATTCTCCGAAATCCCTTTCGATTCCAGAATTACATAGTTCGATAAGTTATCATTTTTGTTCTTATGGTTGCAGCACGCTGCCACAAGATAGTCATGCTGGGACCTCAAAGTCCCAACGCGATTATCCGTGGTCCCAAAGCGATCGCGTGGCGTACGTTTCGCGAAAGCGGTTGTCTGAAGCTGAGGACAGGCATTTTGCTCCGATAAGGGCAGTACGCGCATAAACCGTGAAAATTTTTCGAATAGTAAATTTATCGCAATATCCGAAAGTTCCGCGGTACAATTTGGAATATTGCTCTTAAATACCTTAAGCTGCAAAGTATCAGGGCGATCCCACCGAAGTTTGTAGAGTTTAAGACCAGGGTGAAAATAGGACCTTTGGGACTTCTGGGTTTTCTTCCTAAGAGAAAAACCTGCGTTGTACCGTTTCGGGCAAAGACGCGGTTCGGGAAAATTGTATAGGACAACGAGAAAACGAGTTTCAGGCGATTTTCTCCATAACCTTGAGGTTAGGAAAGAGGCGTTTGGCTTCAGTTTGTATAGAATTTTACGGAGATCCTGAATCCTATCTCAGATTTATGAAAATCTAAAAATTTTTGGGGAGATGTACGTTGTCCAATCTGGGAAGAATTACGACGTTGATATGTAGGCTCTATCCATCCACGTATGCGATTCGTCTGAAAGTATGTCCTTTGAGCTAAAGCTCTGGCTACAGTCGAAAATCTTGATACTACATCGTTATGTATAAAAATGTTCTTCATTTATACTGTTATAGAGCTGGCATTGTTTCTTTTCACCTTTTTTTTTTAGTACAATACGTATACCTTCTTTTTCGTAAGAATTTTCTCTAGTTTACGTTGTCAGAAGCTTTTCCTACATTGAGAACACCCCCTATTTTTTCTGCCCAAAATTTTCACGTTCCCCCAAAAAAATTTCCAAGTTTCGAAAATTTTTGAGTACCTCCCTAACTCTGCATCACGCTATTATATTGACGCTCGAGTATTTGAAATTTTTGATCCTGTAAAATCGTAACATCCAAACTTGCCCAATGAGTGTTTCTTTTTTTTATAATTAAGTTTCGGTCGAAGAAAAATAATAGGAATTCACCCGCCTAATAAGTTTAAAGCGAAGAAACACGTTTCAGAAAAATCTCCCTTCGTGTCGCACCTAGCACACCGGAATGGACGGAAAATGTGGGGAGCGAATGGTGCGAAACGTTTTAGAACGTTTTTTCCGAAATTTGAATGTCTTGTGGGGCCTTTCCACTATTATCCTGTACTTCAAGAGGGGGCTTATCTGCTCAAAAGAACAAAAAATAAGACATGATTTTTTTTTGCGTACAACACATTTAAAGGCAGGGTTCGCGATAAAAACCATTTTTGAGCTCTTTCCATGAGAATATAGATTTGGTCGTCACCAAAGTAAAAATAGATGAAAAGTCCAGGAATTTCCGATAAAACCGCTCAAAAAACAAGGTATAACGGCTAATTCACGAGATTTCCATTAATGCTCGCTCATCCGCCTTTTATTTTGCTGCTAAAATGGTCAGTAGTCTTCATAAATGCTCAGGAATGTTGACAGAAGAAGCATATGTAGGAATCTAGATAATTGGGGGCGGGAGAACACCAAGCCATAACTTGTTCTTGAACATTTTTTCTCCAATTTTTTTTACTTATTTTCACCTTTGAGATGGCCAGAACTAGCTTTCCATAAGGACAACATGACGGCCAATTCTGTCGTGAACCCTGTCTTTAACTACAGCTGCGGCAGATTTCGACGTTTCTCATTTCATTTTTGGTTGTGGTTAATCCAACCAAATTCTTTACATCGTTGGGAAAAAATCAAGTCTTATAGAAGTTAGGGGACGCCTTTTGAGTTTTTTTTAATTACGAAAATTCACTGAAATTGCGATCAAACGTCCCTTGCCCCCTAACCGATTCGACATTAATCGCCCCTTCGCGAAGGGGACTCCAAAAATTATGTTAATGTATGTGCAAATGAGTCCATCGGAGAACCCAACCAGGCCTGTTCCCTACCTAGCATAGGATCGCCCCTTCATTTGAAACAGCTGGCCCGCGCCGTACATCGCGCGGGTTTGTCATAGTCGTACAACATGTGCTAACATGGGAGAACAAGTTAAGTAGACGGCGCCAGGATATTTTGCTGTTATATTGGCTACATTTCGTATCATGTTCGTTTGAGGGACTATATAGGCGCTACTTTTCTTCTGAGCAACGTTTTTTTTTATTTTTTTTTTCAAATGAGTTTTTTATTTCTACAATTTTCTAGGGGCAACTTTAATTTATACAATTTAGTTTTAGTACCTGAATTACGAATTCCGAGAAATAATTCTCTGCCAATACGAAGGCCGATTTCCGAATTCTCACATTTTTTCCGCTAATTTCTGGCCGACGCGAATCGATTTGACCGTTTTAGTTCCCTCTTGATGGTGTAGTTGTGTGGACAAAGTTTAAACGCAGTCCTTTAGACAATGACGATTACATAAAGGCCATTTTAGCGTAACCCGAAATGAGCGGAATGACGCAAAGCCTAGCTTGCTCGGATGATTCCGAGAGGGAGAAATCACAGGAGCGGTCTGTGATGGGAAGCTGTAAAAGTGATAAGGAGGTTTGGACATGATATGTCCGATAAGCCTTTTTTTTCCACCGGCTCAAAATAGGGGAGCTAGGCTAGACCTTGGGGGGGATGTCCGTGGGATGATTAGTAAACACTGTGAGTTCACCCTATAGTTGTACACGAACGAAAGTTTGGAAAAATTTTCGAAAGATTTTTCGAAAATTTTTTTCGTTCGTTTTCGTTCGGTCGAAAATTCGTCGAACGAAATTTTTTCAGATTCCGTTCGTTCGAAATTTCGTCGAAAGAATTTTTCTTTAAATTTCGTTCGTTCGAAATTTTTTCAACGGAAATTTTTCAACTTTCGAAAAAAAAATCCGAAATCCGATTTTCCGAGATTTTTTCGAAATTCGTTTGTTCGGAATCTTTTCGAACAAATTTCGAAAAAAATTTCCAAATTTCCGACAAATTTCGGAAAAAGTTCGAAATTTTTGACGAATTTCGAAAAAAATACGAAATCTCTAAAAAAACCGAAAATTTGATTAGTTTCGAAATTCGTTCGTTCGAAATTTTTCGAACAAAATTTTTTCATTTTTCGTTCGTTCAAAAAGATTTCGAACGAAAAAAATTTCGATTTTCGTTCTTTCGACATTTTTTTCGAAAATGTACAACTATAGTTTACCCTGATCAAACCCATGTACATACTTAGGTCTCAAAAAGTTACAAGCTCAAAACGGCGGGCGGTTCACAAATATAAAATTTTCTTTTCAGTTCAAGCTCTGTTAAGGGGGCTATTTTAGACTGCTGAGCACGAGTGTGAAGTTCGTTTTGGTTTTTCGGACGCCTATGAAAGGTTACTTGAAAACTCGTCATCTTACATACCGGGTTATACCGTGATTTTATCAAATTTTAACCGAATTTTTCCGATTTTATTCGAATTATTGTCCCGTCGGATTCAGTTAATGCCGAGTATAAATTTCCAGGAGATTGGTTCGATTCAGATAATGCTTTTTTCAAATTTTCGGATATAGGATTATACGAGTCTCGGATATCTGGTTGGATATTCGAAAAGGAGTGATTCATATTCTAAGTACATATAGCAGTTAGTCCAAACAAGTTTTTTTTTACATCGATAGGAAATATTTAAGTGTAATAACAGCTAAAGTTGCACTCTGAGTTTTCTTTTCAAATTATTCATTTTCGCCTAAAATGAAAACGTACCCTCCCTAATCGATTTGACACAAATCGCCCCTTCGCAAAGGGGACTCCAAAAATTATGCTTAGGAATGTGCAAAAAAATGTGTGAGTCTACTGGGGGACCCAGTGCGCGCCGCATCCCTGCCTGCCATTCGACCGCCCCTTCACTTGGAATGGCTAGCCCGCGCCGTACATCGCGCGGGTTCGCTGTCATTGTCGTATAACATGCGATAGCATGGGACAACAAACTAAGCAGACTGCATCAGGATATTTTGCCTAAATCTTGGTTACATTTCGTATCATGTTCGTTTGAGGAACTGTATAGGCGCTACTTTTCTTCTAAGCAACGGTTTTTTTCTGATATTTTCTCAAAAGAATTTTAGATTTCTGCAATTTTCTAGGGGAAACTTTAATTTATACAATTTAGTTTTGGTGCCTGAATTCCGAATTCCGAGAAATAATTCTCTGCCAATACGAAAGCCGATTTCCGAATTCTCATATTTTTTTCCGCTAATTTCTAGCCGGCACGGATTGAATTGACCGTTTTAGTTCCCTCTTGATGGTATAGTTGTGTGGAAAAAGTTTAAACGCAATCCTTTAGACAATGACGATTACATAAAGGCCGTTTTAGCGTAACCCAAAATGAGCGGAATGATGAAAAGTCCAGCTTGCTCGGATGAGCCCAAGTAGCGGAGCAGTCGGTGATGGCAAGCTATAAAAGTGAAAAGGAGGTTTGGAAATGATAAGCCTGATAAGCCTTTTTTTATCACCAGCTCAAAATAGGGGAGCTAGGCTAGACCTTGGGGGGGGGGGATGTCCGTGGGATTAGCAGTAAACACTGTGAGTTTACCCTATAGTTGTACACGAACGAAAGTTTCGAAAAATTTCGAAAGATTTCTCGAAAAATTTTTCGTTCGTTTTCGTTCGTTCGAAAATTCATCGAACGAGATTTTTTCAAATTTCGTTCGTTCGAAATTTCGTCGAACGAAATTTTTTCAGATTCCGTTCGTTCGAAATTTCGTCTAACGAGTTTTTTTTCAAATTTAGTCCGTTTGAAATTTCGTCGAACGAAATTTTTTCAAATTTCTTTCGTTCGAAATTTTTTCGAACGGAAATATCCCAACTTTCGAAGAAAAAAATCCGAAATCCTTTTTTTCGAAATTCGTTTGTTCGGACTTTTTTCGAACAAATTTCGAAAAAATTTTGGAAATTTCCGACAAATTTCGAAATTTCCGACACATTTCAGAAAAAGTTCGAAATTTTTGACAAATTTCGAAAAAAATACGAAATTTCGAAAAAAACCGAAATTTTGATTAGTTTCGAAATTCGTTCGTTCGAAATTTCTTCGAACGAAATTTTTTCAATTTTCGTTCGTTCGAAATTTTTCCGAACGAAAAAATTTCGATTTTCGTTCGTTCGACATTTTTTTCAAAAATGTACAAAACTATACTATAAGTTTTTGAGACCTATGTATGTACATGGGTTTGATCAGGGTAAACTATAGTTTACCCTGATCAAACCCATGTACATACATAGGTCTCAAAAAGTTACAAGCTCAAAACGGCAGGGGGTTCACAGATATAAAATTGTCTTTTCCGTTCAAGCTCTGTTAAGGGGGCCATTTTAGGCTGCTGAGCACGAGTATGAAGTTCGTCTTGGTTTTTCGGACGCCTATGAAAGGTTACTTTGAAAATCGTCATCTCACATACCGGGTTATACCGTGATTTTATCAAATTTTAACCGAATTTTCCCGATTTTAACCGAATTTAATCCGATTTTATTCGAATTATTGTCCCGTCGGATTCAGATAATGCCGAGTATAAATTTCCAGGATATTGGTTCGATTCAGATAATGCTTTTTTCAAATTTTCGAATATAGGATTGTGCGAGTCTCGGATATCTAGTTGGATATCCGAAAAGGAGTGATTCGTATTCTAAGTACATATAGCAGTTAGTCCAAACAAGTTTTTTTTTACATCGATAGGAAATATTTACAGGCATCGTTCGCGCTGGAAATCAATTTTCATTTTTCAGGCTCAATTTCATGACTGAGCCCGGTAGACCACACTAGTAAACTTTGGCGAGTCAAAAACGTTGGGCAATGAGGTTGGAAGGAATTACAGATGAAGATCCGCCACCAATTCTCACCAGTCATCTAGAACTTTTTCCTAGAATGTTGGTGCGACCGTAAGACAACATGAAAAATAGTTACGGCACGAACTCCACATGCAAAAAAAACTCCGAAAATGACAGTTACGGGGCCTCAAAAAGCAGAAAAACTTCAAAAAGGATTTTGGCGCGAAAATCAAATTCGTATTTACAATGTGTTCCTATTGACTTTTCTCTACAAATGAAGTTTTCTCATGGGCCCTTTCGACATTTTCGTTATCTAGAGGCCAAGCTACACAAAAACATGAAAAAATAAGATACGGTTCTCTGCGCGTACGATGCCTTCAAGTGCAAGTAATAACAGCTTAAGTCGCCCTCCGAGTTTTCTTTTCAAATTATTCTTTTTCACCGAAAATCATAACGTACCCTCCCTAATCCACTTGACATTAAGCGCCCCTTCGCAAAGGGGACTCCAAAAATTATGCTTAGGAATGTGCAAATGAGTCTACTGGGGGACCCAGCGGGCGCCTGATCCCTGCCTGCCATTCGACCGCCCCTTCACTTGGAATGGCTAGCCCGCGCCGTACATCGCGCGGGTTCGCTGTCATTGTCGTATAACATGCGATAGCATGGGACAACAAGCTAAGCAGACTGCATCAGGATATTTTGCCTAAATCTTGGCTGCATTTCGTATCATGTTCGTTTGAGGAACTATATAGGCGCTACTTTTCTTCTAAGCAACGGTTTTTTTCTGATATTTTCTCAAAAGAATTTTAGATTTCTGCAATTTTCTAGGGGAAACTTTAATTTATCGCTCCAGCCGCGAAGCGGCTGGAGAGGTTTGGTTTTGCCTAGGCTTTGTGATCACTTAGAATTTTATAAAATAGTTTATAGAATCTTTGAAATAAAACTTCTGAAGATTTTCTTCTGGATATAAGTGAAGGGGTCCAGAAGACGCCTGCTGTCCAAATTTCAGCCAAATCGGTTCACAAATAACAAAGTTGTGAGCCCGAAAGCTTAAGAAATTTTCATGGTGTGCGCCGTAGGCCGTGAGACCGTAGGCCGTGGGCCGTAGGCCGTCACGCTTTTCATTCCTCACTGCTGCTAGTATCCACTGCCAATGGTCACAGGCGGTCAATTTCAGGCAGGTAAGTTGGTGGGGGGACGCAGGCTGGTGAAAGTACATCTGGCTGGCTTCTGATGACGTCACCGGGACGTCGTGAAAGTGCATCTGGCTTCTGACGACGTCACCGGGACGTCGTGAAAGAGTGCATCTGGCTTCTGATGACGTCACCGGGACGTCGTGAAAGTGCATCTGGCTGACGGCGACGTCACCGGGACGTCGTGAAAAGTGCATCTGGCTTCTGATGACGTCACCGGGACGTCGTGAAAAGTGCATCTGGCTTCTGATGACGTCACCGGGACGTCGTGAAAAGTGCATCTGGCTTCTGATGACGTCACCGGGACGTCGTGAAAAGTACATCTGGCTTCTGATGACGTCACCGGGACGTCGTGAAAGTGCATCTGGCTTCTGACGACGTCACCGGGACGTCGTGAAAAGTGCATCTGGCTTCCTGATGACGTCACCGGGACGTCGTGAAAAGTGCATCTGGCTTCTGATGACGTCACCGGGACGTCGTGAAAGTGCATCTGGCTTCTGATGACGTCACCGGGACGTCGTGAAAAGTGCATCTGGCTTCTGATGACGTCACCGGGACGTCGTGAAAAGTGCATCTGGCTTCCCGATGACGTCACCGGGACGTCGTGAAAAGTGCATCTGGCTTCTGATGACGTCACCGGGACGTCGTGAAAAGTGCATCTGGCATTTGATGACGTCACCGGGACGTCGTGAAAAGTACATCTGGCTTCTGATGACGTCACCGGGACGTCGTGAAAAGTACATCTGGCTTCTGATGGCGTCACCGGGACGTCGTGAAAAGTGCATCTGGCTTCTGATGACGTCACCGGGACGTCGTGAAAAGATGCGCATCTGGCTTCTGATGACGTCACCGGGTCGTCGTGAAAAGTACATCTGGCTTCTGATGACGTCACCGGGACGTCGTGAAAGTGCATCTGGCTTCCGATGACGTCACCGACGTCGTGAAAAGTGCATCTGGCTTCTGATGACGTCACCGGGACGTCGTGAAAGTGCATCTGGCTTCTGACGACGTCACCGGGACGTCGTGAAAAGTGCATCTGGCTTCTGATGGCGTCACCGGGACGTCGTGAAAAGTGCATCTGGCTTCTGATGACGTCACCGGGACGTCGTGAAAAGTACATCTGGCTTCTGATGACGTCACCGGACGTCGTGAAAGTGCATCTGGCTTGATGACGTCACCGGGACGTCGTGAAAAGTGCATCTGGCTTCTGATGACGTCACCGGGACGTCGTGAAAGTGCATCTGGCTGATGACGTCACCGGGACGTCGTGAAAAGTGCATCTGGCTGATGACGTCACCGGGACGTCGTGAAAAGTGCATCTGGCTTCTGATGACGTCACCGGGACGTCGTGAAAGTACATCTGGCTTCTGATGACGTCACCGGGACGTCGTGAAAGTGCATCTGGCATTCTGATGGCGTCACCGGGACGTCGTGAAAAGTGCATCTGGTTTCTGATGACGTCACCGGGACGTCGTGAAAAGTACATCTGGCTACAGTGGCGTCACCGGGACGTCGTGAAAAGTGCATCTGGCTTGATGACGTCACCGGGACGTCGTGAAAAGTGCATCTGGCTTTTGATGACGTCACCGGGACGTCGTGAAAAAGTACATCTGGCTTCTGATGACGTCACCGGGACGTCGTGAAAAGTGCATCTGGCTTTGACGACGTCACCGGGACGTCGTGAAAAGTGCATCTGGCTGATGACGTCACCGGGACGTCGTGAAAAGTGCATCTGGCTTCTGATGACGTCACCGGGACGTCGTGAAAGTGCATCTGGCTTCTGATGACGTCACCGGGACGTCGTGAAAAGTGCATCTGGCTGATGACGTCACCGGGACGTCGTGAAAAGTGCATCTGGCTTCTGATGACGTCACCGGGACGTCGTGAAAGTGCATCTGGCTTCTGATGACGTCACCGGGACGTCGTGAAAAGTGCATCTGGCTGATGACGTCACCGGGACGTCGTGAAAAGTGCATCTGGCATTCTGATGACGTCACCGGGACGTCGTGAAAAGTACATCTGGCTTCTGATGACGTCACCGGGACGTCGTGAAAAGCGCATCTGGCTTCTGATGACGTCACCGGGACGTCGTGAAAAGTGCATCTGGCTTCTGATGACGTCACCGGGACGTCGTGAAAAGTACATCTGGCTTGATGACGTCACCGGACGTCGAAAGTGCATCTGGCTTTTGACGACGTCACCGGGACGTCGTGAAAAGTGCATCTGGCTTGATGACGTCACCGGGACGTCGTGAAAAGTGCATCTGGCTTCTGATGACGTCACCGGGACGTCGTGAAAGTGCATCTGGCTTCTGATGACGTCACCGGGACGTCGTGAAAGTGCATCTGGCTTCTGACGACGTCACCGGGACGTCGTGAAAGTGCCATCTGGCTTCTGATGACGTCACCGGGACGTCGTGAAAAGTGCATCTGGCTTCTGATGACGTCACCGGGACGTCGTGAAAAGATACATCTGGCTGATGACGTCACCGGGACGTCGTGAAAAGTGCATCTGGCTACGATGACGTCACCGGGACGTCGTGAAAGTGCATCTGGTTTGATGACGTCACCGGGACGTCGTGAAAGTACATCTGGCTTCTGATGACGTCACCGGGACGTCGTGAAAAGTACACCTGGCTTCTGATGACGTCACCGGGACGTCGTGAAAGTGCATCTGGCTTCTGATGACGTCACCGGGACGTCGTGAAAGTGCATCTGGCTTCCGATGACGTCACCGGGACGTCGTGAAAAGTACATCTGGCTTCTGATGACGTCACCGGGACGTCGTTAAAGTGCATCTGGCTTCTGATGACGTCACCGGGACGTCGTGAAAAGTGCATCTGGCTTCCGATGACGTCACCGGGACGTCGTGAAAAGTACATCTGGCTTCTGATGACGTCACCGGGACGTCGTGAAAAGTGCATCTGGCTTTGATGACGTCACCGGGACGTCATGAAAAGTGCATCTGGCTTCTGGTGACGTCACCGGACGTCGAAAAGTGCATCTGGCTTCTGATGACGTCACCTGGACGTCGTGAAAAGTGCATCTGGCTTCTGATGACGTCACCGGGACGTCGTGAAAAGTGCATCTGGCTTCTGATGACGTCACCGGGACGTCGTGAAAAGTGCATCTGGCTTCACCAGTGACGTCACCGGGACGTCGAAGAAAGTGCATCTGGCTTCTGATGACGTCACCGGGACGTCGTGAAGAGTGCATCTGGCTTCTGATGACGTCACCGGGACGTCGTGGAAAGTACATCTGGCTTCTGATGACGTCACCGACGTCGGGAAAGTACATCTGGCTTTGATGACGTCACCGGGACGTCGTGAAAGTGCATCTGGCACCGATGACGTCACCGGGACGTCGTGAAAAGTGCATCTGGCTTCCGATGACGTCACCGGGACGTCGTGAAAGTGCATCTGGCTTTGATGACGTCACCGGGACGTCGTGAAAAGTGCATCTGGCTTCTGATGACGTCACCGGGACGTCGTGAAAAGTACATCTGGCTTCTGATGACGTCACCGGGACGTCGTGAAAAGTACATCATTTCTGATGACGTCACCGGGACGTCGTGAAAAGTGCATCTGGCTTCTGATGACGTCACCGGGACGTCGTGAAAAGTGCATCTGGCTTCTGATGACGTCACCGGGTCGTCGTGAAAAGTACATCTGGCTTCTGATGACGTCACCGGGGACGTCGTGAAAGTGCATCTGGCTTCCGATGACGTCACCGGGACGTCGTGAAAAGTGCATCTGGCTTCTGATGACGTCACCGGGACGTCGTGAAAAGTGCATCTGGCTTCTGATGACGTCACCGGGACGTCGTGAAAAGTGCATCTGGCTTCTGATGACGTTACCGGGACGTCGTGAAAAGTGCTTCGGGCTTCTGATGACGTCATCGGGACGTCGTGGAATCCCGTAGAAAGGGCAGGTATTTGGGACCCGTTGCTGGTCATCCGAGAAGTTGTGCAAACCACCCCGTAAAGTGATTAGGAATCCCGGACCCGTCGCTGGTCATCCGTAAAAATGTGCAGGACACCCCGGAGAGTGAGCAAGAGCCCAGACTCGATGCTAGCTATCCGAGAAACCATACAGGGTACCCCAACGAATGAGCAAGAGTCTTGAGCTTTGCGATAGTCGTCTGAGATAGTGTGCTGGATGCATCGGAATTAGCGCAGGAGTCTGAGAACACCTTGCAAAACTTCTGTAAATGTGTAAGGATGACAAGCATAGCGTGCGGAAAGCTTGAGATGTTATGTAGGTCATGTTGCCAGGCTGCTTTTCAGTTTCGTAAAGCGCTCAGGCCGTTCACACAACCCCATTTTGAGTGCTTCCTCATTCTTCTTCACCAGCCTACTGATTTTTTCTGAAATAAATGGTACTTGTTTATCGGCATCCAAATTCGAAAACAAATTGGTTAGGACTATCTCCATTAGCAGCTCAGCAGAGCTTTTCCATATCAAATTCATGGAATCGAAGCGGCTGTTCTGCGAAGCAATGGGGCGGCGGAAACGAAATAATGAGCATAGGAAACCGCTTCGTTCCACTGATATGAAAGTGCCCAGACGGAATGAAAGGTAGTTTTTGACTATGCAGGTTTTGAGCTAAATTTATTCGAAAGCGTAGAACTGCGGGCAGAGTCTGCATCCAGCTGTAGGCCAGCTGGCTTTCATGATTATCGACCGGGCTGGCTACGTATGAGCGTGCAACTATAACTAAGGGCCTAATGCTCCTATCAGGGTTGGTTGATAAAACCACCGTGGCCAACCCGTTCGATACGCATGAAAAACATGGCGGTTGCAAATAACACCCTGTGCAGCCAGCTGTGGCTGACGCGATCAATATGAATGAAATATGGGGAACGATATCATGGATATCATTCATTTCTTAGCTTATATCATCGGCCGTGTCAGCCACATCGGGTGATTTTTCTGAGATAGTTTTATAACAGGTTGGGTCATTGAGTCTTGTGACCACAGAAAGAGGACTGATCTAGTGGGAAGATGGAGAGGTCTTTGTTCGAAATTCTGGCATAGGATATTACTGCGTAATATCAAGAAAAAGTGAACAATTCTGTAAAAAAGGGGTCTTCCAAGCAAAAAGAGGTTTGGTTCGCGTTACAAATGTTTCAACAAAAAGGAACAATATGAAAAGGGAATGAGGAGAGTCTACAAAATGAACAATATTCTCTAAAAACTCTTTCTTTGTCAAAAAATTTTCAACAGCGGAAACAAACGGTTGTGGTATTTTAGGTGGAAGAATTGAATGGTTTTCTAAAACAATTTGGCATCATCTCCTTTTTTAATGATCGCTATTAGGTACACATGCATATATGCATATTTTATCGGCACTCACATACGTAATCAAAGTTCTTCATGGAGCCGAAGGCGCTTCCTCATAGAGAACCGCAACGGTTTTATTCCGCTGTTGAGAAGTTTTGACAAAGAAAAAAGTTTTTAGAGAATATTGTTCATTTTTTGTAGACTCTCCTCATTCCCTTTTCATATTGTTCCTTTTTTGTTGAAACATTTGTAACGCGAACCAAACCTCTTTTGCTTGGAAGACCCCTTTTTTACAGAATACAATTTAGTTTTGGTGCCTGAATTCCGAGTTCCGGGAAATAATTCTCTGCCAATACGAAAGCCGATTTCCGAATGCTCATATTTTTTCCGCTAATTTCTAGCCGGCACGGATTGAATTGACCGTTTTAGTTCCCTCTTGATGGTGCAGTTGTGTGGACAAAGTTTAAACGCAATCCTTCAGACAATGACGATTACATAAAGGCCGTTTTAGCGTAACCCGAAATGAGCGGAATGATGAAAAGTCCAGCTTGCTCGGATGAGCCCAAGTAGCGGAGCAGTCGGTGATGGCAATATGTAAAATTGAGAGGGAGGTTTTGACATGATAAGGCCGATAAGCCTTTCTTCGACCGGCTCAGAATAGGGAGCTATTCTGAGAGTCTTTCGCGCTAGCACCGTGTTCGTCTCCCCCTCGTCCCGCGCTCCGCGTTTGTCCCATGATAGTTACCCAATCGACCTATCCGTTGGCATTCTCGTGCTCAAACCGTGATGCTACCGCGATCGTTACCAGGTTTACCGCGCTAGTACCGTGGTGCACTTGCGATCCGCGATGGCACCGTGATCGTTTCCCCCCGGCATCGCGCTCTCATGCTATGAAGGTTTGTAAAGCAGCGCGAAATTCGGCACGGGCTTCGTGTTGATCGTATAGACAACACTCGCACGGCCGAAATACCGTGAGGGCATGTTTGATAGGACCCTGTACCATGCGGGGTGGAGGGTGGCAGAATCTTGATCGTCCTGCGATTGCTCCGGGCTTGCCTCGTCTCGGTTCCGTGATGTGGAGCCCCGAATATACCAATGAACTGACGCTATCAGGTTGGAGCTGGTAAAATCTCCCGATCTTTCCGCGGTGGCCCCGACCTCGATTCTCGTGGTTCCGCGATGAAGCATGGCAGGAGCATCGATGAACGAACGCGGTACGCTCTCGTTTTGAGACTGGCAGAAATTCGCGATCTTCCTGCAATAGGCCCGTGCTCCTACGCTCTTGGTCCTTACCAGAAACCGAGGAGATTCTATCCGTGAATCTCTCAGATTGAGCTATACATACCTTTAGAGGATGTCCGTTTGATGAGTAGCGAACACCGTTTTTCCTGCCCAGACCTATGTAGGTCTCAAAAAGTCACAAGCTCAAAACGGTAGGTGGTTCACGAAAAATAAAATTTTTCCTCTCCGTTTAAACTCTGTAGAGGGGATTAGTTTCAGGTGCTGAGCACGATTATGAGATTCGTTTCGGTCTTCCTGACGCATATAAAAAGATACTTGGAAAATCGGTATCTCACCTACTGTACCCGCAGTGGTCACCTGAAAAACCAAAAACGAATTTCATATTCGTGTTAAGCACCTATAGTCACCTCCCCCATGCACAAAATCTGTGCAAAGAACAAAAATTCAATCCGTTTGGAGCTTGTAACCTTTTAAGATCTAGGTTTGGGCAAGAAGAACTCACAGTTTTCACTACTAACAGCATGGGCGTACTTTTTTCACAACTTGAACTACGCTAAAATGGTCTTCCCTGATTGTGCGAAACGTAACCCCAAAAAGGCACTAAAACACAGTTTGTAGAATCTGTGTTTTCTCAATCATTATTGTTTTCATTATTGCTTTGCATGTTTAGACCTCTGCCAAGCCGGTCAAGTGCCGTTTCTGACGCGGTCTAATGGAGAGCCGAGGTCATGCAAGAGAAACACGGTAAGAGAAATCTACGACTTCTGAGCGAACTTTTGGAGCGGTTCTTTCTTGAGCAGTCTCTGTTTTCGACAGCAGACCGATAGGATGTCATCTATTGAATCGCTTCTTTCGAACGACTAGAAAGAGGCCTCTGCTGCAGAAATAACGTTTGTTAACCCTAAAAACCCTTGCTGTTAAGGTCTCACTCTATGCCCTTTAGCGCCCACGTCTGACTACTTTCCATATCTTACAATTAGAAACCCGTCTGTTGCTACCACGCAATGGGACGCTGACCCACCTCGCCGGAGACCTCTATCTGTTGGCAATAAGTGGCTTACGTGAGCAGGTCGAACTTATATGTAGCTCGAAATAACAAATTTATGAACTTCCGTGGAATAGAGTAGGAAGGAAAGAGCTAGTTCCGCTTGGGAAGGCTGTTAGACACAGGGATTGTTAATTGTGTCCGTGATGAAGAACTTGCTGCATTTTGTTGTCTAGAAATAAAGTCCGTACGAATAAGACTGCCCGTTTGAGCGGTCGGCGTGCGTGCCGAGCGGCCGTTGCGAAGGCATTTTGCGGACTCGTTAATCTATCGGCACGAATATTATACGAAATGTGAATAGCATCTCAGTCAGCTATTTAATGTGGCAGGAACGCTCGTCTAAAAAATTTATTTGGGATAGGCGCTTGGCACTCACGCGGGCGGCCAGTCTCATTGGGACCGACTTCAAATCTGCCAAAGGCTGAACTGCAACAGCGGATTCTCAGAAAGGTCTCAGCCAACTGATTTTCATTCTCAGGACTGCCCGGCAGAGTACCATTGTGGAGAGAACAGTATTTGCTGTGGCAATCCGGGAACCTGCCCCAACAATCATCAACCTAAAGAAGACCAATTTGGTAATTTTCTTTTCGAGTACATTCGGAACACATTCAGCTGTCTACAGAATAATTGATCCGAAAAAAAACTACCCATGCTCTCTGTAGGTCGTCTGACCGCCTGCACTTCCCGAAATAGCAACACCTGTCTAAAAGGATCACAATGCATGGACACGACTACATTCTCGCAACGACTTTGCTGCGAACAGGTGTTGAATAATAAAATTCACTTTTGATCCCTTTGTGTAGAACACGGATAAGAAAGAAGCTGATTTTGGAAGCCTTTATCTCTATAATAAAAAAATATTCTAGATCGAATACACTTGTCCTGGATACTCGACTCCGTTCCCAAGTTCGAAGTTTCCACAAAAATGCAATATTAACGAGCCATGGCAGTGTGGTAATAACCAGTGTATGCCCAGGTAAAGGCTTTAGCACTTCATAATAGCTTCCAATAAAATCTGTACAAGTTCTCTTCAAATTTGTCATTTAGTAACATACCAAATGTGCATATTTGCTGCCAGTCGACGATCATCCGCCAGAGAGAAATCAATCCTTGCCCTGCTGGGTGGACTCCCAACGACAACGTTATATCGGTAAGAGAACTAAAGAATAAGTTCCCCGAATGATTATAATAATTGGTAGCCAAGCTTTCACAACGGGCACCTAAACATGGATTCTCATTAGATTTTTCAACCTTTATAATCCCACTTATCCCTATGCTTTGGTGACGCACAACCTGAAGTCGACTTATTTTGCGGCTTCTTCGTAAAATTAAGTTTTCTTATTGAAATCTGAAATAATTGCAGTTAGAAAAACTTATAATATTGATGGGCAGAAATTTAGAACCGCCACACACGCGCGGGTGACGCGCGAGCGTAGCGCGCTTTTAATTCCGCAGAGCACGGATACTTACCACGCGCCGCACGCGCGTGATGCGATTAGAGGGACTATGAATGCTCTAGCGGCAACGCCATGACGTAGAGAGGTAAAATTGAAGTAATTAGTGCCATCAAAGCGAGTTCCATGCTGCGTTCCCCACCAGTATAGCAGAGTATAGTGCTGAAATTAATTATGATGCACTGGAATGAAATTGATGCAAGAGTAATAAAATAAATAATTGAAAAGTTAGTACGAGCGTGGTGAAGCGGGCGTGGCGCGTGTGCTGCGCGGGCGCGGAGTTAGATCATTCCTACTACAACGCTACGCTTGCGCGTGCCGCGCTGTCGTTGAGAAGTATGCATAGCCCCATAGCTGACCAATCGGTCCATCCTGTGACTCAGCTGAGTGGTCGGGTTATTCAGAAAATAGTCAGCGCGGCCGCGCGTCCCTTAGGCGGCGTCTAGAGTTCATTCGGGGCGCGACGCGACTTTATGATTAGCCTACGTATCGATCAAGCGAGGTCGCGTCGCGTCGTCGCTAGGTGCTCACAGTGAAGAGGCACGATACATCGAATTTGACGCGCAAATTATAATCGCTTCGCAACCATCGCGTCGCGTTGCAATGCAACGCGACGCGATGGTTGCCAAGCGATTCTCATCATTTTTTCTTCCATCATCGGGGACTCAAGGGGCGTTTTCAAATTTCTCAAGCCTTTCCAAAGGCTAGGTTGATTGAAATTGTCATGGGTTATTGTATTGTTCTCAGATGATACTGAAAACAATTTTGTCTGCATATTTAAGGACAGTGTGATGAGAGTGATGGTTTTAAAGAGTTGACGAGCTATAAAGTTTTTTTATGGTTTACAAGCGACACAAGCATAATTCGGTCTCATTTCACCGAAACATCCCTATTCTGTACTATCAACTTCAAAAAAATTCGAAGCATCATTTGCTCCCGATGTCTTTTTGATTGTTTCGTCATTAAAGAAGCAGGTTGTCGCAACGAAAACAAAAATGTGCCATAATAATACAGATAAAAGATATAAAAAAGGTACATCACACTAAAATAAACAGAATAAGACCGATTATTGATTAGTTTTGCCTGGGTACGGAAAATTGCGGAAATTACGCGATCGCGCTTAGTCGCCTAGCGTTCGCGCCATTCACACCTTGATTTCTGCGCGACGCGATTTTCGTCGCGCCGCGAAAACTCTGAACGCCGCCTTACGCAAAGCAGCTCAACGCGCTCTGCGGGATCTCGAAAAGAGGGATTATGACTCTGTCTTCCAGTCTAGTTGTACATGCAGACACTTCTAGAAACAACTAACATAAATCATATACTTCATGGTTATCGCTATTCTCCTACGGGTTGAAAACTTGTAGCGGGAAGGTTGCCACAGCTTTCCGTGAGATTCAGCCGTGGGACTAACTTGAGCTCCGTTTCATAACGGGAGGAATATTGCTTTATCACTATTTCTGTTACAGAAATTGTATTTTGTTCGCGTCACTTCCGTTAAACGATTTCCTGTCTTTGATTTCAGAGCTTTGAGTGTGTTGCTATAGTTATGATACACACTGTATAAAGGAGCTCCAAGTGCGGTTTTCTGCCTCGTTTTCACCGTTAGGCTGTTTCTTCTAATGTGCTTTGGCACAGGAGAATGTCGTTATTCACAGTTTTCATGTCGCTGGCAAGAGAACGATGACCTGAAGGTATCGTCTGTGTCATTTAAATTGGAAGCCGCACTTAGCTACATTCGATCAAGAGGCATCATCTTGTAGTTTTACCGCGTAGCGTGTTTCCCGCCAGAGAGCGTAGCGGTTTCCAAATTGGATGTCACGGACTATACTGTGGACATGGTAGTGCCTTCTGATCCAACCACCCTGAGCACATGAAAATATTTGCTTGTGAGTATGTTTACACTGTTTGCATCTGTTTCAGTACTGTACCCCTTCGTACCACACCTCTTCGTGTCCGGGGTATTCGTCCTGTCTCCGATCCGCCTCCGTTCAGCAACAGTTCCTCTGCTGTGTTCCTAGTCAGTGAAATTATGTGATATACATTTCCTTTATTCAAACGAGTATCTGTTCCTATGATTGCCCTTATTTATACGATCCCGGTTGTAACCATTTTATGGAAATAAAACATTCTAATGAGTTGAAGATTCTACTTGTTGCATGTTTAGCCGTGGCTGCCGTACGCGATAGTTGCATCGACACCACGCAGACGGTCGAGCTCATTCGAGGCGGCGTACAGAGAACTTGCATACCGAACAGAAACTCGTGCTCCATCGGGTTAGTGAATTAGAGATATCGAATTCTCGAACAAGGGAAATTGAGTAAATAAATTAAAGGCAGTGTTCACGATAGAAAGTGTGTTTCAGTTTCCACTCGGAATGGGTAGTGGAGGGGCACATTGTAACGTTAACGTCGAAAGAACGCATGAAAACGGGCCAGGAAGAGCTCCAAAAGGGCTCGAATTTGCCTCTTTGAGCGCAATGCAAACCCCAAAAACGCAACACACGCCCACCGACGTGAACAAATGAATGCTCGAGATCGTGAGATGAGCGATGGTTTCCAATCATTGGCCCCGTTTTGCCCTTCATTCTCAACATCTCTCTTTACTCAGGTCAGCTCGCATACATCGGCCGCAAAAGACGGAAGTTACAAGCCTCGGACAACTCGTCCACCATGTTTCCTTAGCTCTATCTTTGAGGAATCATAACTCGGTTTCCAGAAGGTCTTGTACGATTTCAGAGACATCATTGGAATCAGCATGGAGCTGTTTTCAAGATAGGCGGAAAACAGAAAAACGATTTCAATCGTGAACACTGCCTTCAAGAAACTTTGTGAAATCAAACAAAAACGTAAGGAATCTGCCAATCTCAAGCTTTTATTCTGTAATAAAAAGAAACTCGATCAACCCTTGTTTAAAAGCAGTGTTCACGGTAATCTTCAATCTTGAGATGATGCGCTATATTGATTAACTGGCCCCCGGGTAGAACTAAAATGACGTAGAAATTGAGAAAAACGCACCATAAGTACACGAAATCATCCCGACTATTATGTCTCACAGGAAGCGTTTGTTGTGACAATCAAATCTTTTGTGGACCCGTCCTTCACAATTCTCTACTCTTTATTGCTCCGTTCTTTTCTTAGGTCCCTAACTGATCCTGCTTTGCATCAAATATTCTTCCACTCTCAATTGACCCAATTTTCCACCTTTTACAACCACCATGAACATGTCCATCCAACCGGACAACTAATCCATGTTATAGAATGATGCCACTGGAATATGACGTTTTAATGCGTTTCTCTACGTTTCTTCGTAATTTTGGTAACACTTGCAAGCCACCGCATTGTTTTATTTGAAAAACTCGGGGACGAGAATTATCGTGAGCACTGCCTTTTAAGACAACGTTCAAGTGAGGATTCCGAATCTTTTACTTTGCCTCTGACACACGCTGTAGACAAAAAGTTACTGTTGCTTGCAACTGGACTGAAGAATTCACTACGGCTTTCAAAATCTGTTATGGAAGCTCGAAAGGTTGCCTAAGTTAGACACCCATGCAGGTGGTCACAGTGAGTATCGGGTCCGGCAGCGATGATGTGATTTGTTGTCCGCATAGGCTGAGCAAACACTAGCGGAGCCTGTCCGAGCCCTCTCGCAGCTCCTCCCATTTGTATTGTTCGCGCCGATTATTTTACCGCTTTTTTGATTTTGAATTGAGTGATTTTATCGTTTTTTCTTTCACGCTTCACCTCTAAATTTCAAAGGGCTGAGCTTTTTAAACTGTTACAACAGTTTTTAGTGAGAAAATAGACGGAACCCCGATAGAAACCTCGGTTCTTGAAAAAGCTTCGATTTTTCACAGCAGCGTCAGCTCAGAAAACCACATTTGGGAGTTCAGGGCAAAGCGAAACAATTGTGATGAATATCACAAGGTAGCTGAGTTGAATACAAAACTTAGAAGTCAGCCAGGATTCGAATCGCTTTGAGCGATGCGGTGCTGGTGCGAGTCCTCCCTAAGTTTTGCATTCATCTCATATATGTACCTTGTTATGTACCTTGTGATCATATACCAAGAAGAGCATAAATAATTCAAAAACATCGAAATTGTGATGAAAGATTGTTGAAGCTCTGATCTTTCTTGGTGGAATGCTTCACAGTGCCAAATATCCAGAATGGTAGAATTTTGACGCATCAACCTGTGCCAGTATGCTATGCTAAGATCCAATCTGGCTATTAGAAAAAGAGTACAGAGAAAAGGGGAAGGGAAGGAGAGAGGAATCTGAATAAACTTGGTGTATTTGCTTTACAAGATGTTTTTGCCTACTTCCTCGGAGGGTTTTCGGCAACGTGAACCGGCAGTGATTCCGTCATGAAACACTTGTGTAGTAAAAATTCCGGCCTCGAGAATGAGCTCCGCGAAGTGTTATTGGAGCAGGATCAGGCAGACCGTTGTCCAAGACCTCGGCGAAGCTACGTTCCCCCTGTAGATCAAAATTTTTGAGAGATGTCCAAAGCTTTTACTTTCCCCCCAGTTTCTGAAAAATTTTTAAACAGTTTTTGTGGTCAAAAATTTCAGATGCTACGTCCCCCCCCTCTGCATTAGCCGCAGGGAGTCTAGTTTTGACTTGCCCTTGATGGCATAGCGAGGACGGAAGATGAGGCGAAATAAAAAAAAGATATCAAAAAGTATGGGTTCGAGAGCGGTTAGAAGAGGGGTGTCACCGACGGTGCTTTTGCGGTCACTGCACTGTGCCAGACGCGGTTTGGCCTTGGGGCGCGATATTTTTATACGGCTCGCCGAAGTGGTAAATCAATCCCCTTGCTCCGGAATGCTCTAAACTGACGAGTTTCCGAGCGACATCGTTTTAGTTAGTATAAGATAGGCCAATGATGGAAATTTCACATTTAGGACCTCAGGATTGAATTAAAAAGAAATTAGCGTTGTATAATTTCGAGCGAAGGCGCGGTTTTGGACAACGGTAAAACGTGTTTTGGGCGATTTTCTTTGTGATTTTAAGGTCGTGGGAAGGAAGTTAGGTATCAGTTTGTGAGGAATTTCATAGAGAATCTGAATCCTTTTTTTCAGAATTTTGGAAATCTTAAATTTTATGAGGGGACGTACGTTGCCCGATTTTCGAAGTAAAAAATTTATGCGGTATTAGACCCGATTAATCAATGTAACTTGTCTAAAAGTTTGTCTTATGTGCTGAATACTTGACTACTGCCTAATTACGATTATTACACCGTTATTTATAGATACCTTCCTCTAATGTACTGTTGTGGTGCTGTACTATTGTTCTCTTTGATCTTTTTGTTGTTATTACCATATGTGAGACAACCACATTCGAACCACTCGTTCCAAGACCTGTTTCCTTGACAGAAAAAGAAACGCAACTGAAAACACCCCCGATGCTTGATGTTTTGGCTAGGAGTTTTTACCCCCCCCCCCAAAAAAAAAAATCCAAGTTTCGAAATATTTACGTCCTCCCTGTTGTGCTGCTGGATAACGCCCGCATGACCCTGAAATCGGCAGGTTCGCGGTAGTTTCACGGCGCATTCTATCAGAGTGTACGTCTACCTAGCGATTCTTGCAACCAAACCTGTCCAGAGTTGTCGTTGGAAGCATCGATGGACATAAGAAAAACACGAATCTCCCAAATCAACATCTGAACTATAATAATTAGATCTATACAGCATAAAGGCAGCATACACTCTCGAAAACATGGTTAAAGGCACTGTTCGCGATAAACTTCATCCTCGAATTTTCCATGACAAACGCTTCTCGTTGCTTTCAGAAGCAGAACAGCGTCGAAAAAACGGGAAGAAAAGTTACCCAGGAGCAGCAAAACGGCTTAGAAAAGTGGGCAAACCCCATCGCTGTGGGAAAGTCCCGCCCTTTTCCGCCCCTGGACGTGAACAAAGGAACACTCGAAATCGTGAGTGGTTTCCGATCAAAAGCCCTGTTCTTGCCTTCAATCTCAACTTCTCTCTCTACTCAGGTCAGCTCGCATACATTGGCTGCAAAAGACGGAAGTCACAGTCCTCAGACAACTCGTCCACCATTTTCCCTAGCTCAATTTTTGAGGGACCATAACTCCATTCCCAGAAGGTCATGTACGATTCCGGAAGCATCATTGGAATCAGAATGGGACCGGTTTCAAGATAGGCAAAAAAACAGAAAAGCGATTTTTATCGCGAACAGTGCCTTTAAAATAGAGACGTGACTGGAGTCGTGCGGCTCCTAATATAACGCTCACGCTCTCGGAATCAGATAAAACGAGTCAAAGAACTGTGTTCGAACTGTTTGAGCCGAAAAACAGGCAGTATCAGCCCACTTTCTTTACAGATCCTTCCCTCAATACTGGCTCGTCCAAATTGATTGATCGAAGACGATAACTGGCTAGTCTTTGGCGCTTCCAACGGCATTTGCGTCCTAGTACAGTCAGTAATAGTCCGCTATGCTAACCATTTCGAAGCTGTTATTTCCTTATTTGCATCTCGTTCCGTCAGTTTCCAATCCACCAGCTCCAAATCTTTGACTTATGACATCGAATCGATATAATTTTTGAGCGTTTATGCTGCCTTCAAAGGCACTGTTCAAGATAAACTTCATCCTTGAGTTTACCTTGAAAAACAATGGTGATAGTCCTAAAAAGCAGAACAGTGTTGAAAAAACGGATACGAAAGCCTTCCCAGAAGCAGAAAACGGTTTTGAAGATTACCCCAGTGGGCAAGTCCAGCCTCCTTGGGTCTAGTTGTTGCGTCAACACCGACATATCTTTATCACTGCCAAGCTTTACCCTTCGATCATCGGCAGTGGTTTTTCATTGAATGAGAGATTAGACTAAAGCCTCATTCATAGCTGGTCGCTTCGACTTCTAGTGACCTAAAAAGATTAAGCAGGTCGCTTCGACCAGCTATGAAATACCCCAGTCGCTCGGCGATCGCGACTGAAACTGCAAACTGTTCCAAACCTTCGCGACTCAGTGCAAGATCTGTTGGCGCGATGGGTTTTGTAACTGTTTGCAGTGCCGCGACTAGTCGAAGCGACCAGCTATGAATGAGCCTTTAGGAGTCAGTTGTCAAAAACGCCGGTAAATCTTCTTAAAGGCAGCATACACGCTCGCAAACATGGTCAAGATATCAGCATAAATAGGCCCGCACGGCCCCTACCATGTCGTCAACGACGTTTGAAGCGCTGAAAACCATTCAGGATGACAGTATTTGGCCATCCCTGTCACGCACGCCCGTATTTTCACACCCCTTCGAGTAACAGAATGAAAAGTTAAACTCGAGAAAACATGTGATAATTGAGAGTGATAGCACTATCAAAAGGGAGTGCACGAGAGAAACAGCTCGATTTACCTGGATATTACATGTTTGTGCACTGATGAAATCCTCCATTTTCGAAAGCCATTCAGAGTAGAGCGGCATTCTCGGAAGTGGATGAGAGTTTGAGGGTGTTTAGACAGGCAATATCCAGGTAAATCGAGCTGTTTCTCTCGTGCACTCCCATTTGATAGTGCTATCACTCCCAATTATCACATGTTTTCTCAAGTTTAACTTCTCATTCTGTTACTCGAAGGGGTGTGAAAATACGGGCGTGCGTGACAGGGATGGCCAAATACTGTCATCCTGGATGGTTTTCAGCGCTTCAAACGTCGTTTACGACATGATAGGGGCCATGCGGGCCTATTTATGCTGATATCTTGACCATGTTTGCGAGCGTGTATGCTGCCTTTAAGGCAGGAATCTTTTCAATCCATAGCCTAATTCGATGAAAACCACTGCTGATAACCGCAGGTCAAAGCGTGGCAGTGATGGAGCCGTGTAGGTGTCGATACCAACAACTAGACCCAAGGAGGCCTTGCCCACTGGGGTCAAAACCGATTTTTGACTCTGGGAATGCGTTTAGATCCCTTTTTCCCAACTCAGTTCTCCTTCTGAGGGCTACCACAAATGTTTTTCATTGAAGGCTCAAGGACGAAGTTAATCATGAACAGTGCCTTCAAAGGCAGTGTTCACGATAAAAAATGTGTTTCAGTTTCCACTAGTAATCGGTAGTGGAGGGGCAAACTGTAACGGTGATGTCGAAAGAACGCATAAAAACGAGCCAGCAAAAGCTGCAAAAAAGCCCGAATTTGCCATTTCGAGCGCAAGGCAAACCCCAAAACGCAACACACGCCCACCAACGTGAACAAATGAATGCTCACGATCGTGAGATGAGCAATGATTTCCAATCATTTGCCCCGTTCTTCCCTTCATTCTCAACTTCTCTCTTTACTCAGGTCAGCTCGCATACATCGGCTGCAAAAGACGGAAGTTACAAGCCTCGGACAACTCGTCCACCATGTTCCCTTTGCTCAATTTTCGAGGGACCATAACTCCGTTCCCAGAAGGTCTTGAACGTTCTCAGAGACATGATTGGAATCAGCATGAGGCCGTTTTCGAGATAGGCTGGAAAACAGAAACACGATTTCCATCGCGAACACTGCCTTTAAAGGGAGTGTCCACGATAGAAATCGTTATTCTGTTTTTCAACCTATCTTGGAAACGGTCCCATGCTGATTCCAATAATGTCTCTGGAATCGTGAAAGGCCTTCTGGCAACGGAGTTATGGTCCCTCAAAATTGAGCTAGAGAAGCATGGTGGACGAGTTGTCCGAGACTTGTAACTTCCGTCTTTTCCAGCCGATGTATGCGAGCTGACCTGAGTAAAGAGAGAAGTCGAGAACGAAGAGAAGAACGGGGCCAATAATCGAAAACCGCCGCTCATCTCACGATTTCAAGCTTTCATTCGTTCACGTCGGTGGGCGGGCAATGCGCTTTTGGGGTTCGCATTGCGCTCAAAGTGGCAATTTCGGGCTCCTTTGAGGCTCTTCCTGGCTCGCTTTCATGCGTTCTTTCGACGTAAACGTTACAGAGCGTCCCTCCACTACCCATTCCTAGTGGAATTCCAAACACTTTTTTCATCGTGAACACTGCCTTTAAGTAATAGTTTCCAGGACTAATTTGTCGGCGAACATCTAATAGTAAGCTCTAGCTGTCAAGTTTTTCGACCAGATTCTCGCTTTTTGCATCCACTCTCATCTCTTTGTTTTGTCGTGTTTTTGCTCGAGTCCTGCGAGAAACGCAACCCGTCGATCTTAGTGGTTCCAAAAAGCGGCCGATATTTGTCTAGAAGGGAGATCGAAGGTGCTTTCAAGTGGAAGACGAAACCCGTAGAATGACGCGCAGTCGATGTTCCTCTCCTCTCTACTCATCGCTCTGTTGAGGCAGGTCTTTCAATGCTCACCTTGTACATAGGTACTTATATAGTCAATTCAAGTGCAGTGAACAAAAACACATGGTATACGTGAAATATTGTGTTTTTCCTGTGAGGTTATGCCAGAGGAATTAGGCTTCTTGTTTACAAAAGTTTAACTTGTGGACTGGGAAAAGGCAATTTACCGTATCAATTTTATATAGCAGTATGTCTGTATAATATTTTTCAGCTTCTCATGCCAGCCGTCAAAGCGAAACGGTTGGTTGTGCTGTTCTGTGCGGCTGGCTCAAGCTCAGTTCACCTGTCCGCGCCCTGAACAACAACCTGTCCTCACTCCACAAGGTTCAAACCAGTTCTGCTCTGGACCCTTCCAATCGGCGGACTGTCCATCAAAGTAAGTCCTACACGCTTACCTATCTTTTTTGTTAACGCCAATAACTTTTTTTCAAAATTACGATTTTTTCTAGATATTCTAGGAATTCGTTTAGATTTTTTTGGATACGTTATTTTCTGAGATATCCCTATTTCTATTTTTCCAAACCTTGAGTTATTTAGCTGAGCTATCTTTATTTCACTTCTTAATGCTTTGTTTTTCTTTGTGGATTTCTTTGTTTCTATTAGAATCGTGTGTATTTTCGTTTGTGGGGAGTTAAAAGCAGTGTTCACGATAGGGGATTAGCGGAATTACGATTTTCGATGGTTTTTGGTCATCACCTGAAAATGCAGGAAAATTGGAAATATCCACAAGATTAGAAATTTTACACTTCTTTTTGCCAAACCCCTAAGGGGTTATTTCGGGCGATAAATTCGAATTCAAGGTCCGTCTTCACTTTTCGCAAAGCCAAGGTTCATTGTATATACATAAAAATTATTCAATAAAGATGAATAGGCACACGTTTTTTGTTAGGCACAATCTCGAGAAATACGGTCCTGGCCGCTAAGACTAGCCCAACTGGGGTTCTTTCAAGAAAAACTATTATTTTACTCTGCTGAACAAATTTCCGATTTCCGCATTCGGATGGTTTTCGGCGTTCCGATCTCCAAAGAGAAGGACATTCCGCATTTGATTTCCGGTTTCCGAAATTCGGAAAAATATTCCGCTCCTCCCTGTTTAAGATAGAACGCGCTCGTTCATTCAAGATGACTCACCCATGTTACCCACCACACCTTGAAGGCAGTGTTCACGATAAAAAAACCGTATCCCTGTTTCCGATCTTTTGAGTAGGTAAGCCCACGAAGTAGACGTCAGTAGGGGAAAGTCCCCACAGAACTCCAGAGTACCGGAGAAAATCTGTTTGAAGAAACCTCTGAAATAGTTGTTCTGCAAGTTTCGTGTGTTTTTGGGAGACTGCAGACAAAGCGTCAAACCCAACGTCGGGAACGGTTTTGCGCTTCAAAATTCTTGAGCAATAAAATTTTGTTTTCTGTTCTGCGATAAAGAATATTCAAAAACTCGGCAAGTTTTACTCTAGTGAAGCGAACGCAGGACAACTGTTATATGACGTGGGAGGGGTGATCTAAAGGGTCGGCTGGTCCACGAGATTTCGACCCACTTCCTGGCCGTATTTCCGTCTTTTTAGAGGGACTCTGAGCCTAGATTTTTGCAAAAAAAAAACATTTTTTCCTTGGCAGAATACTGCTATCGCGGAGCCTCATTGCTGATTGAAATGTTTATTATCCAAAAGAGGCTCGAAATCTGCAAAAGTTCGCGAAAGTTCGTCGAAAAAAAAGTGTCTTCCAAAAAACTCGCAAAACTTCCTTCTTGAACTTCTGCTCTCTGGTAAGCTTTCGGTGCATAGCACCTTCTTCAGACCTGAAACACATAGATTATTGCAGCACTGGAATCGTTGCTACGGCAGACTGACCCCTAGGTATCCGTCATGATAGGAATACCACTGCGCCTTTGGCTATTTAAGAGCGCCAAAGCGGTATGATGCCGTCTTTTAGGGGTTGGGGCTCTGAGTCACAACAGCGACAAACCAGGCCAGTCTGCCGTAGCAACGATTCCAGTGCTGCACAATCTATGTGTTTCAGGTCTGAAGAAGGTGCTATGCACCGAAAGCTTACCAGAGAGCAGAAGTTCAAGAAGGAAGTTTTGCGAGTTTTTTGGAAGACACTTTTTTTTTTCGACGAACTTTCGCGAACTTTTGCAGATTTCGAGCCTCTTTTGGATAATAAACATTTCATTTTTTCCTTGTTAACACTACCTCTAAAAGAAGACAAGATGTGCACTTATGATACTTTTGGGAAATTTTCTGCTACTCATTGTAGGACTCAATAACTTGCAAACTTCACACTTGAATTTGATTGTGGCTTGCAGGCAGGGTTCCCGATACGAACGATTTCTGATTTCTCTTCATGAGAATATAGGTCATCACAGAAGAAAAGTATGTGAAAAAACCCGGAAATTCGCTGAAAAAAGGATCAGAAACAAAGTATAACGGCTAATTACCGGTGTCGGCCATCCCCCTGATTAACAAGATTTCCATGATTAATAAGATTTTTAACAAGATTTTCTCGATACTTGCTTATCCGCCTTTTATTTTGCTACTAAAGTAGTCAGTAGTCTCCATAAATGCCAAGAAATTGCTCTAGAAGCAAAATAAAAGTTGGCAAAACAGGCATTTTTAGAAATCTCGATAATTGGGGGCGGTAGGACAAAAAGCAATAACCTGTTCCTGAGCGTTTTTTCTCCAAGTTTTTACTTATTTTCACTTTTGTGATGGCCAGCACTACCATTCCATGGGGATAGCACAACAACCGATTTTATAATTTTGAGTGATCAAACCTCGCTAAAAAACTACGAAAAATTTCATTCAATTGCTGCTTGTTGATAGATCTCGTATTCGATGCATCTGTCCTCTGAAGGTGTGTAAATGGTATGAGCACCTGTTTTTGCAGAACATCACTTTTACTTTCGAAGAGAGGACTTGTGTTATGGAATGAAACATCAGAAAAAACCGAAAAAGAGTATTTAAAAAATTGCTAGAAGTAATAAAAAAGTTACTAGTGTTAAATGATATTTTATTTTCTATGTAGTTGCCTATCCAAGAAACATTGAAGTTTTTTCCAAACAACGAATCCCATGAACTTCTCTAATGCCTCCTAAAACCAAAAAATCGGCGAAAGAAATCTGGATGGACGCCTATTAGGTGTTTCAGTGAGTGCAGAAGGAACACATCTTATCACTGGTGGAAATGCGTAGGCAACCGTTAGACCTGAACTCCTTCAGCTCTTTGAAGCCCTCCCATTGTGCATTAGTGAGATTAGCATTGTGGTGTCTGTGAGTAACGACTCAAAACGGCAAGGTACATAAAACATACATTTATATTGCATTTAAATTTTATTACATGTAAGTCACACTTATGTTACTGTAACTTACATTTATATTTTCACTATGGGTGGCCGTAACATGACGCAGACGACACTGCGCATCGTCGGCATGGATCCTAACGAGACTTTGCGTTCACTATTGAGGGTTGGCGCAAACTCGGTGTCATTTGCTATAAAATAGGGGCACCGAGTTCGTGCCAATCCCCTTGGAAATATCTTAGCGGCCAACGCAAAGTCTCTTTGTGCCGATTTAAGTTACATGTAACATATCAGGACAAAGCACAATGTCGATTGTCCTCACGGAAATCGAAAACAATTACTTGCAACATATCTGAGCCGATGTAAGTTACTCGCGACTTATCTCAGGTCATTTAAGTTACATGCAACATATCGGAGGCGCACCGCACGCAGTATTTTACATGTAACTTAAATGTCCTAAGATAAATATGTATTAGTGGAAAAGAGGCTCTACATTGTTCAGCAGTAGATTATGCCTTTATGGAGAAATCAGAAAGAGAAGACTGCAATCTAAGGCACAGTCCAACCAACCTGAGGAGTAGTTCTCACAAAAACGAAAACAAGTTACTTGTAACATAAAAGGCCGAAAACAAGTTACTTGTAACATATCTGAGCCGATGTAAGTTACTTGCGACTTATCTCAGGTCATTCAAGTTACATGTAACATATCGGCCGGATACTGCGTGCGGTGCGCCTCCGATATGTTGCATGTAACTTAAATGACCTGAGATAAGTCGCAAGTAACTTACATCGGCTCAGATATGTTGCAAGTAATTGTTTTCGATTTTCGTGAGGACACTGTGTGCAGTGCGCCTCTGATATGTTACATGTAACTTAAATGGCACAATATGAATCGCAAGTAACTTAAATCGGCCGCGAAGATATTTCCAAGGGGGATGTACGACGCACTCGCGGGGTCAGGCTTACGACTGGCGTTGCTGTTGGTTCAATTACCCAAGTTTGAGGTTCTTGACCCCACACCAGCAGAGACGGCCCCGCACAGCATTTTTTGCGTAGTGTGTGGTATGCGACGCGCTCTCTGCGTCGCGTGTCGTCTGCGTCATGTTACGGCCACCCATAGTGAAAATATAAATGTAAGTTACATGTAACATAAGTGTGACTTACATGTAATAAAAATTTAAGTTACATGTACTTTAAATGTATGTTTTATGTAACTTGCCGTTTTGAGTCGTTATCACAGACACCACAATGCTAATCTCACTAATGCACAATGGGAGGGCTTCAAAGAGCTGAAGGAGTTGAGGTCTAACGGTTACCTACGCATTTCCACCAGTGATAAGGGCGGAGAGTTTGTTGTCATGGAACAATCCCTAGATCGCGCAGTTACCGAACTGCATTCACAAGACAGCTCTCTATACCGCCGCGTAAACAAAAAAGACTACGTATCCCAATACAAACGTCTTAACGATATTTGGATCATGGTTGGAAGATCCGCTGGTGTTGAAGAAAGGCTTCTCAGGAGACTTAAGCTGGAAAAACCACGGTGTCCAGTTTTCTACAGTCTCGTCAAGACACATAGGCTGACTCAGCATAACGAAGTGTCGTTATCACCGGACGCGATAAAGATACGCCCCATTTTAAGTTGCGGGTGGGCCAAAAGATCGCTTTATGGTCTCTCAATGCCATCGTCAAGCAGCTGTTATCAAACATTCCCGCGCGCCTGTCCAACACAAATCATTTTCTTGCATAATTGCGAAGTGTCCAATACCAAGAAGGATGTGCAATCGAGTCTTTTGATGTTGCGTCGCTCTATACCAATGTCCAAAACGATCACGCCCTGCAAGCATCGTCGTAACTGCTCGATAGACACGTTCGAAACGTAAACACCTTTGGACTTACAAAGCAGCACATCATGAGTCTAGTCAGAGAGTGTTTACCTTGCAACATCTTCAGATGGTCAGGTGCTTACTACCCACAAATAGGAGGGTTAGCCATAGGACAGCGGCTTGCACCCGTCCTTGCTGTATGCTTCATGAGCAGGATAGAGGAACCAGTAATGGCCAGATCTCCTTTGATGTACTGCAGATACATCGAGGACTGTTGTGTTATCACCGCCACACAGTCCGAAATGGACGAGTGCTTTCGAATACTTAATGAACAGTCACAGTATATCAGGACTACTCGGGAAACACCATCAAATGGCTGGCTGGCGTACTTGAATACACAAGTGTGCATGTTGGAAGGAGAAGTCCGTGTAAAGTGGTATCGAAAGCCGAGCTGCAAAAACATCCTCATTCATTCATTGTCAGCTCATCCCACGGCAACGAAACGTGCAGTCCTACGAAATATGCTCCGTACAGCTACGGGTATGTGCACAGGCGAGAACGAGCGTCTGGAATCCAAAGAGCTGGCTATTAAAATAGCGCGTAGCAATGGCTACACCTCGTTTCCTCATCGGTACAGAGGTGAGGCAAATACGCGATAACAAGTTTTGCACCAAAACAAAGTACCCTTGTGCATACCTTTCATTTCTGATCAAATGTGCACGGCTATCGTGAGAGCACAGCTTGATGAAGAGATTGTACTGGTGAGCATACCGAACAATAACATCAAACGGCAATTAGTTCGGAATAGACTGTATGATACTGATTGTGTGTCAGAGAGTTGTGTTGTTTGCCCGAATGGCAGAGTTGGAGAATGTGCAAAAACAGGTGTAATCTATAGGATAGAATGGCAGTCATGCAATGCTATCTATATACTAGAAACTGGAAGGATGCTGAGCACACGGATGAAAGAACACCTAGCTAGCAAAAGACGCAGCGTCATAGCCACACCTCTACAAAGACACAGAGTTGAAGAACATAACGGCGAAGATTTTGATGTCAGTTGGACCATTCTAGCAGTGGAGGTGGACATCTCAGCGCGTAAAGCGTTAGAAGCCTTTTGGATATTTTCGAGAAATCCACGCATGAACAACCGTTTCGAGAGTCCATCTGTAACAAATGACCTTTTGCCGTCTCAGACAGTCGGGGCTTAGTACGTCGGCACAATACCGTTAGTACGCCGGCACAAAGGGATCGGCAGCAGCTATGCTGTAGCTGCTGGTAACAGCAGGATATGCTGGCAACGACCAGGAGCTCCTGTTGCTTGTGCTGGCGTACTAACGCTTTGTTTATCGTGGCAAGCATGCTATTGCCAGCCACTCTCTCCTAGTGTCTGCTGACACTCTTCCATTGATTTGTCTAATACGAATGAACATTGCAGCATCCTCTTGTACGACGGCGGCGGGTACATAAGGCGGCCAACCTCGCTTAGGAGGCAGTTGGCCGTTTGAGGCCAGTCCGAGGAGGTGACCTTGTGTCACTGTTCGGAAGTTAATTTTTGAAACGCTGAGAGGATCATCCCCATCGCCCATCGCGAGGGAAGCCTCCTGGGGATCGCGGACCGCGACGAGGATGTTCTCCTTGCTGCTGGCCGTGACAAGAATTATATCCAACACCGGTAAGGAGGGTGGCAGTCCAAATTCTGCCGATAATGAGCGTTAGAACGCCAGCATACGTTGACAGGATATGTTGCCGCAACCGGCAGCTCCTGCACACAACGAGCGTTAGTATGCCAGGTTTGCCCTGGCGTACTAACGGTATTGTGCCGACGTACTAAGCCCCGACTGTCTGAGGTTTATACCCCATTGCGACCTCTAATATGATCAGTGGGCTGCGTGATGAGCCAACTCCTCCCTAATAACGGCGCTCTGCGCTGTATGACTCATTCGGTCTACAGGTTTCGTTAGAAGCAGGCCACGCGCTGCTAATCTGGTGGTTTGACGCGTGAGTTTTCTACGTAAAGTGTGCGTTTTCGCGTCGTGCGCTGAGCAGAACGTCGAAAACGCTAGAGCGGTGGAGGTGTTTGGTGGTGTAGAACACAGGTTGAACCTTCACCACGTTTAGGCCTCTGATAACGACGACCGTGTCGAAACGTAAGGCCAGAAAATAAAGCGTACCACCTAAAAACCTCGAAGGCATACAGAAGTATAAAAAACAGGTTACATGTAATTAAAATGTAAGTTACTTGAGACATTCAAGTAAGTTACATTTATATTACAAGTAACTTGTTTTGATTTTTCTGAGTTGTCTAAAGTTCGCAAAATGTGCCTTCACCCAAACTTTGCTTAGGGGGTTGTTTTGGGCGCCGAACACGATTATCAGGTCCCTTTCCAGATTTTCGAAGGATTACTGCGCTTTTTTGAAGGTACGAATGGTACGAAAATCATAGCAAAACATCTTATACCTTTTTTCAGAAAGATTCTAGGCAGCTGCGAAGGGCATATTCGAACTGTACATCATTAAAGGCAGTGTTCACGATAAAAAATGTGTTTCAGTTCCCACTAGTAATCGGTAGTGGAGGGTCAGACTGTAACGGTGATGTCGAAAGAACGCATGAAAACGAGCCAGGAAGAGCCCGAAAAGAGCCCGAAGTTGCAACTCTGAGCGCATTGAAAACCCCGAAAGCGCAGCACACGCCCACCGACGTGAACAAATGAATGCTCGAGATCGTGAGATGAGCGATGTTTTCCAAGCATTAGCCCCGTTCTTCCCTTCATTCTCAGCTTCTCTCTCTACTCAGGTCAGCTCGCATAGATCGGCTGCGAAAGACCGAAGTTACAAGCCTTGGACAACTCGTCCACCATGTTTCCTTAGCTCAATCTTTGAGGGACCATAACTCCGTTCTCAGAAGGTCTTGTACGATTCCAAAAAGACCATTGGAATCAGCATGGGACCGGCTTCAAGAAAGATGGAAAAGCAGAAAAACGATTTTCATCGTGAACACTGCCTTTAATTGATTCTAGAAAAGTGCATTTCATTCGGAATGACCAGTTTGGCTATTATTAGTTTCCTTGTCAGACTCATCCGAGCAAGCTAGGCTCTACTTCATTCCGCTAATTTCTCGCTACGCTAAAATGGCCTTTTTGTAATCGTCATTGTCTGAAGATCTGCGTTTAAAAACTCTGTCCACTCAAACTACACCATCAAGAGGGAGCTGAAACGGTCAAAGCGATCCGTGCCGTCCAGAAATTAGCGGAATAAAAATATGAGAAAGATCGGTTTTTGGATTGTCACAGACGTTTTTTCTCGGGATTCGGAATTCATGAAAAAAAAGGAAAATTGAAATTGAATTGTAGAAATCAAAACTTCACCTGAAAAAAAAACCAAAAAAACCATTGCTTAGAAGAAAAGTAGCGCCTATATAGTTCCTCGAACGAACATTATACGAAATGTAGCCAAGATTTAAGCAAAATATCCTGAAGCAGCCTGTCTCACTTGCTGTCCCATGCTATCACATATTATACGACACTGGCAGCAGACCCGCGCGATGTACGGCGCAAGCTAGCTGTTCCAAATGAAGAGGCGATTGTGAGGTAAGTAGGGAATAGGCTAGGTTAGGTTCTCCGATGAACTCATTTGCACATGCATTTGCATAATTTTTGGAGTCCCCTTGGCAAAGGGGCGATTAATGTCAAATTGATTAGGGAGGGGACGTATGATTGAATTTTCAGTGGAAAGGAATAATTTGAAAAGAAAACTCAAAGGGCGACTTTAACTTTTACAGTTATCTTACAGTTATACTTGTATTTTTCTATCAATGTAAAAAAAACCTTGGTTGGACTATTTGCTATATGTACTTAAAATCCGAGAAAATCCTTTACGAATATCCGAGCTTATATCCGATATTCGGATAATCCGATATACGAAAATTTGAAAAAAACGCATTACCTGAATTGAACCAACATCCGAGAATTTTAAAATCGGCATTATCTGAATCGAACCATTATCCGGAGGGTCAATATCTCAGATAAAATAGGATAAGTTCGGATCGAATCGGATAATTTTTGGATGAATCGGATAATTCTCGGCTTAAAGGCAATGTTCACGATAAATCTCGTTCTCGAGGTCTCGGTGTGAAACACTAAGTTGGCAGGTGCTGTAGAGGATAGGGTCGAAGAAAGCAACGTAAACTGGCCAGAAATAAGTACAAACGGCTTTGAAAGCTCTCCCGGTGCGCCTACCTATCCCGGTCCGCCCCCCAATCGGACGAGCTTGTGGCGCCGCACACGTTTCGATGGTGAATTGCCAAGCAACTCTGCCGCAGTTAGCATTATCGATTCGCGCAGATTTCGGGCTTAGCGCGCGCCTGCCGAAATCAGCAGGGCCCATGATTCTCGTCCACGCCCTGAATTTAGAAACCGTTATTTTGACTTATTCTGGGGCGGCATTAAGAATCGAGGTAGCGCGCGCCAAAACTAGCGCAAACGCGCTATGGGGACGGCATAGCGCAATCTGCAATCAAGAAGTATGCAGGCGCGCGCTTGTCTCAGCCCAACCGCGCTTGGCATAGCCTAAACGCGCCTGGCATAGCCCAAACGCGCTTGGCATAGCCTAAACGCGCCTGGCATAGCCCAAACGCGCTTGGCATAGCCTAAACGCGCCTGGGCATAGTCCTAAACGCTCTTGGCATGGCCTAAACGCGCTATCATGGAGATCTTAGCGCTGTTTGATATCAAGTACTTGCAAGGCGCGCTACGGGAAGCGCGACAGACCCTCTGAAACCGCGCTACCGCTAGCGCTCTACACGAAGCGCGCAACCAGTGGCGCGCGAACGACTCCACATCGTTTCCTATTCTAAACATCCTTTCCAATCTTTCAAACGCTCAATACCCTGTCGTTTGTGTAAGAAGAGAGCAATATTCTTCTCTTATGTCCCCTATTCCAGTTTTTCTTTGATTTATTTCGCTTCAATGGCTCGTTTCGAACAGCGATTAAATAACTTGTGAATCCGAAAGGGGAGAATATTCATGAAACGATGCTGGCGTTAGAGTGTGCCTCACTAGGTCCTGCTCCAGATTTCCTGCTAGTAAAAAAACAGTGCTTTGACAGTTGCAGGTGTGCAGCAGTACATAAACAATCCGAGCTCAAAACTCGTTTATGCTTCGGAAAAGTCAAAAACGAGCTTTTCTTAGCTTTGAAAAGCCGTAACCAAAAGGCAACTTTCGGGGTGTTCCAAAACAATGTTTTTCGGATTTGGCTTTCTAGAGATTGTTTCGGGTGCTGATACTACGGGGTTTTTCTCTGACAAGGGAACTACTCCTAGTCAGCCTGACTTTTAGATGAAATATACGTTTCTTACCGTTTTCAGCGTAGAATACGATCTGTCTTCGCAGCTGCCTGAAGCCTCTCTGAAAATGTTTCCAAGCGTTTTTCGCCATATTCCGTACCTATTGTACCTTCCGAAACAAGCATTAGTCTTAGAAGAATCTGTAAGGGACTCATAATTGTGTTCAGCTCCCAAAACTACCCCCTGAGCAAATTTTGTGTGGAGGCACATTTTCCAAACTTCGCACAGGCTGATACCTTCTTGGAATTGTACGGATTTGCGGTTGGGCGTTTATTTATATCAGTTAGAAGGCTCTTGAAGCGTTTTTAAAAATTTCCAGATTTCACTTGCAATCTTATGTACTAGGTGGGTCATTTGGGCCGCTGCTCACCAATCCGAGAATGGTTTATCGTTTTTTGACAGATTACGGTAGATTACGGTGGGTATACGGTACTTTCGTCAGGGTCTCAGATTTTACTCAAAATTTCTGAGCGGGGGTTATTTGGGGTGACGAATACGAATTCAATGGCCACTTGTCAACTTTCGAATAATTGAGTTAGGTTTTGCCCCTAAATGGCATGATACCTATCGTAACCTGCAGTAAACCTCAGAATCGTGACAAACGGACTCGAGAATTCGTGTTCAACACCTCAGATTACCCCTACATACAAGTTCTGAGCCGAATCCGAGGTTTTTTTTTCAAAACACCCTAAACTTTTCATGGGGGGGGGGGTGAAACCCTACCTTGCCGCCGTACTTTGGAAAACGCGTATAACTTTTTTAGAGTGTTTTTAGGCAGCTCCGAAGACCATAACTGGACTCTATGCCAAAAACTGTTCTAGAGAAGCACATTATATGCGGAATGGCCAGGCTGACTAAAAGTGGTTCCCTTTGTGAGGAAAATTTTGCTAGCCAAACATGACTTTTAGCGATGCGACGATAATATTGCCTCCAACCTCTTCGAAGGAGTTTTCGGGCTACCTAACACGAATCAGATCGTTTATCCATTTTTCTTGGCTTAACGATGGGTATACGAAAGCTTGGTCGAAGTCTCAGATTGGGCTCAAAATGCCTTGTAGAAGTGGGACTCCAAACACAGATTTGAGGATAACTTACAGTAACCCCAGACTAGCAACAGAAGGATCCCCGATTCGTGATCAGCGCCCGAGATTACCCCAATTGGAACTTTTGAGTGGAATTCAGAAAAGTTATTGGAACATCTCGAAAATTCCCTGATGAAATTCGAAAACATCTTGGAAAAAAAGATTCACCTGTGCGTGAAGCTATAAACACGCCCTTTTTAGAATCCCCCGAGGCACTAAGAAAATTATGAGCAGGGACTATTCATGTACTATCACACTCCTATAACAGTCTAAAGATGATTTTGCAGAAATTTCAAGGAAGTTATGATCAAGGAATTGTTCGCAAAGGTGGTGCTAATTCTTTTTTTCGTCGCCGTATTCGTGGTTGATTGGACGCGTATTCGTAAACAATTGAAAAACAGTCTTCCTTGAGAATTTTTTCGGTAATAACACAGTTTAAATGTAAGCAAACGTTTCCTATGGCACAAGGCTGATCAATGCACCAAGGGAAAACGCACCGCGCTTGGCATTGGCGCGGGCTGAACTTCCGGTTCTTGATAGAAGGCAAGCAGGCGCGCGCTATGGGCCTCTTCTAGCGCCAGCACAACCGCGCTAATTTTGGCGCGCGCTACCGGGTTTCTTAATGCCGCCCCTGGACGCTTTTCTTTCCTGTTTCTACACTATTAGTTGCCTCACGACCAAACAATCCCATTTTTGGGTCGAACTCGAGTGCGATATTCATCGGGAACACTGCCTTTAAATCGGATAAGTTTTGAATAAAATCGAATAAAGTCGCATAAAATCGCACTTGGCCTAGCCCATTTTTCCGTGCCGCCTTCTATTTAGTACAACGACCCAGAGTTTTCCTACTCCTTCCGAAATCGGAGGAGTCGTTGCGGCGCGGAAAAATGGGCGTGGTCAAGTGAAGTGACCAAGTGGCTAGTTATTCAGTGTAGAAGTTTTTTTTCGATTTGTTGCTTTGAATACTTGTGGGTAATCTGCTTATTGATAATACTGTGCTTTCCAACAACGATATAGTAATCGAAGATTTATTTTCATATTCCTATTAATACGCATGTATGAAGTTGGAAGTTTGTATGTGTACACGCTGCGAATGCAATGAAGTACTGCTGTTTGTTAAATTATGGATGTTCTCAAAGTCTTGCCTTGGAAACCTGGTTTATTTTTCACTGTTTTGCCTCAGCTTTGTTCCAAAAATTATGCGACGGATATCCATAGCCGAATCATTGGGAAATGGCACTATCTGAATCGATCGATTACCCAAAAATTTTAAAAAGGACATTATCCGAATCGATCCAATTCCCGGGAAATTTTAAAAAGTGTTATTCAAATTGATCCATTATCCGAAGAATTACCTTTGCATACTGTGCTTATCTGGGTCAAATTTCGGTCCGCGATTGCGTCTCGACACGCTTTGCGGCCGCACGCGCTCGAGTCAATCAAGTTTTCAGCTCCAAAGCCGACACAATATGGCTTTTTTATACAGTTTTCTTCAATTTTGTTTAGTTTCCAGCTTCTAAAACCCACCTAGAGTCAACAGATCGGCAGCTGCGGCGCTGGAAACTCTTCCGACTCGAAAGCGCGCGGCCGCAAAGCGTGTCGAGACGCAATTGCGGACCGGAATTTGACTCAGATAAGCACAGTAACAATTATACTAACCAAAACCGAAAATGAAATGAAAGGCGCAGGTAGCTTGCGTGACCCGACGCGGAGCTGTACTGTGCCTCTCTGGGCCAAATTCCGGTCCGCACTTGAGTCTCGACACGCTTTGTGGCCGCACGCACTCGAGTCAGTCGAGTTTCCGGCGCCAAGGCCAACTCGATGTGGTTTTTTAATACAGTTTTCTCAAATTTCGTTTAGTTTCCAATTTCCAAAACCCACCTAGAGTCAACAGATCGGCGGCTGCGGCGCTGGAAACTCTTCTGGCTCGAAAGTGCGCGGCCGCAAAGCGTGTCGAGACGCGACTGCGGACCGGAATTTGAGTCAGAGAAGCACGGTAGTTAAAGACATTAGAAGCGAAAAAAATTGTGTCTCATTTTATTCTTGTTTTTTACGCAGGAAATTCCTTGAGATGCAGGATAGTAGCGGAAAGACCCCAGAAAACCCTCAACTTTCGAAAAAAAAACTAGTTTAAAAAATTTCCAAACCATTCCTTTCTAGCCCACTCCGTCAAATTCGGTGTGTCACGTGCATCACGGTGAATTCTATTATTTTTCTTTTACCGAAACTTCTTTCTAAAAAAGGAGTTCCCATTGGATGTTACGATGTCCCGTGATCGAAAATTTTAAATACTAGAGCGTCTGCGCCTGCGATGGCGGTTCTGTTCCTCGTGCTAGATGACTGGTGGAAACTGGTCTCGGATCCTAATTTTTAACCACTCCAACTTCAGAACCATACGTTTTTGACGCGCGTAAGCTTTGAAAAGGAAAGGGGTTTTCAGCGCGGGCGATGCCTTTATAGGCACAGTCCGACCTCATGGGTAACATTTGATTTTGTGGTCCGACAGCCGTGTATAGCAAGTCTGCCAAGCGCGAAAACTTGATTCGCTCTATAAAGCGAGATAAAGCGCGGAAAAATTCGACCACGCTCCCATGAAAAAAAGGGTAACGCTTCTCGATTAGCTTCCGATCTCAGATGGAAAGAGAAGGGCGATTAGTTTTATTCAAGATCTAAGTTGTTCGATTTGTTTTCGACCTGGCTTCATATTGTGGTTTGCTTCAAAACGACGGATGCGAATAACGAAAAAAAAACAGTCTGAAAACAACTCGTCCCCAAACTTCTCACCGTTCAAATTTAAAATCATTGAGTGGTCCTAACTCCTTTCCCCAAAAGTTCTGAGCGAATCTAGAGCTACTTTTGTGATCAGCTTGATTTTTTTCCAAATATAAGCCGAAAAACGAAAAATCGATTCTGAGGTTGGGCTGTGGCTCTAATAGTAAGGTGGGCAGAAAATAGTAAAACTATGTTGAGGTTCGATTGCACATTCAAAAGCACAGTCCAAGCTCAAGGACGAAACCTGAATTTTCGCATATTTGTGAAGTAGACCAATTCCATGTAAGACCTGCCGAGTGCGAGCTCTCGATTGCAACGCATTAGCGAGATAGAGGAGGAAGCAACCCTGGGGCGCCCAAATCCTTGAAGCCACTTTGGCACGCCCTTTTTACGATCTTTCGACCTCAACAGTGCCGAAATGAGCAATGGTCTCCGATCAGTAGCCCCGTTTCTCACTTGTTCCTCAACATCTCTCCATACTCAGGTCGGCTCCCAAAGATAGGTTGCAAATGGTAGAAGCTGCAAGCCTCGGACAACTCGTCCACTATGCTTCCGCAGCTCAATTTTTGAGGGGCCATAACTCCGTCCCCAGAGGCTCTTGTGCGATTCCAGAGACATCATTGAAATCAGCGTGGGACTGTTCTCAAGATAGGCAGAAAAACATAAAAAAAAACTTTCTGAGATTGGACTGTATGTTCAAGAACTAGACCTGGGGGCGGATCAAATAGTTATTCGAATATCCCAAGGTAACTGAGTTGAACGCAAAACTCAGATGTCAGGCAGGACTCGAATCTGCATTGCACGCTTCCGGGAGAGTGTGTTAGCCTTACACCACCGAGACCCCGTTCTGCTTCACTCAGCTATTCACACATGAACTGTGTGGGCACAACAGCAATCACCCGATGACGGGTATGATCTGGTAAGCACATATCGGCATTAAACCCAGTTAGGCTGAGGCCTTTTAAAGACAGAAGTTTGATATTCGAGAGTTATTCAAATATTCGATTCATTGCAAAACTTAATTCTCCGACGGAGGCTTTTCTTTCGTGGCCAAAATCTGATCGATTATTGGAAAAGTCGAATACTTCAAATTTCCGAATGAGTTTGAAATACCGAGTAATTTGAATTCTCAAATGGAGCAACTGATCGAAAAACCGATTAATTCAAATTTTCGAATGAATCGAAAAATATGGAAAAATGAATAATTGAATTTGGTGAATGAATCTCCTTGCACTTGAGAGACCGCGCGTCCCGTGGCTAATCTGCGCAGCCGACCACGCGCTCTACGGCCAACGGCTTTTTTAACAGAATTTTTCTTTATGAATGAAACCACATAGAAGAATTTTGAGATACCTCATGTCTGCCCACTAGTAATATGGGTTCTTTTTTCGTACATGACTTCTAGCTACGATGCAAAGGAACCTTCATTTTGTGATTCGATTTGTGATTTTGTGACAAAAATTCGAATTCATGGCTTGTGTGCAAACGCGGTCTCTTAGTTGGGAATATATAGAAGACAAGAGTCGAAACTCTCTCAACTGAATCCTTTATTCGAAAAAATTAGAAACTCAAATTTTGCAATGAATCGAGACTTTTCGCCTCGCGGGACCAGCGGGAAGCAACTATGAAATCTCGGGCGGCACCGCGATGGCGGTACTGTTAGAATTGGGTCTAATATGTTATATGCAGAGACATTCCTGGCTTGCATTTGTCAATTTAGTAGCGTAGGTTATTCCCAAAATTATTTACGTCGGATGGACTCAGACTGAGAAGAGAGCAGTGATTCAAATGATGAAACCACCAATGCGGTCTGGGCGGCGCCGTTATTGCGGTGCTGGATGGGCGGCACGCGCTTGCCGCGCGGGTAAAAATCTCACACTCCACAGCCAGTCGCGCGCATGTCGCGCTTGGTATGAGGACCAGGGATGAGCGGAGTTCCGCGTTTCGCGTTCAGAAACCCGCAGTTCCGTGCATTTCTGGCATTCCTCGTTCCACATTCGGAAAACCGCAGAAAACGCCGCTGAATGCGAAAATATCGGGTCGTCTTGGACGTAAGAAAATATCAGATGATTTCTAAATTTTTCCGCGTTTCGCGTTCCGAGAACCGCATTTCCGCGCATTTTCAGGCGTTTCGCGCCCGATTGCCGGAACCCGAGAAAAAAATTTCGTTTCAAAACCCGAAAACCGATTTCCGAAATTTCATATTTTTATTCCACTCATCCCTGATTAGGACTATGAAAGATGCCTTGATGCATTCAACTCTGTCCAAGTATCTGCTTGCAGTCTTTTTTCTTAATATACCACCTATGAAACGGGGAATACTGAAAAAAAAGACTTGATTCTGTAAATTCCGTAAAAAAGGTATGGTATCAGGGATGTGCGGCAATTGCCGTTTGCCGTTTGTCGTTTGCCGACCATTTTTGGGACTTTTTTGCCGTTTGTCGTTTGCCGGAATTTTTGTAATTTTTCCGGCAAAACTCGGCAAAACATTGGAAGAAACGTCGCCTATGCTCGCGGCTATGTAGGCACTAGGGGAATCTGATGATCCGTTGTTCGCTTAAAGGCAGTGGTCGCGATCATATATGTTTGTCGTCTTTTTCTATTTAAATCCTTTTCTGGGTCTCGAGTAGTAAGACCTATAAGAAAAAATCGCGAAAAAACGATTGTTTTGGGCCAAATTTGAAGCCTGAACTTTCTTGTCTTTAGATGGTGGACGAGCCCACTCCACATCATCGGCATCCATGACCTCTTATATCAAGAACATCAGCTGACTTGAAATTGAATTTCAATCAATGAACCTTCGAATTTATGTTCACAGTTAGTCAGAAACATTGACTGAAGTGCTTTCTTTCATTGCTCAACTGTTTTTATTAGGTAAACTTTCATTAATTTCTTGCTCTGAATGTCAATGATTTTTGACTGCTCGACATGAGACTGTGATCTTTTTTGTCGGCGCTGTGCACCTGTGCACGAACTGGATTCTCTGGGCCCTAGAAACTCTAATTCTAGCCCGTTTTTCACCGCGCTACCTTCATAGTTTTTCAGCTGTTTTTGATCTAAGCTGATTTTTGTAGTTTTTCTGATAACGTTTTTCATCGCGACCACTGCCTTTAACCGTTATCCGGGGTTTTGACTTATCTGGGATGGTGGTATGTAAATGGGATTGAAAACGTGAGTTAACTCGCGGTAGGTTCGCCGTGAACTGCCGCTAAGCGCGAGCTTTTTATTTGAAGATTTTAAGGACGGGACCGGACATTGCTTGAACTATGCCTTCGCATGCCACGTTATTAGCCACTAGATACGCATAGTGTAAAAAATTCCCCGAAAAAAAGAGTTCATTCTGCCTTTTCTGAAAAATATTGATTAAGAAAAAAATTTCTAAAGCTTTTTTGAATTTCCATCAGCCCGCATTAATTTCGCGCAAAACGGCAATCTAACGTGAGCTGACAGAGAAATTGAAATTAGTGTGTGTGAATAAGGAAAAAGATGAATAACTTTCGAAAAAGTCTTCCGGAGAACTTTTTCGAAAGCAATCCATCTTTTTCTTTATTCATATACCAGGTTGTCCAATAATTCTTGTCCGAAAATTTTCAAAATTCTATAATTTTCCTTAGAAGTGTTATAATATCAGTCAAGTGTAAGAACCTTCTAGAAAGTTCTCCACAGTTCTACGCTAGGGGTATATAAGGCGCAGTCGCCGCGTCTAGCTACCATTACAAGCTAAAATGGACCAAGGTCGAATTCGTACGTTCGTGTACTACGAGTGGCTGCGGGGCAACGACACGGGCACCGAGGACCTGGTCACTGGGGATGAGAGCTGGGTCCTCTACGACAACGTCGACCGCAGTGCCGTCTGGATCCCGCGCGGAGAAGAGCCGCCGACGACGCCGAAAGCCTACCTGCACCCGCTGAAGATCATGCTCTGCTGCTGGTGGGACACCAAGGGCATGCTGTACTTTGAGCTGCTCCCGCCATGCAGGACGGTCACCGCCTCCATCTACACCGATCCGATCGAGAAACTAGCCGCTGCCATCCGAGAAAAGCGTCCCCGACGGGCCTAGGTCCACCTACTGCACGACAACGCGCGCCCCCACGTGGCGAAGGAGATCCAGCAGAAGTTGGCGACGCTCGGCTGTGAGACTGTTGCCCATCCGTCGTAATCCTCGGACCTCGACCCCTCCGACTACCACTTGTTCCGCCCGCTGAAGCACCATTTGGCCGAAAGAAAAATCACCAACTACGACAACCTCAAATCCGACATCGCGGACTCCTTCGAGTCGCAGCCCCCGGAGTACTGGGCGAAGGGCATCGGCGACCTGCCCAATCGATGGGCCACTGTTGTGGATAACTGTGGTGATTATATTGTTGATTAGACTTGTTTTTCAATAAAGTTGAAAAAAATTAGAAATGGTGAAATTTTCGGACAAGAATTATTGGACAACCTGGTACTACTTCCACTTTCTCTGCCGGCTCGCGTTAGGTTGCAGTTTTGCGCGAACTTAACGCGTGATCACCACCCAGTTGTATTATGGCTCATTTTGTATAAGTTACTCCCAGTCGGATCTATTTTGTCAGAGCGCAGACACCGAGCGCGGAGCCGCAGCGGCCCCACCGCGGAGCTGCAGCGGTACCACCGCGAAGCCGCAGCGGCCCCACCGCGGAGCCGCAACGGGACTAGCGCGGAGCCGCAGCATCATCACCGCGGAGCCGCAACGGCTCTATCGCGGAGCTGCAGCGGCACTACCGCGGAGCTACCGCGACATGCCACGGAGCCGCAGCGGCACTGACGCGGGGCCGTCAGGACATTTCCGGTGCGACTCCGCGATAGTTCCGCTTCGGTGCCGGTAGGAGCCGCAGCCGCTTCCTCGCAAAGCCGTAGCGGCTATCTCTTTTATTTCCATGACGTCCCACATGTCTTCTTTTTGTTCATCTGATGTCTTGAAATGCAACTATGTACTCCCTTGAATTAGAATTATTAGAAGGTTGACGTAAATATTGGAAAAAAGAAACAAAAGTAGAGCTGTACATGTGAATAACTTTTGACCGATCTAAGGGATGAAGGCTTTTTGCCGTTTGCCGATTGCCGTTTCCCGTTTGAAGGCCATTTTTGGGATTTTCTTGCCGATTTGCCGTTTGCCGAAATCTCAAATGCGTTTGCCGCACATCCCTGCATGGTATGCTTTGTCGCTGTCATGAGCGAAAGGCATGCAATCTATCAGAAATCGCGGCGGGCCTGCATCGGAGCAACTGCTGCGGTCTTCGTAGGAACAGCTCTCGCGTCTCCGTTGCGGTGACATGTCGCGGAGGTCTGACATATTGCAATTGTGCCAAAGCCTGTCGCTACCACTGTCGCTGTCGTTGTGCAGCGCACTGCGACAGTGACAGATTTAAAGGGCGGAAGGCGGTTGCACCGAGTGTCGTAAAAGTATACCATACCCATGACTGCGTACGATGTCAGCGTGAGTTCGTGCACCCTCGACGTTGCGCTTGGTCCTATCAAGATGCACAGACTACGGTATATGATGGAAAACAGTTTCATTTTCTACTTTGAAAAAAAAAACCCAATTGGGTGAGTCTTGGCGGCCAGGGGCCGTATTCATGATTGAAATGCCGGATGAATCTTACATTACCCTTATCTTACCCCGGGCCGATTACATGCGAAATTACCGTGAAACGGTTTTCATCAAGCACTTACCCCGATAAGTTCCCTTGATAAATGTGTTCCGTGTACACTTACTGAAACACATTATAAGCGTCGTCGATCTAGAATTCTTACGCCAATTCGCTAATTTTTGGTTTCAGGAGGCATCAGGGAATTTTCTGGGCTTCTGAGTTCAGGAAAAATTTCAAAGTTTCTCAGATACAAAACTACATTGAACATAAAGTATAATTTTACATCTTGCCTTTTTTATGACTTATAGCATTTTTTTCTGAGATACACTTTTTTCGGTTTTTCTGATGTTCCATGGTATAACAGAAGTCCTCTCTTTGAAAGTGAAGCTGATGTTTCGCCGAAACAGGTGCTCATACCCATTTACAATTTTTTAGATAATTTTCTCTGCCTTCACAATTTTTCTACTTCCTCAGAGGGCGTATGCGTCCAATACGAGAATTATCACCAAACAGATATCTTTTTTTGAATATTTGGAGAAAACGCGAAAATTGATTGAAAGAAGTAGATAATTCGCAAACTGATTACAGTGAATGAGAAAAATTTCATTGGAGACTCGATCACTCAAAGTCATAGCATAGAAGAAAACTGGAAATGCCAGAATATCCAGTATTTAAAGGTAAGGTTCGCGAAAAAAGCGACTGTTGTGCTATCCTTATGAAAAGGTAGATCTGGCCATCACAAAAGTGGAAATATGTGGAAAGTTGGAGAAAAAAGCTCAAGAACAGGTAAAAACAGGCGTTTACAGAAATCCCAATACTTCGGGGTGGGATTTCTGTGAACGCCTGTTTTGCAATCCTTTAATTTGCTTCTAAAGTAGTTTCTGAGCTTTTTGAGAGACTGCAATACCCGCGCTAAGTTTTGTAAAAACGGGGAGCATCTGGCAAACTTTTCAAAAAAAAACGTCCAAAAAAAATGCATGTAACTTTTTTTGAATGAAGACTTGTTTGAATTCTGAAAGCGCTATCATATCCACAGATCCAATTGCTACCTAAATACGTGACTTGTGTGCCTAAGTTCCCTAAAAGCGCTTTGTCTCTGAAGGAAATAGTTTTTGAAATCGTTTTTCAAAACGTCGCGCGCGGCGAAGTGCGGCGAAACTTTAAGCAGTATTTGTACAAGTAATCTGAGAGCAATCTGTATGCTTTCTTCATAAATTATATACAGATGAGAACATCTCAAGGTTTGTGTCGGTAGAATTTTCGAAATCTTTTATTAAACACGCTTGAGAACTACCTGAAAAGTCGGAGTTTTGTTGCGAAAAGCCCGGACTCCTGAATAAAGGATTTAGAAAATTCAACCTCAACAAGCCTTGAGATTCTCCCACTTGCACCTTATTGATGAAGAAAGCATACCAATTGCTCTTCCATTACTTGTACAAATACTGCTCAAAGTTTCGCCGAATTCGCCGCGTGCGACGTTTTTGAAAAACGATTGCAAAAACTATTTCCTTCAGAAAGAAAGCGCTTTTAGGGAACTTAGGCATACAAGTCACATATTTAGGTAGCAATTTGATCTGTGAATATGATAGCGCTTTCAGAATTCAGAAAAGTATTCATTCAAAAAAGTTACATGCATCGAACGTTTTTTTGCTAAGTTTGCCAGATGCTCCCCGTTTTTACAAAACTTAGCGCGGGTATTGTAATGACAACTCTAACAAGGGACCACTTTGAACGAAAAATGGAGTTTTGGAGAACGGTCTTTCGGGGGTGGTTGTAGAGGAGTTAAAAAGAAACAATCTGAGATTCTGAACTTTCATTAAGTCCTCACGGGTAGATCAAAAACGATCAAAAAAAGAAAGAAACCAGAACGTTGGATCGGGAGGACGTAGCACAAATGTGAGCTATACAGTGGGGTTGAAATCATCTGAAAAGGTTCTCCTTAAAGTTTGAGGACTAAATCAATTGAAAGATGGTTCGAATACTGTGGGATCATTACTGCATTATGGCTGGTAGTAATGACATTTCTATGTGTTCACCTTACTTGTTTTGAGTTTTAACAGTGTCTCTTGTTTTTTATACCTCTTTTCTTATATCGCAGAGGTAACGTGATATAAACGGAGAACGGTTCACATCAATGTTAGAAACTAAGGAAATTCCGAGGTTTCGACAGTTGCTAGAATATCAAGATTACCCTTACCCTTCTCCCCCACTTATGCCACAGGAAAAACGTCCTTAATTCGGAAAAGAACTTTGGGGGGTTTTTATTTTATATATGACGCTGGAAAAAAAGTTCGGACAAAATGAAACTCCGTGGACTTGTTCTTTGATCAATGACCAATCCTTTTTTCCAACAAAAATAATTATTATGAACAGAAGTGGGTTTACCCAAACTACAGAATCCATTGAAGCAATCTAGTACTTTAGCTCATGGCTCGAATACTCAAGACAATTATTTCATTATCAATTCCAAAATTTTGAGTAGAACCGAACCACTCTTTTAAAAACGCATTTTACAAGAGAACTACATACTTTTAGTCAGCCTGGCCTTTCTGGATTAAATGTAGTTTTCTGGAACCATTTTGGACGTCGAATCCGAGTATGCCCTTCGCAGCTTCTCTGAAAAAAAAAGAAATCACTCTGAAAAAAGTTACAGGCGTTTTTCCAAGCCTCGCGGCAAGGCAGGGGTACCTACCCATCAGGGAATTTTTAGGGTGGTGAGGAAAAAAATTTCCGATTCGGCTCAAAACTTGTATGTAGGGATAATCTAGAGTGCTGAACACTAATTTAGAGATCGCTTGCCAAAATTGTGAGGTTTACTGTAGATTACGGGAGTTGTCACGACATGGAGGGCCTAAACCTACCTTAGTAATTTGGAAATTGACAATGAACATTAAATTCGTATTCAGCACCCCGAATAACCCGGTTCAGAAATTTTGAGTCAAGTCTGACACTTTGACCCAACTACCGTATAGCCACCGTAATCTACCGTAATCTGTCGAAAATCGATAATCTGACCTCAGATTCGTGATGAGCACTTTAAACAACCTCCGAGAGCTAAGTTTGGGTCTCAAATTTTTTTCAATCTTTGAAGCCCAAATCTACATTCTAATGAGGAAAGCTCAAAAATCGATTCTATCGCGAACAAATTCAAGTGTGAAGTTCGCAAGTTATCTAGTCCTATAATGAGCTGCAGCAGTTTTTAGATAAAGGAACAAATGCTTTCGATTGCTATGCTACTGATATATGTATTACCTGAGAGTTCTAATCAGGTCAGGTAGATGTTTATTCAGAACAGTTATTTTTGCATCTACTAAATATTTATTTATTTATTTATTTATTTATTTAAAATACATCCGCGATTGCGGATGTGACCCTCTTAATAAGAGGTTAACACATTCACAAAAAAAAAATGAAAGAACTGAAGTGCATCAGGATGTAGACCCACCAGGCAACTGTATGAAACATTGGCTCGATTCCCTAGGTGAACATGGAGTTTTGATACCAGTGGTGGCTCCAACCGCCAGTAAGGACCGCTATTCATATAAAGTTACCCTTTAACCGCTCGCACCTCAACATACCACAGTCACATGAAGTGAGCAACTACTCCCATCAGGAGCAACCGAGTAGCAGTGAGGCGGCGGCACCAAAAGCGGGTGGCCCGAACAGAGGATTCATCGCCACGTAGCATCACCACGCACCTTGACTTTGTACACAAATTCTTGAAGTCAATCACGATAGTTTTTCTTTATCATTATGGTTTTTCTTCATCGTCGCCGTTTTGTAAAACATTAAATGCGCCCAGTGTTGCCTACCACTGAGTGCACTTCAGTAAGAGATCATAAGATCTTATTCATCTCGTGTGACACGTCTTCGCCGCAGCATTACCAAACACGTCTTCGGCTATAGCATCGTGACCATAGAGGGATCCTGCAGAATTTCTCTGACGCTTTTCTTTTTTTCGAAGAACTTGGCTGGAAGTACACGTAGTAAATTGGAGCAGCGATAAAAGTAGGAATGCGACAGCCGTGAGTTTCTTGTGAATGGAGTCTGATACTCAAAGCTGCACACCATACCTCTATTTGGTCTAAAAACTCCAAACTTCGAGAGTCCTAATCTCCGCTCAAGCCTCCAGATCTTATTCAAAAGTACTAGATCTAGGGCAGAACGACGCTCGTTCAAGAATTCCAGCTTTAATACCTTGATTCGACTACCGTAAGCCGGCAAATTAGCAGAGCTAACTCGGAAGCAACGTAGGTAGACAATTTTGGTGAATAAACGCTGTACTTTCTCCAGAGCATCAATGTATCTCTTCTTGTAAGGGCTCCAAACGACTACGTTGCTTTCGATGAGAGGTCTCACATAAGTCTTGAACATTCGTGATAGGATGAGCGGATCACCCACGCGGAAACTCCTCAGTAGTCGGAACATTGCAATTTTCGTAGCCTCTATTGTTTTTGATATGTGTTTGTCAAAAGAGAGATTTTCGTCAACCAGTATTCCCAAGTATTTTACCACACGAACAGCATTGACAGCAGCACCTGGGTGCAAAAAGTAAGGTGTTCTAGGATTTCGGCTCCCCAGATAAATAATGCAAGTTTTCGTCGAGGAAAGTGTGAGCTGCCAGTCTTCCATATAACGAGCGAGTTTTGAGATAGAATTCTGCAAAAGAGCATGTGCTTCGTCTTTGACTTCTATATCATAGGATAAATACATTTTCACATCGTCAGCAAACATTTTGACAGTCACATCAGGATGTCTTTTACAAACTGATGGCAGATCGTACAGAAAGATGTTAAAAAGAAGTGGACCAAGAACACTGCCCTGTGGCACTCCACTTCCCACCGAACGATTGGAGGATATCGATTCTTTAACTTTGACACAAAATTGCCGGTCAGTAAGAAAAGATCTCAACCAGCACCAAAGATTACCTTTTATACCTATGCTACTCAGCTTATGCAATAATTTCGCATGACTTACTGTATCAAATGCCTTGGCGACATCATAGAAGACGACATCTGTTGCGTGATTCAGTGAGTCATGGTACAGCCACTGATGGACCGAGTCCAGTAGAATGTCGCTAGTGGATGTATTCGCACAAAATCCATATTGTTCTTCAGGGAGGATTCCGAAGCGGGTCAGGAACTCATCTAGTCGTTCTTTTACACACTTTTCCATAATTTTACATGCAGAGCTGGTAACAGAAATGGGCCTGTAGTCGGAAGCTGATGTGGGTTGGGGGATTTTGTTGATAGGCGTTACAATAGAATTTTTCCACAGCGATGGAACTATACCAAAACGTAGAGAGATGTTAAAGATGTGTGCCAATGGCAGGGATAGTTCTTTAGCACAGGATCGGAAAATAATCTGAGGAATACCGTCGAAGGTTTGAGAGCAAGATGATTTCAGTTTTGCAGCGTGCTTAACGACATCCTGAGGGAGTATCAAAAAGGAACTGATACCACGTGACACGACTTGTCCGCAATCTGGTAGGATGCCATTGTCAACAGTGAAAATTGAGCTAAAGTAATCGGAAAGCAGTTCAGATTTCTCTAAGTTATTGAATACAGCTCCGCCACTATTGTTCCTAAGCACAGGGAAAGCTGGGGGACTTCTTATCCTCGCGTTTATATATTGGTAGAGCTTTTTGGAATTACGTGACGATAATAGAATTTTTTCTCTATTCTTGATGTACTTTAGGCTGAGTTTAGTCAATTTGGCGGAAATAGAATCATATTTTTCTTTAACGCCAGCACGATGAATGCGATGAAACAGAAACTCTCTATGACGCATCAGCTTTGCGATATATGCGGGAAATTTTTTAGTGTTTGGTTGTCTAGAAGAGACAGGCACATATTTGCATATGAGATAGACTAGCATATCACAAAATCTCTTGTATAAATCATCAACGTCAACGAAATTTGCAAACAATTGCTCCCAATCTATGTCATTCAAGTCCCGTTTCAAAGATGCAAAATCAGTGTTTTTGAAGTCAAAATATAGTTGAGATAAACAAGATAAATGAACATATAACCCGATTGTTCTGTGATCAGTTGGAGTTCTGCGAAGATTCGCACGAGGGCATAAAACCGAAGAAAAAGAAGGTCCTTTACTGCATATCCTGATCCACTAAAAAATTAAACGAGCAGAAGGGGGAAAATCAATCGTTTTCCCACGACTTCCATCAAAATCCTATCAGAACGGAGAATTGCATAACACTTTCTCTATGGGAAACGCATTGAAGGAGTCAGAAAAAGGCGAAAATAAATTCTTCAAAAGTGAGTACTCTAAACTGTCCACCGAGCTTTTTACCCAAAACTTCCAGGTGAGGCAGGTTGTGAATACCGGATAAGCGCCAAATTCAAAAAGTTTCACCCTCACATCACGGGTGGATCGCTTATGAATACGGGTCCAGTTTCCAGACCTTTTGCACGAGTGAACTTCCGTCTTGTGAAGTGGAGTTACGCATTCCCGGAATCCATCACATCACGGACGTTCTCAGCGTTGGGAAAGCAGCGGGACGATGATTCGAAAATCAGGGGTTTACATCACGGAATGCTATCCTCTTCAAAATGCCTCAGTTTTTTCCTTGGCGTGCTTGTGCGTAGCGTGAGGGGAGAGACAGCGAGAAAGTGTGGACAAGAAGGAGATGCGGCGTAAGCACGCAGAAACGCACGCGATCAACAGAAGTGAATTTCACTTCGAAACAGAGTAGACACACATTTCACATCACTCGAGAAGGTAATGTTTATACGGTACAGGAGAGGAGAAAACATAAATAAGAGAAAGTCTCTTGTGTGTAACAGTCACAAGTGTTCAGTAAGATCCACTTATCGTGGTATGGTAATATTGGAACATGTTTATCTTGAGAATGCGGACTCAGGCAAACTGAGGCGTCGACAACAGGTTGATAAGATATCATCTCATAAACCGCTCCCTGTTGACAATTCAAATCGCGCGTATTGTCGGCCTGAGACCTGCCCGTTGCCCAACGACGTCTGCCTATTGTCGAGCTGTTGACAACTCGATGTGTCGCGTTTAGCGGCCTATTTAGCAACAGTTCACATCCTACAGGACTGTTTCATCCAGCTTAGGTACTACTTTACACCGACACGCGTCGCGGACACAACTCGACACGCGTCGCGGACGGCACTCCCACACGCGTCGCGGACGGCACTCCGATACGCACCACGGTCGGCACTTCGACAGCGTCGCGGTCGGCACTCCGGCACGCGTCGCGGTCGGCACTCCAACACGCGCTGCGGCTGGTCACCCAGCCTCCACTGGGGTCACCACCGGATAGGCAGGACCTACAGATGCTGGGCGGGGCCAATGTACCGCATACTTGGGTATTCACAGCATGCCTCGAAAATGCGTCGTGTACTTCCCTTGTATCTAGGGCGTTAGCCGTGCAACAGCTCGACATCGACCAGATCATAACTCGCGGCCACGGCCCCGCCGAATATCGGCGCGTTGGCCAGCGGTGACTCATGATGGGAGGATCAACCTGTTGTCGACGCCCCAGTTTGCCAGAGGAGGGAAAATCAAGGTATGAGAGTAGCCACTAGCCGAGCGGAAACCAAACAGCTGTTGCTAAGAGCCCAACAGCTGTGGTTAGACCTCAGTATGATGTTCTTTTCATTTGAAATTTAGTGACGATAGCAACAGGAGCGAAATTTTCAACAGCCGTTGCTATTCCGTTCAACTGGGAGGAGCCTGTCCGGCTACTAGCGTGTCATTGCATGGGTCGGTAAAGTGAAATAGAGGCCGATTCGCGCTCCGAAAATTTTGAGCACCCTCTGTAGTCACTCTGACAAGTTTAGACGAGTGAATGGACGAGGCGCGATCATTGCGGCTGGCCGTGCGGCGTTAGCGACGACAACTGCCAACGGGGTTTCGACCACGCGTGACTACTTATGTACCTCCGCAGCCACGTCCAATCGCTTTACTAATTTTCATGAAGAGACTCTATATATGTACAGTTCGGGTTCAATGTCCCTAACGCTATAAACATTTTTGACCGTATTGAGATGGAAAACATTTATTTTTACATTTAAATAATAAAATAGAACTTAGGTTCAATGTGAAAGGTGCACACAGAATTTTATCCAGTGAAAAACCTCGGAACAGTTTTGAAGCAAGCAGCGGAAAGAAAAGTGTTTAGAGTTAATCAGTCAAAGGCAGTGTTCACGATAATCTTCGATTATGAGATTAATCGCTAAATCGATTGTTTGGCTCCCGGGTGGAAATAAAACGACGATGAGGGGCACGAAATTCTTGACTATCACCTCGCCTTTTTACTCTCACAGGAACTGTTCGTTGTGGCAAAGAAATCTTTCGTGGGCCCATCCTTTGCACTTCTCTACTCTCTACTGCTCCGTGCCTTCCTTCTAATACTGCTTACTCTGAGAGTTTTGACCGAGAAATAGCCGCGAAATGCCTGCTCGCCGCGAAATAGCCGCGAAATAGCCGAGAAATAGCCGCTAAATAATGCTAGCCGCCAAATAGCCGCCAAATAATGCTCGCCGCGAAATAGCCGAGAAATAATGCTCACCTGGTAGATATACGGCGCATTCCAGAGACATGATTTAGATGCCAGCACCTCCGTCGGTTCAGTTACCCAAGTTTGAGGTACTTGGCCCTCACTCAGCCTCTGGAGGCCCCGCCAAACCGCTGGCGGCCATGGATGGTGACTCGGTGAGCCGACGACGAATGCGTCTTGGTTAATTCTCTTTACTTCTGAACTTTTCTCGGCTATATCTCGGCTATTTCTCGGCTACTTCTTGTCCAATTCGTGAGAAGCCGGGAAATAGTCTCGAAATAGCCGAGAAATAGCCCACCAGGAGCCGCTGCGGAGCCTGGTGGGCTATTTTGAGGTCAAAACTATCAGAGTAGCTTAAAGGCAGTGTTCACGATGAAAATCGTTTTTCTGTTTTTCCACCTATCTTGAAAACGGCCCCATGCTGATTCCAATGGTGTCTCTGAAATCGTACAAGACCTTCTGGGAACGGAGTTATGGTCCCTCAAAGATTGAGCTATGGAAACATGGAGGACGAGTTGTCCGAGGCTTGTAACTTCCGTCTTTTGCAGCCCATCTATGCGAGCTGACCTGAGTAAAGAGAGAAGCTGAGAATGAAGGGAGGAACGGGGCTAATGATTGAAAATCATCGCTCATCTCACGGTCCCGAGCATTCATTTGTTCACGTCGGTGGGCGTGTGATGCGCTTTTGGGGTTTTCAATGAGCTCGAAGTTGCAACTTCGGGCTCTTTTGGGGCTCTTCCTGGCTCGTTTTCATGCGTTCTTTTGACGTTAACGTTACAGAGTGTCCCTCCACTACCCAATCCTAGTGGAATTTCGAAAACTTTTTTCTTCGTGAACACTGCCTTTAAATAAGTTCCATTTTTGATTGACCCCATTTTTTCACTGGTCGTAGCCTTTGTGAATATGTTCATCCAACCGGACAACTAGTCCAGGCCAGAGAATAATATAACTAAAATAAGACGTTTTAGTGCGTTTCTCGCCGTTTCTTTGTAATTTTGGTAACACTCGTTGGCCAGCGCATTGTTTCGAAGGGAAAGATCGGAAACGGAAATAATCGTGAACACTGCCTTTAAGCTAACAGATTGTGATTTTCAGTTCTCAGTGCGTTTCGACAAGAAACCAGGTCGACTTATTCATATGCTGTAACTCGCCTCTGTTCCAAGTAAGTGAATGGTTTACTATAATGCATGTCGACAATAATTGTTGGAACTAAATTCCCCAAAATAATAATTACCGCAGATTTCTATAAATTTCTAGTTCTATGTATCTGGGACGATACATATATGAAAATTATGTGAATTTTGAATTATACACCTATGGAACCTAATCTGTTTTCATTGGCAAAATTCGTGGTTTAAGGTGAATCCAGTCTGTCCAGACAATGGTGTACCACAACCGTCTCCGACTGGATACAAAACATGTTCGATTACATCACCGAACGACTGTAATCCAGGGTGGGTAATGATTACAACTTCAACGAGTAAATAGACTTCAATGTACGGTCACTTTTAGTTATGCTTGCGTCAGGGCCGCAAACGACTTCGCGATTCAACTGTGCTGCTCTGTTGGCACCACTCAACAACCCACTTGCCCCAACCAAGGAACTCTCCTAACGGTGAGTTAGGAAACACTGGTAATTCAGTAGTATGGGTCATATTTCAGTTTTTTCAGGAGCGCGGACGTCCCGTATACTGCAGCCGTGCTCAACCGCAGCTCTGTCCTGCTCCGTACACGTGTCAAGCAGCCGTTGGCGATCCGAATACCTTCATCTGCTGTTCATCGGGCCCATCAGCTACGCTCTCCTGTCCGGCTCGATACGTGCCCAGTTTGGATCCCAATGGGAATCAGGTAAAGCCAACTAGGAGCACACCCTCATTCATACAAATTGCCATGCCCATGTTACCCACTGAATGTGCACTTAATGTTTTGAAGAGTAACCGTTATCCAACATTTTGGAAGAGTTTTGATATGACTTGCTGACAAGATTGTATACCATCTAATAGAGTAATTTTTCAATCCATTGCTTAGTTCAGATTATATGTTCCCCATCGAGTACGACGGACTGTCCTGGAGGCTCCACCTGTCTGCAGTCTGTTCAAACCGCATCGGTCCACATTTGCTGCCGTGATGACACGAGGTATACATAAAGATTTCAGAGACTCCTTTCCCTGAGACTCGCTGTTTGTTCAATGATCCATTCATTTATTTTATTATCTGCGAGCGTGCGCAATCTGGTCAAAAATAATTGAAAACAGACCTATATGAAATGCGTCCGAATAAGACTGGCGAACCATGCGGCAAGCGAACGTGTCAAGCAGTCGTCGCGTCCGATGCACTCGGACGAGGGTTGAAACGGCTGCCCCTCTCCAACCCGGCTGCAGAGCTGATTGATTGCCGCAGTTTGCCTGTTGCCAGCCGCTGCCGGCCCCGCTTCTAGTCAGTGGCTGCGAGGGAGGTCTCGCCGTCGTTTTGAATGGTTGTCCGAGAGCGGCGCACGCGGCGGCTGCTTGACATGCACCTCACTACTGACACTTCCTTGAACATAGACTCTTTATCAACAATATCATTGCATTTTATACAGCTCAACTCACCATCGTTAGTGTGTAAAGATAGCTTCACATAATTTCTTGCAGCCCACGAGTTTGTCCAAACAACCAAGACGCACTGATTACACCAGGCGGAACTATTGAAGTGTGCAATGCGCCGGGAGCGCAGTGCAGTGAGGTGGGTCAATTAAAACCATAAAAGTATGGCCAGTAATGAACCATCTGTAAGGGTGATCAAATCGAGCTGACTCGGATGGCGTCAGTCGGACTTCACGAGTAATCCAAAATTTTGCGTGTTGCAAAATAGCACTTCCATCAGAGAGCCCTATCATCGCAAAATGAAAGCTGGAAAAAGCAACATACGGCTTGCGATGATTGTTGACATGATACGTCAAAGTGCATTCAAACGGACACGAACCTGGAATGCTGACGTAGTGACTAACAAGGGAAGGTCTTATGGACAAAGTAGCCATCCCGAACAAAATGCTCTGTTTAAAGATTAGTTTTTGATTACGGTTTCGGAATTGACCCTTCTAGACTCTGTTTCGTTCCAAGTGAACTCATGTTTTCGGATATCACAGCGCGGAGCGGTGGCTTCTTCGTCGAAACCTCCTTATCACTAGTTATATTCCACCGAGGCTCCGCTGCTGGTGAAAATCAAAATCAACAGGTCACTAGGGATGTACCAGAGGTTAGCTGCTCTGCTCTTCTCTGAATGGAGTTATACTGTCGTTCTCTAAGCCAAACTCCGGTCCGCGATTAAGGACTGCAGCTGTTGCATCATGCGGCACGTGAGAATCGTGCTGGGAGAAAGGGGAATCGTGCCGGGACCAAGTGGTCTCAGCACGATTCTCACGTGTCGCATGACGCAATAGCCGTAGTACGCAAATGCGGAGCGGAATTTGGGCTAGAGAACGAAAGTACGTGATACGTTTTAATAGGTAAATGACCTCACCGTGCCGCGGCCCTCCAACGTAACACAAAAACTGAAAAAGAAACCTCATATTTGGTTATGATTATGATTTTTATCGGTAACTATAACATAACAGAAAATTTGAAATTTGTTAAAAACCTCCGATACGATGAAAGAAGAAAATCCCTGCATGCGGAATATGAAACAAGGGGCCATGGGAGGGAGTGGAGAGCTCGAGGCGAAGAGCAGTGGCCGCCAACACTGCAAACCGCTAGCGAAGATGCGATTCCGGATACCAACTTCGTAGGTCCGCCATTTGTGCTCTGCGCCTTAAACAATCCTTCTGTACGATGTTTCAGTGAGAACTTTTTTCGACCTTCGGGTTCCATTGACTCCTAGGTCAGAAAGTCCATTGTCTTTGGTTAATTGTGGGGCACCGCAAATCGATTTTTTTATGAAGTTTGTTCGGGAAGGTTATTTGGGTTTTATGAAAGACTAAAGTGAATCGCGGTAGTCATAATTACAATCAACGAGGGGAAACTCATCAATAAATGCATATAACTCCGTTCAGAGACGGAGTGTAGCTATGAAAGTCAGTTTCGAGTTTTTCGTCGAAAATTGATCCCAAAAAGTTGCACTCCGTCTGAAAGGGCCGCTTTTTCCAAATGACCTCCCCTGTCAGATTCTTAGCACTGCCTAGGCCAGTCTACGCACTGCGGTCACTTTTTTTTGTGTTTCTTGATAAGAGAAAGGTTTGTTGCTTCGCGGAAACCATGAATCGAACCCGAGTGGCACAGTGCATTGGCCCATACCATCCTGATTGAGAAGTTGAGCATATCTTTATATCAACTTTTGTGGAAGTACAATGGTTGACTATTTCAGCCAGGGTACACCTGCCAGCTGTCGATACCTCTTGCTCAGTACGTTTGTTGTGGCAGCAAATCGCAGTCAGCTACATGCGCCGATGGCAGGCAGACATACGTGCAGATTGTTGGTATGTTGTGGACCATTAGGATTTACTCATCACATCCGTTTCCTTTTATTATAGGGCGTGTGCAAATAGGATGTTAGAAAGTATCCTGTGACTATGTATGCTGTAAAGTTGATACGGAAGACTTTCTTACAGGCCAAACGTACACTTGCAATCCTTTGATGTCTCCTTCGCCGTGTCCCGTTGGATACGATTGCGCCCAGTCGACGGTGCCGGGAACTAATGTTTGCTGTCTCACCAGCACTGGTACGTTGTTTCTTTCTCTTTAGTAATATGCAGGGAGCGTTTTGGATTATGAAAGGCTCTGAAAATAACACTTTGGATGATTAGCCAGGCTGGGTAAAGCAATGTAGCATGGTTATAGACGCAAGCAAGCGACCTTCCAAACGAGTGTTGAGTAAATTTCTTGATGGACTGTTGAGACAAACGTGCATAGAAAAGGGTCATATGATAGCATTGGCATGGACAATCATCATTTCTTCTTACAGTTCCACCAACACTGGCCCCAACGGAGTCCGAGTGTCCCATCGGCTGGAGTTCGTACCGCAACGATATAGACCATAAAACAAGGAAGTGCAGCGGACCATTTGATCACTCGTTCGTTTGATTTCATTCTATAATCACTGCTCAAACATCGTCCATGTCATCCAACTAGAGAGTCACACTCAGCTATTGGGCGAGAAATTATCCGCTCAATGGCTTTCATGGCTTCATTTCCCCGGTCTCAATTTCCCCTGCAAGTAGCGTCGCGGTTCGCTCATTGAATGGCACTGCCTTAGAGGTCGTTCACACTCCCGCCGCCGAGCGGTGCGGCGAGTACAATCCTATAATATTGACCGTGCCGCTCCGCGTGATCAATATAATAGAATTGCACTTCGCCACACCGCTCAGGGCAGAAGTATAAACGATCACTTGCATGAATTTTTTTGTTAACGATGCTGTGAAGTACGTAGACTAGCATGCGAATCTCCTCTAATTTGCCGATGTCGTGCTGCCTGGAGTACGAGCCGACTCGTGATTGCAGTAGTCTTGATCGTCTAACTTCAACTTTATAACTTCATTCAGGTGTCCTATCGGATACTCGTGCGCACCTTCATTGATGGCAGGACAGTTTGTGTGCTGTCGGTTGGCCAGCTCGATGCGATGCGTCCGCGGTCAAACATTCCTCGCCAACAATCATCCACGACTTTGTAGTAGGTACGTGTTCACATATTTATCGAAGTGGAAAAGTGGCATTTAAAGCTTGAGAAACTCTTGAAAAGCTTACTCGAACGCTAACGTCGGACAAGGAACGAAATTCTCATGCCGTAAGATAGCGTGTTTTGGTGTGTCGATTGCGTCCAACACTAATCACTCTACGACATCATGGAAAAAATTCACAACAATGTTCTTCTAATTTGCCTGTACGCACCGAAACTCAGCCTAAATTGGAAATGCTTTGTCATTTTAATCTCCTCATACGCTCATTATCATGTAACTTGAGTTTTCTTCTAAAATAAAACAAGGAAATCTAGGAATGAATCCCCCGAGGTAGCAAAAATTTCCATGATGTCGTACAATGAGTAGTGTTGGACGCAATCGACACATCAAAACACGCTATATTACGGCATGAGAATCTCGTTCCCTGTCCGACGTTATCGCTCGAGTGCTCTGCATTTGGAACGTTTTTATTAGCGAGCGGTCGTGCTCTTAAAGGCAGTGTTCACGATAAGAATCGTTTTTCTGTTTTCCTGCCTATTTTGAAAACGGCCCCATGCTGATTCCGATGATGTCTCTGAAATCGTACAATACCTTCTGGGAACGGAGTTACGGCCCCTCAAAATTCAGCCAAGGAAGCATTGTGGACGAGTTGTCCGAGGCTTGTAACTCCCGTTTGTTGCTGCCAAAGTGTGCGAGATGACGTGAGTAAAAAGAGAAGTTGAGAATGAAGGGAAGAACGGGGCTTTTCATCAGAAACCATCGCTCATTTGACCACGAATTCAGGGGAATTTCGAAATTCCTCGGTGAATTTGGTGGACCTTCTGAGTTGGTATCCGGAGCCGCATTTTCGCTAGCGGATCGCAACTTTGGCGACCACTGATCTTTGAAATCGAGTTTGTCCACTTTCGTCATCCCACCCACAGTTTGTCAGCACCATATTGATTTCTAGAAAATTCGTTTTTGATATCTAGGAATAACTGTGTGCCTGCATCGAGTGAGTTCCTTTGTTCTGGATTTGATCTTCTTTTCAATGTTTTGCCGACGAAAATATAATATAACAATACATTGAAAGTTCTTTATCATTAGAGTAGTGGTGAAGGACATGCACTAGGACCGTCCGCTAGTGGGGTAGTTCAAAATAGGGACTCTTTTCTGTTGTCCCAGAACAAATGAGATTTTCTCCCTACATTCAGCTTTTTTTCTAACCAAGAGTCTTCATAGCTATTTCACATCATAGAAAATTCGATACAAAAATTATGGTTCACGTGATTCTATTTGGGATCCGAGAGGCTTCTTGACTGAAAATCCCAGGGGGAAAAGCGAAGAAATGATGACTATTGATCGAATGATTCCGAGCCGAATAACAGCGTTGTCCCCACTGATTAGATGAAACGTATTATAAAAATTTCATACATCCGTTGTTTACACTACAGGTTAGCTGTTTATTTCAGGGAGCGTCTCAATCAGTGTCCACGAGGCTACTCTTGTGACCAGAGCACCAACGTGAGTGCTGTTAATGGAATACATTTTTTGCGAGAATAATTTTCCAGCGTTTTCAGTACCTCTTACTTGAGTGTTAGGTGAGTGCTTGAAGCATAAGGTTGTCCTATCTTTTGCTTCTTCATTCCTCCCTCTCTCTCTCTGTCAAAAGCTTCTGATGTTTCCTTCGTTTTATTTAAACGCAGGGTTCTCGATGAAATCGGTTATTGTGCTATCCTCGTGGAAAGGTAGATTTGGCAATCACAAAACTGATAATAAGTAAAAAATTTAAGAAAAAAAGCTCAGAAACAAGTTATTGCTTCGTGTTCTCCCGACCCCAACTATCGAGATTTCCATGAATTCTTGTTCTGTCAACTTTTATTTTGCTACTATAGTGATTTCTGAGCACTTCTGGAGACTACTGACTGCATTAAAGGCAGTGTTCACGATAGAAAATGTGTTTCAGTTTCCACCAGGAATGGGTAGTGGAAGGGCACACTGTAACGTTGACGTCGAAAGAACGCATGAAAACGAGCCAGGAAAAGCTCCAAAAGAGCCCGAAGTTGCCACTTCGAGCGCATTGAAAACCCCAAAAGCGCATCACACGCCCACCGACGTGAACAAATGAATGCTCGAGATCGTGAGATGAGCGATGATTTCCAATCATTAGCCCCGTTCTTCCCTTCATTCTCAACTTCTCTCTTTACTCAGGTCAGCTCGCATACATCGGCTGCAAAAGACTGAAGTTACAAGCCTCGGAAAACTCGTCCACCATGTTTCCTTAGCTCAAATTTTGAGGGACCATAACTCCGTTCCCAGAAGGTCTTGTACGATTCCAGAGACATCACTGGAATCAGCATGGGACCGTTTTCAAAATAGGCGGAAAAACAGAAAAACTATTTTCATCGTGAACACTGCCTTTAAGAGCAAAATAAAAGGCGGCTAAACAAGCATTGATGAAAATCTCGTTAACTAGGGGACCGGTCGACACCTGTAATTAGCCATTATACCTTGTTTTTAAACGTTTTCCTTAAAATTTCCGGGTTTTTTCACATATTTTACCTTTTGTGATGACCAAATCCACATTCTCAAGCAGAGAACTCAAAAATCTTTCTCATCGCGAACCCTGCCTTTAAAAGCAGCATACACGCTCGCAAAAGTTGTTGAGATAACTACATTAGTGGGGTCGCACGGGCCCTAGAAGAGCCCTCACGAAGGTGGAAGAATTGAAAACTAGTTCAAATGACTGTATTTGAGCCGTATTGAGTCACAAAGTCATCCTTTCTCCGCCCATCGATACGGGCTCCGCCTCTCAATACAAATGATTACGGTCATCGATTACGGTCATTTTGGCTCATTTTTACGCTTCTAACATAGTAAGCGTTCCTGTAATGGCCGTACGAGTGCATTAGCGTCGTTATCCCAACAAATTTGTCGGTAGCTCCGCTAATATAGCCTATGCGGTACAACTCGTCCACTTCTGAGCCAACATAGAACGAACCGTTATATCTTCACATGCTGCCTTTAAAGGCAGTGTTCACGATGAAATTCGTCCCCGAGTTTTTCACTTCAAACAATGCGTTGGCCACTGAGTGCAGGGTTGAGCAGCGTTGTGACTGGTCACAACGGGGGGTCGTAATTTTTTTTTGGAAATTTCGGGAAAAAGGGAAAATTTGGGGAGGGGTCGTAGAAATTCTGGAAAAAAAATAGGATTTCTCACCACTTGGTAAGGTAAAATGAGGTAGGAATAGTCAGTCGCGTCCAAGGTGTATGCATTTTCAACAATATAAAAGCAGATTATATACAGAGAAGCTGTTTAGAAAATTGACTTTTCTAATTAAATTGACAATTAGACACTAAATAAAGCTTTAAAAATTTTGCTAGGGGGTCGTGAGATTTAAAGATTTTTTTGAAAAAAAGGGGGGGGGTCGTAGCCAAGACAAAAATCGCCACAACGGCCTGCTCAACCCTGACTGAGTGTTACCAAAATTACGAAGAAACGGCGCGAAACGCACTAAAGCGTCGCATTTCAGTGACATTATTTTATGACATAGACTAGTTGTCCGGTTGGATAAACATGTTCCCGATGGTTGCCACCTGTGACAAGCCGAGTCAATCGAAAATAGAGGTGCATTTTGTGCAATGCAGTATTAATCAGAATCCGAGGAGAAGAACTGAGCAATAGAGAGTAGAGAATTGCAAAGGACGGGTCCAAAAACGATGTCATTGTCACGACGATCAGTCCCTGTGAGAGTAAAGAGAGGGGGGGGTGTGAGGTTAGAAGATTTCATGTACTTCTGGTGCGTTTTTCTCAATCGCTATGTACGTCTTGTTAGTTCTACCCGGGGGCAATTTATCGATATAGTCAATAATCTCAAAATTGAAAATCAATGTGAATACTGCCTTTCAATTTGCTGTAAATAAATAAGCATTGCTTAAGAGTAGGTGTAGCAAAAACTGCCGCGAGTGATACATTTGGTTCAAAGTGCTTGATTCAGCCAACTATAACCATCTGCTGTGGTGCTGCCGGTCCAGACCTACCCATGTGTCCAAATGGCCGTTCACCTGCGCTGGTAAATGGATTCATTCGTAGCTGTCCTGTGGAGGGACACACGGGAGGTTGCCCCAATGGGAACATTTGTCAGAGAGCGACGACAGGACTGCTTGTTTGCTGCCCCAGGTGTGTGTCTGAAAATACATATTTGAAAGATTGGCATCTTGAAAGATCTTGGGTGTAGAATTTATCCTATACTCCGTATTTTTTTTCAAAATGTAACTAGTCATAGCTTTTGCACTTTTGATTTGACCTGAAGTCCGCTTTCAGCTCGATATCGAGGCAGGATTCCAGGTCAAGCTTCTCTGATGTTTGTCCCAACGGCAGGTTTGTTTGTACTCCCCCTTCCAATTTCACCACATTTGGACCTCGCTGCTTTCAGATCTGCCACCTTCTCTGTTCTCACAAATGATATTGTCTATTGCGACGACACAGCTTACATGTGTGCTGATGGAAACGTAAGTATTGGGATCAACTCAAAAGCTAAGAATTTGTATTCGTTGAAAAGTGAAATAAAAATGTTACAGGTGTGCCTCCCGAAGAAAAACAGTGATCGCTACGTGTGCTGTTCTGCGATTCCAAAATGTAGGGTCGGATTTGCGGAGGTGGATTTCGGAGGAAAAATAAAGAGGTAGGTGGCAAGCATGATGAAATTGCGTTAAATGAAGTAAAATGAACTCGTGAACATACAGGCGACCTCTTAGTCGGCGTTCTGAGTTTATTCGCAGCGCGATGCGATGTTATAATCGGCCTACGTATCGATCAAGCGGCGTTGCGTCGCGTCGTCGCTGGATGTCCGCAGTGAAGAGACGCGATGCATTCCAAATGACGCGCAATTCGCATTGGCGCGACGTCCATCGCGTCGCCTTGCAATGCAACGCGACTCGATGGACGTGAGGCGATGGTAAACTAGTTGCTACTTTTTTCAGTGTTTTTCTTGAACACAACCAAATCTGAGAATGAAAGGAATAGAATAGGCATATGTAGGATCACATGCACGTGAAGGAATACGACATGCATTGCTAGAGAAAATGCCGTTTCTTGTAAAGAGTAATCGTGTACATACGCGATTGCGCGTTATCGCTCAGCATGCGCACAGTGATCACACGTAAATATCGCGGGACGCGATTTTCGGGCCGCACTGACATATGCCGTCGCGCCGCTCCGCGAAAACTTCGAAAGCCGCCTTAAGCACTGTTAGCGTTATACGCTACCGGAATTCATCAAAGGCAGCATACACGCTCGAAGAAGTTGTTAAGATAATTACGCTACTGATGCTTATGGTCGGGATCCCCATTTCAGCTACTAACGACGCGACGCAATGTTTCCCATCCACATCGACCGAAAGTCGATATGCCTAATGTACACTGTCGCTGGACGCGGGAAGTATGAACCCGGCCTATGGCCCTTGGTAGAATGTTCGCGCCGTTGTAAACATTGAAAACTAGTCAAAACCGTCGTCAAAATGTCATCAACTCTGTCCACGAGCATCGTCAACCCCGCCCATAAATAGAAAACTCGTCCATTTTGGTTCTTCGAATACGGTCACTGGTTTTTTGGTGTTTCTAATGGGGTGAGCGTTCTAGTACTGGATCTAGTACCATCTCAACTGTTTATCGCTAATATTCACTGTTTTAGCCACGCAGTGAAACTCGTTCATTTTTACTCGATAACAAAAGCAACCTTATTCCTCTAATTGCTTACAGTTTTCGTCGATTTTTTCGTTAGTTCCCCATACTACCTGCTCCAAACCTTCGATTTATGTCATGAAACCAATACCAATTTCGAGCGTGTCTGCTGCCTTTAGGAGCCAAAGACTAGCCCCTTACTGCTAAAGCCATAAACAGTAGACAGGTGCCTTCTTCCACAAATGGCCGGAGATGTGTAGAGCATACAGAGAGTGGAGGGAGCGATGGAGAGAGCAGTGCACAGGCCAGCGATAGATTCGAATGATTTTCGCTACGGGAAGTCGATCTGAATGAGACTGTCCGCCCACGCGGTCGGCGTGCGTGTCGAGCGCACGTCGCAAAAGCATTTTTGGAGTTCTCAGGTGATTAGCACGTATATTAGACATACAGTGAATGATATCTCACTCGACGGTCTGCCATCGTGGCGAATTTCGTTAGAAAAACGCCTACGCGTCTGTCACTCAACAGACACGCGGACCGCGTCTCTAGTACCTGGCGTCTGCCGTGCCAGGCCTTGGTGAACTGACCATCTGTGCCGGTCGATATCGAGGCAGATAATTTCTTCTTACGAAAAGAATCATATTCATAAGGATAATCAAATCATGGGGGTGTGTATACAAGTCTGTTGGTACCTGCTCGTTGGTGCCCCTGCTTCTACTGAACCCAGCAGACGTTTGAGTGTACACAGGGAACGTTCGAGCGATATAGCGTGCACAACTATATCGCGAAAGTATCCCGCACATTGCATAAAGGTGTCGCCGTCCGGCACACTAAGGCCTCTGGTCCATAACACCTTAGGATCCGTACCTAGGGAGTCATGGAGTCTTTGGCCACAAGCCACAATTTCGCCACCCTGAACTGTCGATCGCTGTCGAGTGATATCCAAAAACTGCGCTATCCAGCCTTCTGACCTTTTTCCATGCACCGTTTGCTGCGTTGCAGGAAACCCGCCTCAAGGATAGACCCGTCATCAGCGTCGGAGAGTACACCATCTACTGCGGCAACGCTGACGATAGGAGAGTGGGAGGCTGTGCAATAGCTGTAAGGAAGGATTTCAATGGTATGGTCAAGGAGTTCGGCTCAACGTCGTGTCGGAATGCATTCGTACGACTGCGGGATCACAGAGGATTCAATCTGTGGATAGTGAGTGCTCATGCGCCCACTGAAACCGCCGAAGACAATTCGAAGGATGCGTTTTATGAGGAACTCAATACGTTGCTGGCCAGGATACCTTGTCAACATGCTGTTGTCGTGGGGATTGACGCAAATGCGAAGATGGGACTTGATCAGGAATCCGAAGTACTCGGTAAATGGTTCTACCCAGTGGAGCAAACATCGGACAATGGCTACCGCCTTGTCGACTTTTGTGAACGCAGTGGTCTGATTATTGCATCGACATTCAAGAGGAATCATCGCCGCCATCAGCTTACGTGGCAGGGACCAACCCGGCTATCTCCAGAAGAGCAGCGGAAGCGGAAGATGACAACTTTGAAACTACAGCTTGACTATGTCCTGACGAGGAATATTCCAGTATCGGACATTCGAAGATCTAGAGCTGTGTGGGATGTCGCATTCGATTCGGATCACCGTCCTGTTCTGTTGAACTTCACTGCGAGGATTCATAAGAGGAAGCGAGGGGCTCAGCCTCTCCAGAGGATTGACATGACAAGTCTCAGAGATGAAGAGTGCAGAAGGAATTTCCGACAACGCGTTTCTATTCACATCGGAGTACGGACTAAGAAGAAACTTTGCGACGCGGATTCTTTTGTCAAATGCATCCAGGACGCTTCGAAAGAGGCACTCCCGGTTGTACAGCCTAAGAAGAAGTTCGCCTACGTCTCAGAAGAAACAACATCTACCTACAACAGAGTATGTGCTCTCCGAACTGCAGGAAACTTCGTGGAGGAGAAGCGTCTGAGGAGGAAGTTGCGTCGGCAGCTTAAAAGTGTCCGCGAACGAGAGTGGACGTGTAGAGCTAAGGAGTTCGAGAAGGCTTGGGAGGAGAAGAATCCGAGGAAAGCCTACACGTTGCTGCGACAGTATAGCGGGAAGATGAAGAGATGTTCTCCTGTCTTGAACACTACCAATGGAGTTGCAGTTGGTGATGCGACGCTGCCAATATGGAAGGATTACTTCAGTTCACTACTGAATCGTCCAGCGCCATCAGTACCTGAGCTCCCGCATGTTCAGAGAGCACATTACGATGTCAGTGAGGAACCGCCGACTGAGTCTGAAGTTTTTGGATTGTGTCCGGAAAATGAAGAATGGAAAGGCAGGTGGAGATGACAACATCACTGCTGAAATGCTGAAAGCTCTTCCTCCGTCTGGGATTCGTGAAATGACCAACACCATCCGTGCCATATGGATGAGCGAAAGGATACCCGATTCGTGGAGACATGCGATCATCGTACCTCTTCACAAGAAGCTATCCGTCACGGATCCTAAGAACTACAGAGGAATCTCTCTACTTCGTGTCATGTACAAGGTTTTAGAACGTATCATTCTCGAGCGACTTATCAAACATCGTGAAGGAACGACCAGAGATGAGCAAGCCGGTTTTCGACCTGGAAGATCGACCATCGACCAAGTGTTCGTCGTGAGAAGAGTAATTGAATCGTGGCAGCGGTTTTCGAAGCCATTACAGCTTGCTTTTTGGACTTTGAAGCCGCGTTCGACTCTCCTCATCGTGATCGATTGCTCAATGCTCTGCGAGCAGATGGAGTCCCGGAAAAGTATGTTCGGTTAATCGAGGACATGAACAAAGGAACAACAGCAGCAGTTCGTACACCTGTCGGATTTACGTCAGCTTTCGAGGTGAAAACAGGAGTAAGGCAAGGAGCCGTTGCAGGACCTTTTCTTTTCAACTTCGCCGTTGATGACATCATGCGTAGAGTTGCAGAACAGTTTCCTGCGGATGTGATCCTAACACCATCAGGACGCTCCTTTGTCGACCTGGAGTACGCCGACGACATTGTGTTATTCGCTGAAAACAACGCAAAACTGCAAAGGATTGTGAACCTCGTTTCGAAGTATGCCGCAGCCTATGGACTTCGTCTTCGTCCCGACAAATGCAAGCAGATGTGGGTCTCTCAGAGGCCTTCAACTGGAGTTTGTGTGGACGGACAACGTATCGAACTGGTGGACGATTTCTGTTATTTGGGCTGTTTGCTGAAGAACGATGGTAGTTATGCAGCGGATATTCGACAACGATGTGCGAAAGCTACGTCTGCATTCAATTCTCTAACCAAGTGTTTGTGGTCTACCACCATCGCGAAGGAAGTCAAGTTGCGCGTCTACCTATCCGCTATTCGCCCTATCATGATGTACGGATCGGAGACGTGGGCAGCACCGAAAACGCAGATGGAAAGGTTGGATTGCACGGAGAGGAAGCTTTTAGGCGTTTGCTTGGATATTTCTGGCCGCGTGTATGCCATAACGAAGACCTTTACAAGGAAATCGACGCAGTACATCAACGCTTGACACGAGGGAGGTGCCAGCATCTCCTAACGCCATCTCAAGCAGCAATGGAAAGTCGACTTCGACTGCTCGGGCATATACTAAGAAGAACGCCGGATCGTCTCGTACAACACGCTTTAAAAATGCTTCCAAATCCTGTCTGGAAACGGCCACCTGGGCGTAGGCGAAAGTTCTGGACGGATGTGGTTAAAGAGGATTTAAAGTCACTCGGCATCGAAAGACAGTTCAGGCGCGATGTTTCGTTTCGCAGGAAATGGAATAGTGACAGCTGGATGGAATGTGTTCAAATTGTGGCTGAAGACCGTGAAAAATGGACACGGCTGACTACTAGGACGGCACACCTCGGTGAAGATGCGGAATGACCGCGTCAGGCGAAAGCCAACTGATTAAGTAAGTCAAATCAAATCATGTACTGGATGCACACGGTCAATAGGTTATCCTAATACTTTCTGGATTAAGAGATTTTTTTAGGTGCAACACTTCGGGCGATTGTAGCCACGGCTTCCATTGTGGCGCATCAGATGTCAACGATGTCCAGATTTGCTGTTCTTCTGGCGCCACTCCAGCTGGGGATGTGAGTGTTTTTTTGTCGAATTGGGAGAACCCGAACTTCTGCAAGCCTCCAATTCAAGATTCAAGAATAGAAAACGTTTCATTCATCTCTGCTTTCAGTTTTTCGCAGTTCCACCCAAAACAAGTTCGACCAGTGTGGACGAAGAAGACTGGGTTGTCATTGAGGGCTAATCCATGAGCTACTCTACCGACTCTTTTCTTCCTTATGTCAAGTGTAACTACATACGTATGTGTGTAGGCTATATTTATTGAAATCATGTAGAACATGGGATGGACGGGCTTGCGACGGTAGATCGTCGCGTGCGATCGAAACCCCGCTGGCCGGTGGTGTCGTGAACGTCGCACGTTCGGAATGACCGCTCATCATCCATTCACTAGACTAAACATCACAAGGAGATTATATATATTTATATATTTTTCATTGTGTGACAACGAACATCCAGAGCCTTACCGTAATTCCCCATAGCAAGAGTATTTATTGTGAGAAGAAAGGGTAATGACGAAGCGGCAAATCACGCTTATTTATTACATAAGAAACCGCTCGCCCTAGGGCTAGTCTGCGCAACCGACCGCTCACCTAAATTGGCGAATGAATTGCTACGCATGTATATAACGTCTGCTGTTTGAATGAAACTGTCCGCCCACGTGGTCGGCGTGCGCGTCTAGCGGCCGTCGCGGAAGCATCTTTCAGACGAGCCTTCCCACGGCTGCAAGCAGCCGACCATAATATTATTCACTTTCTGTCCAATATTTCCGCTAATCGATTCGCAGATCCAAAAAATCGCTTTACGACGGCTACTAGACACGCACGCCGGCCACTTTGGCAGACAGTCTCATTCGAACGGACTTTATGTGATTATTCTTTCTTACATAAACACAGGTTATGCTTTCATATTTATGCAGGTACAGAATAAATATTATCAATATGTAAGTATGTTCTTCAGTAAATAGGTCGAAACTCGGTAAGAGTTCTGTTCCGTTCACAGATTGATGAGAATTTCATATCACATGAATAGAAGAATAAGTAAGATGATGCTCTAAGCCGTGTGTTGAAGAAGGCCACACACTCAGAAAACCCTGATTGCCCGTTCGACCCGTTTCGGTACGGAGACAGAAGCCAGTTTCTGAAAATGGGTTGTTTCCAACTGATTAAAACAGACACCTGTGGGAAGAAATCAAATCGGTAGCCCACAGTTTTGCCGGTTCGAGTCCTCCAGGTGTTTGCCACTTTGGCGCAGGCATGCCAGCGAGCTGAAGGAGGCCGATCCAGGACCAGAAGTTCGCTGACGTGAATTTCGATACCATGTTCTAGAATGATCTTGCATGATTTTTGTTGATTAATCTGTGCAGAGACACTGACCCATTCTTCCACTGAGTTAGCGACGAAGAGTGTGGCTCCCTGCGCGTAGCAGCTGCTCTCAGCTGTTTCGTAGTCCATTTTCTCGCGTTCAAAAAAGTAGCAGGAATCCTTGAATCGGAGCCAGCCATCAGGACACGCACCTATCGACTGGAATGAATGATATGCATACTAGAAAATAACATATTTCGGGATAGGACCGACGACAAATGCGGTTTGCGTGCGTGTCAAGTGGAGCGCCTTCAAGAAGCCGTTTTTTCTGGCGAGTCTCCCCACGGCTTCCCACAGCCCATTGATGGCGACTATTTTACACTATTTGCAGTCTGTTACTTTATCTGTTCCAATTATAGGTGAGTAATTCCATTTATGAGCCGTTATATTACTTGTTTCTGATTGTTTAGGTTCATCTGAGATTAAAAAAAGTGTTCAGTTGGAAATGAGTCCCTCAAGGGTTGGAAAAGTTATACAAAACAGGGTAAATGTGTGCCTTCCTTTTGTTTACGGTTGTCAACTCTGATTAAATACAGTTTTTAGTGTAAAAATATTGAAAAGGCTCCGAACGCATAGTTAAAGGCTGGGTTCGCTATGAAACCTGTTGTCGCGTTATGCTCATGAAGAGGTGGGCCTTTTTCTCTTTAAGTAGCTATGTAGGAACTACTTAAGGAGCAAAATGAAAGGCGACAAAGCCAGCATTTCTGAAAATCTCTCTGATGGGGTTCGAGCGGACATTCAGAACAATTAGCTATCTTAACTTGTTCCCACATACGCGTTGTTCTACTCCAACTTTTGAATTATTTTCACTTTCGTGATAGCCAGATCTTCCTTCTCATGAAGATTATCAACAACAGTTTTTGTCGCGAACCCTACCTTGAACAGATCACGTTTAAGGACACAGGACACCCGAAAAATCAATGTGCAGATTTTATGCTTATCTGAGAGAGAGTCACACGCTAATCACAGCGGTATCTCTAAAATCTTTCAAAACCCCCTTTGAACAGAGTTATGGCCTTTCAAAGATGCCTGGATTTTAAGGGTGGAAATTCGGTGGACGAATTGTCTCAGGCATGCATTCCCCTTCGTTCGCAATCGTTGGGTGAGGGAAAGCCAGTATAAGGAGAGAATCCGGTAATGGACTGAAGAACGACGACTTGTTGAAATTCATCCATCCATCGAGCCTCTATCGAGTTCGAAAATCTGTTAGGGGTCGGGCCTGTGGTGGTGAGCGAAGGGGGTCGGGCCTGTGGTGGTCGCTTATATCTCGCTTATTTGGAGGAATTGAGATCTCGCATTTGGCTTGTGTTATACGGGAGGGGTCTTCTACACAATTACATGGAAATCTCAAAATTCATATCTGAGGGTGTACTGTGACTTTAAGAAAAGTTTCGAATTGTCACTCGTTTGGGTTGAAGAATCACAAATGATTTCCATCTCCAACATCTCAGCCCCCCATCTATGGGGAAGGCTCGTCCGAAAAGTATAAACATACGAAGCAAGAAAAACTCCACGACGGCTGCTCGACATGCACGCCGACCTCATCGGTGGTATCCTCGCTCGGAGAACATTATGCAGCACATGAGGCCTTCTGTATCTTGTGAAAAACAGTCAATGGCAGCGTACGCGCAAAAAAACCTGTATTCGATTTTTTATCGCGCTTCTCCTCTGAACGAAATTGCCGCTGCGGCTCCGCGATAGTGCCCCCCCCACAGGCACCGAAGCGGCACTCTAGCGGAGCCGCGGCGGAACACCCACGGAGCCGAAGCGGCATTTCCGTGATAGTGCCGCAGCGGCTTCGGGAGAGTATGTGATATGAAGTTATTTAAGAATGATAATACAACTAGGGGGCGTAAGAACAAAAATACGCGCCTGCGGTCACTACGTCCTCTGTCTAATAGGGAGAGAGGTTACCGCCGCTTTGCGCCCAAGGAAATACGGAATAAACCTTGAACTTGGGTAATTGAACCTTCGACAATTTCGTTTTACCACACAGAATAGTACATCGTACTCCCTGCTGCATCCTCGCGGAACCGGCGCGGTTCTAACGCAGAGCCGCTGCGGTACTATCGCGGCGATGTCAAGGCTCAGGACACGGCAACAAAATCGTTCGATCACGGAGCCGCCGCGGTACTATCGCGGAACCATCGCGGCAAAGTCGAGGGTCTCGGTACTTTCCCGGCACTGAAACGGCAAATTTTCTCAGAGTCGTCCCTAATGAGACCGAAAACCCTGAAGCGAGCGGAGGGAATGGATGCTGTTTTTGGGGGCGGAGCGAATGGGTTCTTCATGTTTTCTTGCGTATTTTGTGGAGTTCAGATTCCGCGCCTGGCAGGGTTGCTACACACAGTGACCGAACCATAATATCAAATGTTACCCACGAGCTTGGACTGTGCCTTTTCAAGTTGTGTTACGAAGGGGTTTTCTCAGTTGGGTCAACACATTTATTGACATTCTCCGAGCTAAATTCCGGTCCGCATTCGCGGACAACGGCTGTTGCATCACGAAATAGGCAAATGGGGCGACTTGGTCCCATCACGATTCACCTTTCTCCCAGCACGATTATGATAGTGTCGAGTGGTGCAACAGCCGTAGTCCGCAACTGCGGACCGGAATTCGGCTCCAAGAACGACAGTACTAGGAATCAGGCAGCTTTTAGGTTGCTCGTGGAACATTTCAGACTTGGTGATTATGCGTGGCCCTGTACACAAAGCTTAAGTCGATCTGTCCATTTCCGAAAAACTTCATCAGGTTCGGTTAAAAGCCTCCCACCGGGACAAATTTTCGGGGCAAAATGCGAGTTTAAGGAGTTTTTGAGATTCTGCGACAGATTCGCTTCGGAACTTCTCTGTATAGGTTGTTCAAACATGCTCAGGCATTGGGGCGGACTTATCGCACACAAAAGTTGTCGAATAGTACTTACCACGCTCAGGAACCGTTTCTACCGCGAGTGGAAAATCCAAGAAGAACTGGTCGCGGAAAAGTTGCGGTTGCTCGATATCATCGCGTTGTGTGTCCGACAGAAGTGCGGACTTATCGCGCGCAGCAACTGGTATGTAGAATTTACCGCGACCACCAATCGTTTTTATCGCGCACAACAATGTAATTAGGACTGATCGCGAATGACGTGTACCGTCTTCCGGCTGATCGCGAGCAACGGCACATATCGGACTGACCGCGACGGACCCCGCCTCGACTACTACGCACTGTTCTGTGCGGTAAGAAGAGATCGTAGCCGGTTCAATTACCCAAGTTTGAGGTACGTCAAGTATCTCCTTGATTGCATCAGCGGGAGTGCCCTCTGTCCGTACCAGATAGAGGACATAACGCCCGAAGGTGCTTAACTTTGGTCCTAGGCTCCGCCTAGTTGTATTATAATTAATAACTAAATTATATAGACTTTTTGCGGTCGGTCCTTTTTTTTAACCGGGCGTAATTATCGCGAGCCCATTTAGAGCTGATCGCGAGCCCGTTTAGAGCTGACCGCGCGCAAAAGCAGCGGGCTGATCACCGTTGACCACGCGTTCGTTCCTACTCAGCGTCGCGATAAGTCCGCCCCACTGTCTGAGTAGTTCTGAAAGCAATGTTGATGCCCATTGGTCAATCTTCAAGAGGTTTGCCGCGCCCAATGATAAGTACACCTTGTACTCACCGTTCCTCATAGTAAACCTCAAAATATCGAGAATCGGGCTCTAGAATCGGGTTCAGGACCCCCCATAACCTCTAGAGAAAAGCCTAAAGCCAAATCCAGTAGGGTTACCCATCAGGCAATATAATTGCCTAATGGTTACCCTTCCTTTTCCATTCAAACGAGATAACCCATCGGTGATCTAGTTCAAGGATCTCTTTAGCAACTATTGAGGTAGAGTTGAAAATATTCTTCGAAGTGCCTCTCAATAGAATGCGTTTCGTTGCAAATGCCCAAATGGCCTAAAAGCTCTCTTCCATATTTAGCCTGTTTAAGACCTTCAAGTTAAATTGAAATGTTCAGCAAATCAAAAAGGGTTAGCAAACTACCGATATCTAGTTTGCCTAGCCATAAAGTGCATTAAACGAACCGCAATGATCAGCTGCCTCTTCGGTGTCGGGTTTGGCTTTGTGAAATTAGTGTAGTCCCAATTTAGGCGTTCTGGAAAGGCACACAGTAAAACAGGTCAAGTCCGCCTGAAAGAGACTGTATGTGTCATGTGCCATGCGGCCGTATCGAACGCATTTTTCGGACCAACCTTCACACGGCTGCAGACAGCTAACTCGGAAATTACTCATTATTCGCCCAACGCTCCTGCTAGTCGATTCACAAGTCCGAAAAATGCATTTGCAACGGCAGCTCGATACGCACGTCTATCGTGTGGGAGGGACAGTCTCCTTGGAATATGCAAATGAAAAAAGTTTTTATATTTTTCAGAAAAAAAAAAAGAAACCAAACCTTTTCGGATTTGGCTAGTGATGGACCTATCCAACTGTTTGTTATTCGGGTACGCAACTCTATTATATCGCATTCGGTCTAGAAATAGTATATTAGGGTTTGTGAAACTTTTGGCGCCGTCGAACTCGTTTGGCTAACTGCGGAAAATTCACAGAAATCCCACCTGGTCTCAGAGAAGCTCGAGCTGCAATAGGGAAAGAGGAGAGTATGATTATGATTCTGGAACACATGCATTTCACATGATGTTTAAAACAATCAAGAGATGCAAACTGTATACTCACAAGAAAATCATGGACGAAACCGAGATTTTATTTGCTCAGTGCTCGCTTATATACCTGTTTTCCAGTCTAAATGAGGTAAATGTTACTATGAAGTCACCGACAGGCGCAGATGTGCGGGCGGAAGTCACAGGTGCAACCAGACAGCTACCGCCGTACTTACATATATGTAGCCAAACAACAAATACCTTGCTGGTAATTAAGGAGATTGAGTAAGGGTCTAGCGAATTACCGCAGAAAGTGTGGTAAACTAAACGGGCGAAGCGCCGCCCCCCATGACAAGCGCGCTACTCATAAACTTCATCTAATCTGATAAGCCACGGAATGACCAGTCTGCGTGAGAGCGGGAGCCCAGCCGGATGTTTCAAAGGTCAACTAGAGCATAATCAAAAATTTATGTAAAAAGTAGAAGACCAACGGACGTGCTTCCCATTTCCGACGTTACGTTTTACCCTTTGTCTGCAGCCTCCCGAAACACACCAAACAGGCGTCATTAAATATTTCAGAGCCTTTTTTTTAAACAGTTTTTCTCCGGTATCTGAGAGTGCTATGATGATATCTGAGGTTTTATGATGCCACTTATCAACCTTTATAGTGCTTCTCTGGGCCAAATAAATTCCGGTGCGCAATTGCGTCTCGGGACGCTTTGCAGCCGCACGCGCTCGAGTCGGTCGAGTTTCCAGCGCCAAAGCCGACACGATCGGGCTTTTTTATACAGTTTTCTCCAATTTTTCTTAGTTTCCAGTTTCCAAAACCAACCTAGAGTACACAGATCGGCGGCTGTGGCGCTGGTAACTCTTTCGACTTGGGAGCGTGCGGCCGCAAAGCGTGTCGAGACCCAATTGCGGACCGGAATTAGGCCCAGAGAAGCACAGTACTTCGTGGGCTTATCTACTCAGAAACATCGTGAACACCGCCTTTGAGTAAAACGGTTTTTCTGACTTGAAATTTTTTCATGGGGAATCTTTGAGCTGATGATCCCGAACCCCCCAGGTTCGTGATCAATTTTTTAGAGTTCTCGATATGATACGTGCAAAGCTTCCCAAAGAAGGAAGTTTTGAGGGCGAGGCGCGACTTTGCACGACTTTTGGATTGCTATTGTAAATTTCGCTCAAAACTTAGCTGTAGGAATTATTTAGGGTGCAGAACACGAATGTGACGTCCGGTTATCGAATTTCGAAATATTCAGGAAGGTTACGGTGTGGATAAAGTAGTTTTGTCAAAATCTCAGATTTTTCATGAATCTTGTCTGTAGGGGTAATTTGGGGTGTTGAACCCTGATTTGATGTCGAGTTGCCGATTTTCAGAATGCCAAGGAAGGCTTGGCCCGCTGAGTGGCATTATACCCACTGTATTCTACAGTAGCCCTCAGAAAGTCGGCAAAAGGACTCCGGATTCGTGTTTAGCACCGTATCCTCTCTATACCATCGGCTAAGAGCTCTCAAATTCCTTTATCCAATTATTAAATTTGAAAACCTGTTTTCATTGAGATTCAAGAACTGTGCTTCCCTGGGCCGAATTCCGGCCCGCAATTGCGTCTCGACACGCTTTGCGGCCGCGCGCTTTCGAGTCGGAAGAGTTTTCGGCGCCGCAGCTGTTCACTCTAGGTGGGTTTTAGAAACTGCAAACCAAACGAAATTGAAGAGAACTGTTCAAAGAAAGCTATATCGAGTGGGATTAGGCGCTGAAAATTCGACTTTCTCGAGCGTGTGCGGCTGCAAAGCGTGACGCAATTGCGGACCGGAATTTGGCCCAGAGAAGCACAGTAAATAAAGACAATCGAATATCCGGAAAATATTCGTTTTCTTTTTATTCACAACAAAGACTGTAAAATTGAACGGTGGGAGAATTGTGGACAAGTTGTCTCGGGCCTGTTTTTTCCTCGTCGTTGGCAGTCATCGCAGTGGAGCAGATCTATGAAGCTAGAACGATAACAATTGGAAGAACGTAGGTTTTGATTAGAATCCATATCGCGTTCCGTTACCATTCACACCGAAAACCCTAAAGTGGGCGGGAGGAATGGGTGCTCGACTTTTCTCGTTTATCTCAGCGAGTTGTGATTCCGCGTTTGTTAGGGGCGTTACACACAATGACCGAACGAAAATATCAATTTTTACTTACAACCTTGAACGGTGCCTTCGAAGGCTGCGTACGCGCAAAAACCCATTGCCGATTTTTTCAATATTTTACGCAGGTGGGCCTACGACTCAGGCAATTCACAGCCCCGAGCGGCACCTAACTGGAATAGGAGCCGCCTGACAGTGCGGCTCGTTCTGCTAATCTCCGTGTCGCCGCTGTAGCCCATCAGGCCAACTGAAGCAGGCCGGACAGCAACTGCGTTGGCTCGGAAAGCAACAGCAGTGGCCCTGAAAACAACAGAAGCCGACTCGCAATTGGGAACAAGAGCCGAACTGTCAGGCGGCTCGTGGCCGAAAGGTTGCCTGCGGAGGTTGTGATGTATAGCTGATAGGCGTCACAAAAACCTTTCTAAAGTCCCGGAGAATTCAACCCCCTTTTTTACGCCTATCTTGAAATTGTTTAGCACTGCAAACTCTTCAAGTAAATCGATTATTTTTGCCTTTCTATTGTCGAAAACTCTCTAAAAATAGGAAACCTTTAACAAATTTCCTCGAAGCAAAGAATCATCATTTTTTTAATTGCCCAATTTTAAGACGGCGTTTCTGTTTTTTCGTGGTGGATGATTGATTGGGGAAGCCCTTTTTGAACCACGGAATAATTGTTCACGTAATAATTGTAATATGAATGCGCAACATTGAGGTGTCAAGCTTTGCCAGCTACAGCGCGTTTCATAACTACAGAGGCACCCTATTTTTTTTTGAAATTCTCAGATTCGTATTACGTATTGAGAAGAACCAAGTTCAGTATTCGAATACCCTTCGTACACATACTCTCTCATAATCACAACTTTCCTTCTAGTTTCCATTATGAATATTCTTCGGAGCTTTTTTTAATTTTACACTGTTTCAAAATTATAAAGGCACTGAAGGAATAGCTATTGCTTTTGATCATATCGCCAGAGTTGCTCGTCCACTCTTCACTGTAACATGTAGTGTTCCTATCTACTACAGTTTACCGTGAATTAGTGCTGTTTACCAAAAATCAAGGTTAGGCGGCTGTGTTACAAGAACCTGGACACTCCATTGGAGAGACCGAGATATTCCATCAATTGCATCGGCACACTTCTTTGTTCTCAGGCTCTATGTAGGACAAAGAATACTAGAGGAATACCTAGAATACTGAAATCAAAATCATTGCCAGACACTTTTTCGGCTCCATGGTGTCTATTTAGACTGAATCAGTGATAAAGTGAACGAATCCAATGACTCTTCCCACTTCTGACGCCTTTTGAAAAAGATGCCGTTCTTGTCCCGTCGTCAAATTTTAGATACATGATCCGAGACGGCTTGTAGACCCGATTGGCTCTATGGTATAGTCTTAAAAGCGCTTACGTTGGGCTGATTGGCTGTCTACGATGTCGACATATCTGATAGAAGATACTCCTTGAATCCGTGGCGTCATCGAAGTCGAGAGTAAAATATTATCTTGCTGTCCATGTGAGCCCCCTGGTTTCGCTAAGTTCCAAGGTCATATTGTTTATTTCTCTGTTAGCTTGCATATATTCTAGAAAAAAATCCATTGAACTTATGTGCGGTGTGTCAATCAGAGAGATTGATACAGGTTAGAAGCTATACATGACCGTTGATGAGCTCAAAAGTGCGACTCTTGGTTCATGAACGAGGAGCAGGCCAAGGCTGACATATAAGTTGTGTAATTCCATGTGTAACCTTATCTTCGAAGTTGAATTTCATGGGCAAGATTGCAGCATACTAACTACTTAAATTTGCACTGAAGGGTCGCTTAGCCGCAGTTGTACTACCATATTGAAAAGTGCCTTTATAGTTTTGAAACAGTGTCAAAAGAGAAACCATTTGAAAATATTGCTAAAAATAATTTTTGCGGGGAAATTCGTTGTGGTCTAGTGTATACGGAAGGGAACACGTCGCCATATATGCACAAGGGTGCCCGCAACCATCTATCGCTCCAGTTATTCTAAGAAAATAAGGTGCCTTTATAGTTATGAAACGCACTGTATCTCCACTTTGTTCATGCATTACGAGGAAAAAAACCAAATGTGGTTTTGCACGGACGCCGCCTTCATAGCGTCGGCGGGAGATCATTGACATGACTCATGACTTTCTACCGGTCACCATTTGTCAGCCGAAACCCAATGTTGAAGCGCGTTCACTTTCTGCTCGTGGCTGTTTTATGAGAAACAATGTGCCTTGTCCACGATTCTCTACCAAAACGCCTCGAAGCCACTAAATGATAAAAAAGGTCTTGAAGACAGTGATCACGATGAAATATGATTGTCGACTTTTTCTTAGTTAAAGACACAGTCCAACCTCAGCATCGAATTTCTGTTTCTTTGCTTATCTCAGATAAAATTTCACGCTGATCACAATGGTGTCTCCGGAATCGCGCAGAACTCACTACTAACGGAGTCATGGCCCCTCAAAAATTCTAAATTTGAACGGCGAGAATTTCGCGGACGAGTTGTCTCGAGCCTGTTTCTTCTTGTTATTGGCAGTCATAGTCCTGAAACAGGTTCCAGTATAAAGCAGGACCGATAACAAACGGAAGAGCATAGATTTTTGATAAAATAAATCGCGTTTCTCTTCCTTATCGAGATCGGAAGCTTGTCGATGGGCGTCACCTATTTTTTCTTTCAAGGGGGCGTGGTCGACTTTTCCTCGCTTTCTCTCGCTTCATTGACCGAATTGAGATTTCGCGCTGGGCAGGGTTGCTATACACGGCGGCCGGAATATAATATCAAAAATTACCCCTGAGCTTGTACCGTGCCTTTAAGACTTATTTTGGTTCGCTGGGTTACAACCTATACAAAAAACCCACGAAAAAAATCCATTTGAAGTTAAAATAGCAATCTAAAATCGGCCGATTTTTCGCATGTGAACGACTCTAGTGATGCTTTGTAGTATCAGGGCTTATCAACCGGCTCGAAATTAATGATCAGTAATTGAGTTTTGATTGTCGATTTGGCCTTTCTCGAGCTCATTTTTCCTCAATTAAATGCCACTAATACTTTTGTTGGTTTTTCCCAATAAATGTTTCTGTATGCTCCTTAACGAGTTTATTAGTTGTTGTGCACGTCGCATAATTTTGACCAGGCACAACAGCAAATTCCACTTTCTATGGGCGGAGCTATGCACCTGTGCGCGGATTGCAATCATTTCGAATTAAAGGCAGGGTTCACGATGGAAATCGTTTTTCTGTTTTTTCGCCTATCTTGAAAACGGTACCATGCTGATTTCAATGATGTCTCTAGAATCGTACAAGACCCCCTGGAAACGGAGTTATGGCCCCTCAAAATTCAGCTAGGGAAGCATTGTGGACGAGTGGTCCGAGGCTTGTAACTCCCGTTTTTTGCAGCCGATGTGTGCGAGCTGACCTGAGTAAAGAGACGTTGAGAATAAAGGGAAGAACGGAGCTTTTGATCGGAAACCATCGCTCATTTAACCACGAATTCAGGGAAACAGTTATAGGACGTGGGCGTAGTGGCCCAACGGGTTGACTGGCCCACGAGATTTCCACCCACTTACCGGCCGTTTTTCGTCGCATTTCCGTTCCTAATCATCTTAGAGGGACCCAAAGCTTAAGTTTTAGCCAAAAAAACGAGCAAATTTTTCTTCGTGAACACTGCCTTTAAACTCTGTGTTCATGATTAAAAAAAAAGGTGATCAGTTTACACTAGGAATGGGTAGTGGATGGGGCACACTGTAACGCTGACCCTGAAAGAACGGATGAAAATGAGCCAGGAAGAGCCCAAAAGAGCCCGAAGTTGCCACTTTGAGCGCAACGCAAACCCCCAAAAGCGCATCGCCCTCCCTCCGACGTCAACAAATCAAAACTCAAGATCGTGAGATGAGCGATGGTTTTCGATCAACAGCTACGTTTTTCACTTCAGTCTTCAGTCTCAACTTCTCTTTTTAAACAGGTCAAATATCGGCTGACGGAAGTTACAAGCCTCGGACAACTCGTCCACCATGCTTCCGTAGCTTAATTTTTGAGAACCATAACTCAGTTCCCAGAAGGTCGTGTAAGATTTTAGAGACATAATTAAAATGAGCATGTGACCGTTTTCAAGACAGGCGCAAAAACAGAAAAACGCTATTTTTCGTGAACACTACCATAAACCTCTCCAGCCGCTTCGCGGCTGGAGCGATAATAACTCTAAGCTTGGAGCATTTGTAGCCGACCCTTCGCAGTTCTTCAGCCGTTTTCGAACAAAACAGATATTTGCAACTTTCTCAATTACATTTTCTATCGTTAACACTGCCTTTGAGGAAGCAGTAAGTTATGACTCACCTACATAAACGGTTTTGGCGTGCCACCAACGCTGGAAGGTCAGGAGCCTTTGTGATGTCGAGAACTGTACCTCATTCGCCTAATTTAGGGCGAAAACTGCAGGTCGAATTAAGGATTTCCAGGTGGCAAGATGTTAAGATCTGAAAAACCAAATCCTTCAACCTTCATATAGAGTTCCGCTAACTTGAGAGGACAGGGGTGTGACAAAATAATGCTATGGTTTCCCTTTTCGATATAGTCTGACGCATGGACCAGGCGGCTGGCCGTGCGGGTTCGGCGGCCTCACGGGAGTATCGGGTTTTGATTCGCGCGGGTTATCTACCGCCGCAGACACGTCCAATTATCAGACTAAAATTATTACGCGAGCTCTATATAGTTGGTGACCGCTCGAGACGGCGGCTTACTTGGATGTAACTCCGTTTCACTGTGGTTAAGGTATTTTAGAAGAATAGAATACAACATGGTATACTGATTATTGTAATGAATTTGCTATCGGAGGACTGGCAGTACCCGGGCGGTCAAGGAGGGGTGCACGGCTCAGGCCCGAAAGGGAGCAGGCAAAAGGCCCCGCGCGACGCAGTGGCCGGATAGCGCCCGTGAGTGCACGCATCGGTACGGCCTCTCTGATATCTTCAGACCTGCAATCGTTTTTGCACTTTTGCACACAAATTCTCTCATTTACGCTCCAATTTCAGTATTTCAATAATGCTGACCTTTTTCTTCCAACGATATCTGAGTTCTTTTTCTGAAATTTCAGAAAATTATCAAAGACTGCAATGAAGAGAAAAATTCAATTTGACATGTTTTTCTTTGCTACCTGCTTACACAGTCTCCACTCTCCCCCAGTCCACACTCTCTCCTTTTCCTCTTCTTGTCCTACACCATCATCTTATCCACTATCCTCTCTCGCTCACCTGGCACGTATAGCGCCGTAATTTTCGCTCGGCCACTGGGCGTCGTGGCGGGCGCCTGTGAGCCAGCTTCTAGGCAGTAGATTGTTGTGGATGGAGTGAGGGGAGGAGTCCCGTGACGGTCGCGTCGCACGTCGACCGGGCGTTCGCGCCAAGCGTTGCGTCGCCAGGGTGCTGCTGTCGGAGGACTGGCAGTACCCGGGCGGTCAAGGAGGGGTGCACGGCTCAGGCCCGAAAGGGAGCAGGCAAAAGCCCCCGCGCGACGCAGTGGCCGGATAGCGCCCGTGAGTGCACGCATCGGTACGGCCTCTCTGATATCTTCAGACCTGCAATCGTTTTTGCACTTTTGCACACAAATTCTCTCATTTACGCTCCAATTTCAGTATTTCAATTATGCTGACCTTTTTCTTCCAAGCGATATCTGAGTTCTTTTTCTGAAATTTCAGAAAATTATCAAAGACTGCAATGAAGAGAAAAATTCAATTTGACATGCTTTTCTTTGCTACCCGCTTACACAGTCTCCACTCTCCCCCATTCCACACTCTCTCTCCTTTTCCTCTTCTTGTCCTACACCATCATCTTATCCACTATCCTCTCTCGCTCACCTGGCACGTATAGCGCCGTAATTTTTGCTCGGCCACTGGGCGTCGTGGCGGGCGCCTGTGAGCCAGCTTCTAGGCAGTAGATTGTTGTCGAGGGGAGAAGTCCCGTGACGGTCGCGTCGAACGTCGACCGGGCGTCCGCGCCAAGCGTTGCGTCGCCAGGGTACTGCTGTCGGAGGACTGGCAGTACCCGGGCGGTCAAGGAGGGGGGCACGGCTCAGGCGCGAGAGGGAGCAGGCAAGGGCCCCCGCGCGACGCAGTGGCCGGATAGCGCCCGTGAGTGCACGCATCGGTACGGCCTCTCTGATATCTTCAGACCTGCAATCGTTTTTGCACTTTTGCACACAAATTCTCTCATTTACGCTCCAATTTCAGTATTTCAATTATGCTGACCTTTTTCTCCAAGCGATATCTGAGTTCTTTTTCTGAAACTAGTGACCCTTCGGGTCACTAGCCCGTGGCAGCCACTTGACTTGAAGGTAGCATACCTCTTCTTCCAGGACAAATCCACTCGGCTCTAAAGCGTGCGTTGGAGCGTATGTAGTGTCTCCTTCACTCCCACCCTCTCTCGCTGTCTCCTCCCTCGCTCTGCATTTGCAAGCACAGGATTGAAGCTCTCTAAACAGAGGGCACCAGCTCCCAAACATGAACTTTAGTCGTGTTTTGAAGTGTTTTGGGGTGAGGAGTTCAGGGAAGCTTTGAAAGGCTAAACCTTAATTATAGTCGGAACAGGTCGGAAATAGCGCTACGCACCCCGCCAACTTCACGGGATCCACGACAAATAGCTCCGTCCGTAAACCTCTCCCAGTTGACCTCGTCAGTTAACATTACCGGTAAATCCAGCAACTCGGCAGATCAACTACTTGTCCGCCAACCAATTCAATGCCCAGCAAGTCAAGTAGGATAGCTGAAGCAGTCTGCGAACCTCTGCCTATTGGCTCCGTCACTCAACTCTTCCACCCGATCCAGTCGACCACGCCGCTCAACTCTGCCAGTAAACTCAGCCGTTTTACAGGTCAGCTAAGCCAGCTAACCTCGTCCGTGTACAGCTTGGCTCCCTCGTTTGAGCCGGTCGAAATGAGGCTTATCGGGCTTATAATGTCAAACCTTCTTTGTCACTGTTATATTTTGCCATGACCGACCGCTCCGCTGCTTGCTCCACCCGGGCTGATTTGAGCGAGCTAGGCTTTATCTTCATCAGTATTCCTCGTCATGACACATCGCCGATGAACAAATAGCTCCAAACGACAACTACGCAATCCAACCTCGTTCGTGAACTCCTGGCGTTGACCTCGCCAGTAAACTTCACCAGCCAGGTCAGCATCTCCAACCTTGACGTTAACTCTCATTAAAGATAATTAACATCACAATAACCCTATATTCATGGCATACTCACTCCGTTCTCACTTCTTTAGCAGCGTTCTCACCCATACTACGAGTTTACACGAAAAAACGCTTTATACTCGAGTGTAAATAGACATCCAGCATCTTTTGCCGAGGCATGTAGTTCCGGATTGACAAAGCACGCATAGAGTGGTCAATCGACCATCCGTCGTTATACGCTCGTCGATGCTCTTCCATTAATGGCTTCGGAAAAGTGCAATGTTCGCATGGAATATCCTGAAAATGATTGAATTTTCACAGTTACAAATCCAGAGAACTGCCGCATTCAATACGTGCCGAATATGCATTCTCGAGTGACCACTACCATCGGAAGCAGGGATGTGCGGAAATTGCCGTTTTTCCGGTTGAAGTTTTCAGACGATTTTTGTCGATTGTCGTTTTTCCTCTCATTTTTCGACAAATTTCGGCAAAAAGTGCGTAATAGATAATAAACGCCGCGATTAGGACGCGCATGGTGAGCCCGATAAGCCTTGCTGCGGCCGGCTCGAAAGGAGGGACAGGATATACATATTTTAAAAACATCAAGCCAGTTGGTGTAACCTTGGACATTAATGTTAGGCTCTCCGGAACAAGAATTATTACCCTGAACAATTTTAGGAGAGACATAAAGGGTTCAGTTGAAAAAGCACTGGGTGGCTCGATTTGTGTCAGACATTTGGTAACAATAAATTTCTATTGAGATCATCTTGCATCATAATTAACGCCTAGGAGTTGACCGACCGTTGACCACAGAAAACGCGGTACTTCACTGGGAGCGCACAGAGCGACGGAAAAGCATATGGGACCCAACTGGGAGGGCGCCAAGCGTCGCGGGAAAAGTGGGTGGGATCAAACTGGGAGAGCCCCAGGCGCCAAGGAAAGTGTGTAGGACCCGACTGAGAACGTGCGAAGCGCCCGTAACCCGCTAGGGGTGCGCAGAGCGCCGAGAAATGCGTGCAAGACTTTGCTGAGAGTGGGAGTGTAAAAGCTTCGTGTAAAGGATGCTGGACTTAAGTGGCAGTTTGTGGGCCTATGCACTTCGCCGTTTTCTGTTATATTCACAATCGCGCTGAAAACATTCTTCTGTGTAGAGAAAAAATTTTTGAGTTCGGAGGGGGTGTACACATCGTGGAAAACATTCGTTTCAATTAGATTCGTTGCTTGACCATAAACTGGATGCATAGGCTCTGGGGTTATAAGTTGGGAGGAAGGGGTGGCGTATAGTTTGGGAAGGAGGTGGTTTGAGACGAGCGCGATTTTTCTGAACTCGGTCTTTTGAAAAGCTTGAGAAACTACCCAACTGCATGTATTTGAGTTGTTAGCGCGCAGACCAGGATAATTTTAAGGGTCGGAGGGGGAGGGGGTTGTCGAAGATGGAGCAGTATCTCAAAAATGCTCCAAATACTGTCCGAAAATGTGCGTTCTAGTCGCATTCATCCACCTCGGAATCTTTTATCTAAATTTCGGTGAAATAGTGCACACGCCGTGAAGCATGCCAACAAGTACGCCGCGAAGAGGCGTGGCTGTCACGCCTGTTAGAAAATAATTTTCGAAAGTAGTACCATATTAAGCTCTTCATTTCTTCAAAGGCTGCGTTCACGAAGATTATCCTCGGTGACTTTCCACAGCACGCATCGGTACGATCTTCAGACCTCTCTGATATCTTCAGACCTGTAATCGTTTTTGCACTTTTGCACACAAATTCTCTCATTTACGCTCCAATTTCAGTATTTCAATTATGCTGACCTTTTTCTTCCAACGATATCTGAGTTCTTTTTCTGAAATTTCAGAAAATTATCAAAGACTGCAATGAAGAGAAAAATTCAATTTGACATGTTTTCCTTTGCTACCTGCTTACACAGTCTCCACTCTCCCCCATTCCACACTCTCTCCTTTTCCTCTTCTTGTCCTACACCATCATCTTATCCACTATCCTCTCTCGCTCACCTGGCATGTATAGCGCCGTAATTTTCGCTCGGCCACTGGGCGTCATGGCGGGCGCCTGTGAGCCAGCTTCTAGGCAGTAGATTGTTGTGGATGGAGTGAGGGGAGGAGTCCCGTGACGGTCGCGTTGCACGTCGACCGGGCGTCCGCGCCAAGCGTTGCGTCGCCAGGGTACTGCTGTCGGAGGACTGGCAGTACCCGGGCGGTCAAGGAGGGGTGCACGGTTCAGGCCCGAAAGGGAGCAGGCAAAAGCCCCCGCGCGACGCAGTGGCCGGATAGCGCCCGTGAGTGCACGCATCGGTACGGCCTCTCTGATATCTTCAGACCTGCAATCATTTTTGCACTTTTGCACACAAATTCTCTCATTTACGCTCCAATTTCAGTATTTCAATTATGCTGACCTTTTTCTTCCAAGCGATATCTGAGTTCTTTTTCTGAAATTTCAGAAAATTATCAAAGACTGCAATGAAGAGAAAAATTCAATTTGACATGTTTTCCTTTGCTACCTGCTTACACAGTCTCCACTCTCCCCCATTCCACACTCTCTCCTTTTCCTCTTCTTGTCCTACACCATCATCTTATCCACTATCCTCTCTCGCTCACCTGGCATGTATAGCGCCGTAATTTTCGCTCGGCCACTGGGCGTCATGGCGGGCGCCTGTGAGCCAGCTTCTAGGCAGTAGATTGTTGTGGATGGAGTGAGGAGGAGTCCCGTGACGGTCGCGTCGCACGTCGACCGGGCGTCCGCGCCAGCGTTGGGATCGCCAGGGTACTGCTGTCGGAGGACTGGCAGTACCCGGGCGGTCAAGGAGGGGTGCACGGCTCAGGCTCGAAAGGAGCAGGCAAAAGCCCCCGCGCGAGGCAGTGGCCGGAGAGCGCCCGTGAGTGCACGCATCGGTACGGCCTCTCTGATATCTTCAGACCTGCAATCGTTTTTGCACTTTTGCACACAAATTCTCTCATTTACGCTCCAATTTCAGTATTTCAATTATGCTGACCTTTTTCTTCCAAGCGATATCTGAGTTCTTTCTGAAATTTCAGAAAATTATCAAAGACTGCAATGAAGAGAAAAATTCAATTTGACATGTTTTTCTTTGCTACCTGCTTACACAGTCTCCACTCTCCCATTCCACACTCTCTCCTTTTCCTCTTCTTGTCCTACACCATCATCTTATCCACTATCCTCTCTCGCTCACCTGGCACGTATAGCGCCGTACTTTTGGCTCGGCCAGTGGGCGTCATGGGGGGCGCCTGTGAGCCAGCTTCTAGGCAGTAGATTGTTGTGGATGGAGTGAGGGGAGGAGTCCCGTGACGGTCGCGTCGCACGTCGACCGGGCGTCCGCGCCAAGCGTTGCGTCGCCAGGGTACTGCTGTCGGAGGACTGGCAGTACCCGGGCGGTCAAGGAGGGGTGCACGGCTCAGGGCCGAAAGGGAGCAGGCAGAAGCCCCCGCGCGACGCAGTGGCCGGATAGCGCCCGTGAGTGCACGCATCGGTACGGCCTCTCTGATATCTTCAGACCTGCAATCGTTTTTGCACTTTTGCACACAAATTCTCTCATTTACGCTCCAATTTCAGTATTTCAATTATGCTGACCTTTTTCTTCCAAGCGATATCTGAGTTCTTTTTCTGAAATTTCAGAAAATTATCAAAGACTGCAATGAAGATAAAATTCAATTTGACATGTTTTCTTTGCTACCTGCTTACACAGTCTCCACTCTCCCCATTCCACACTCTCTCCTTTTCCTCTTCTTGTCCTACACCATCATCTTATCCACTATCCTCTCTCGCTCACCTGGCATGTATAGCGCCGTAATTTTCGCTCGGCCACTGGGCGTCATGGCGGGCGCCTGTGAGCCAGCTTCTAGGCAGTAGATTGTTGTGGATGGAGTGAGGGGAGGAGTCCCGTGACGGTCGCGTCGCACGTCGACCGGGCGTCCGCGCCAGCGTTGTGTCGCCAGGGTACTGCTGTCGGAGGACTGGCAGTACCCGGGCGGTCAAGGAGGGGTGCACGGCTCAGGCTCGAAAGGGAGCAGGCAAAGCCCCCGCGCGAGGCAGTGGCCGGATAGCGCCCGTGAGTGCACGCATCGGTACGGCCTCTGATATCTTCAGAGCTGCAATCGTTTTTGCACTTTTGCACACAAATTCTCTCATTTACGCTCCAATTTCAGTATTTCAATTATGCTGACCTTTTTCTTCCAAGCGATATCTGAGTTCTTTTTCTGAAATTTCAGAAAATTATCAAAGACTGCAATGAAGAGAAAATTCAATTTGACATGTTTTTCTTTGCTACCTGCTTACACAGTCTCCACTCTCCCCCCATTCCACACTCTCTCCTTTTCCTCTTCTTGTCCTACACCATCATCTTATCCACTATCCTCTCTCGCTCACCTGGCACGTATAGCGCCGTAATTTTCGCTCGGCCACTGGGCGTCATGGCGGGCGCCTGTGAGCCAGCTTCTAGGCAGTAGATTGTTGTGGATGGAGTGAGGAGGAGTCCCGTGACGGTCGCGTCGCACGTCGACCGGGCGTCCGCGCCAAGCGTTGCGTCGCCAGGGTACTGCTGTCGGAGGACTGGCAGTACCCGGGCGGTCAAGGAGGGGTGCACGGCTCAGGCTCGAAAGGAGCAGGCAAAAGCCTCCGCGCGAGGCAGTGGCCGGATAGCGCCCGTGAGTGCACGCATCGGTACGGCCTCTCTGATATCTTCAGAGCTGCAATCGTTTTTGCACTTTTGCACACAAATTCTCTCATTTACGCTCCAATTTCAGTATTTCAATTATGCTGACCTTTTTCTTCCAAGCGATATCTGAGTTCTTTTTCTGAAATTTCAGAAAATTATCAAAGACTGCAATGAAGAGAAAAATTCAATTTGACATGTTTTTCTTTGCTACCTGCTTACACAGTCTCCACTCTCCCCCATTCCACACTCTCTCCTTTTCCTCTTCTTGTCCTACACCATCATCTTATCCACTATCCTCTCGCTCACCTGGCACGTATAGCGCCGCAATTTTCGCTCGGCCACTGGGCGTCATGGCGGGCGCCTGTGAGCCAGCTTCTAGGCAGTAGATTGTTGTGGATGGAGTGAGGGGAGGAGTCCCGTGACGGTCGCGTCGCACGTCGACCGGGCGTCCGCGCCAAGCGTTGCGTCGCCAGGGTACTGCTGTCGGAGGACTGGCAGTACCCGGGCGGTCAAGGAGGGGTGCACGGCTCAGGCCCGAAAGGGAGCAGGCAAAAGCCCCCGCGCGACGCAGTGGCCGGATAGCGCCCGTGAGTGCACGCATCGGTACGGCCTCTCTGATATCTTCAGAGCTGCAATCGTTTTTGCACTTTTGCACACAAATTCTCTCATTTACGCTCCAATTTCAGTATTTCAATTATGCTGACCTTTTTCTTCCAAGCGATATCTGGGTTCTTTTTCTGAAATTTCAGAAAATTATCAAAGACTGCAATGAAGAGAAAAATTCAATTTGACATGTTTTTCTTTGCTACCTGCTTACACAGTCTCCACTCTCCCCCATTCCACACTCTCTCCTTTTCCTCTTCTTGTCCTACACCATCATCTTATCCACTATCCTCTCTCGCTCACCTGGCACGTATAGCGCCGCAATTTTCGCTCGGCCACTGGGCGTCATGGCGGGCGCCTGTGAGCCAGCTTCTAGGCAGTAGATTGTTGTGGATGGAGTGAGGGGAGGAGTCCCGTGACGGTCGCGTCGCACGTCGACCGGGCGTCCGCGCCAAGCGTTGCGTCGCCAGGGTACTGCTGTCGGAGGACTGGCAGTACCCGGGCGGTCAAGGAGGGGTGCACGGCTCAGGCCCGAAAGGGAGCAGGCAAAAGCCCCCGCGCGACGCAGTGGCCGGATAGCGCCCGTGAGTGCACGCATCGGTACGGCCTCTCTGATATCTTCAGACCTGCAATCGTTTTTGCACTTTTGCACACAAATCTCTCTCATTTACGCTCCAATTTCAGTATTTCAATTATGCTGACTTTTTTCTTCCAAGCGATATCTGAGTTCTTTTTCTGAAATTTCAGAAAATTATCAAAGACTGCAATGAAGAGAAAAATTCAAATTGACATGTTTTTCTTTGCTACCTGCTTACACAGTCTCCACTCTCCCCATTCCACACTCTCTCCTTTTCCTCTTCTTGTCCTACACCATCATCTTATCCACTATCCTCTCTCGCTCACCTGGCATGTATAGCGCCGTAATTTTCGCTCGGCCACTGGGCGTCATGGCGGGCGCCTGTGAGCCAGCTTCTAGGCAGTAGATTGTTGTGGATGGAGTGAGGGGAGGAGTCCCGTGACGGTCGCGTCGCACGTCGACCGGGCGTCCGCGCCAAGCGTTGCGTCGCCAGGGTACTGCTGTCGGAGGACTGGCAGTACCCGGGCGGTCAAGGAGGGGTGCACGGCTCAGGCCCGAAAGGGAGCAGGCAAAAGCCCCCGCGCGACGCAGTGGCCGGATAGCGCCCGTGAGTGCACGCATCGGTACGGCCTCTCTGATATCTTCAGAGCTGCAATCGTTTTTGCACTTTTGCACACAAACTCTCTCTCATTTACGCTCCAATTTCAGTATTTCAATTATGCTGACCTTTTTCTTCCAAGCGATATCTGAGTTCTTTTTCTGAAATTTCAGAAAATTATCAAAGACTGCAATGAAGAGAAAAATTCAATTTGACATGTTTTTCTTTGCTACCTGCTTACACAGTCTCCACTCTCCCCCATTCCACACTCTCTCCTTTTCCTCTTCTTGTCCTACACCATCATCTTATCCACTATCCTCTCTCGCTCACCTGGCACGTATAGCGCCGTAATTTTCGCTCGGCCACTGGGCGTCATGGCGGGCGCCTGTGAGCCAGCTTCTAGGCAGTAGATTGTTGTGGATGGAGTGAGGAGGAGTCCCGTGACGGTCGCGTCGCACGTCGACCGGGCGTCCGCGCCAAGCGTTGCGTCGCCAGGGTGCTGCTGTCGGAGGACTGGCAGTACCCGGGCGGTCAAGGAGGGGTGCACGGCTCAGGCCCGAAAGGGAGCAGGCAAAAGCCCCCGCGCGACGCAGTGGCCGGATAGCGCCCGTGAGTGCACGCATCGGTACGGCCTCTCTGATATCTTCAGACCTGCAATCGTTTTTGCACTTTTGCACACAAATTCTCTCATTTACGCTCCAATTTCAGTATTTCAATTATGCTGTCCTTTTTCTTCCAAGCGATATCTGAGTTCTTTTCTGAAATTTCAGAAAATTATCAAAGACTGCAATGAAGAGAAAAATTCAATTTGACATGTTTTCTTTGCTACCTGCTTACACAGTCTCCACTCTCCCCATTCCACACTCTCTCCTTTTCCTCTTCTTGTCCTACACCATCATCTTATCCCCTACCCCCTCTCGGTCTCCTCGCACGTATAGCGCCGTAATTCTCGCTCGGCCACTGGGCGTCATGGCGGGCGCCTGTGAGCCAGCTTCTAGGCAGTAGATTGTTGTGGATGGAGTGAGGGGAGGAGTCCCGTGACGGTCGCGTCGCACGTCGACCGGGCGTCCGCGCCAAGCGTTGCGTCGCCAGGGTACTGCTGTCGGAGGACTGGCAGTACCCGGGCGGTCAAGGAGGGGTGCACGGCTCAGGCTCGAAAGGAGCAGGCAAAAGCCCCCGCGCGACGCAGTGGCCGGATAGCGCCCGTGAGTGCACGCATCGGTACGGCCTCTCTGATATCTTCAGACCTGCAATCGTTTTTGCACTTTTGCACACAAATTCTCTCATTTACGCTCCAATTTCAGTATTTCAATTATGCTGACCTTTTTCTTCCAAGCGATATCTGAGTTCTTTCTGAAATTTCAGAAAATTATCAAAGACTGCAATGAAGAGAAAAATTCAATTTGACATGTTTTCCTTTGCTACCTGCTTACACAGTCTCCACTCTCCCCCATTCCACACTCTCTCCTTTTCCTCTTCTTGTCCTACACCATCATCTTATCCACTATCCTCTCTCGCTCACCTGGCACGTATAGCGCCGTAATTTTCGCTCGGCCACTGGGCGTCATGGCGGGCGCCTGTGAGCCAGCTTCTAGGCAGTAGATTGTTGTGGATGGAGTGAGGGGAGGAGTCCCGTGACGGTCGCGTCGCACGTCGACCGGGCGTCCGCGCCAAGCGTTGCGTCGCCAGGGTGCTGCTGTCGGAGGACTGGCAGTACCCGGGCGGTCAAGGAGGGGTGCACGGCTCAGGCCCGAAAGGGAGCAGGCAAAAGCCCCCGCGCGACGCAGTGGCCGGATAGCGCCCGTGAGTGCACGCATCGGTACGGCCTCTCTGATATCTTCAGACCTGCAATCGTTTTTGCACTTTTGCACACAAATTCTCTCATTTACGCTCCAATTTCAGTATTTCAATTATGCTGACCTTTTTCTTCCAAGCGATATCTGAGTTCTTTTTCTGAAATTTCAGAAAATTATCAAAGACTGCAATGAAGAGAAAAATTCAATTTGACATGTTTTTCTTTGCTACCTGCTTACACAGTCTCCACTCTCCCCCATTCCACACTCTCTCCTTTTCCTCTTCTTGTCCTACACCATCATCTTATCCACTATCCTCTCTCGCTCACCTGGCATGTATAGCGCCGTAATTTTCGCTCGGCCACTGGGCGTCATGGCGGGCGCCTGTGAGCCAGCTTCTAGGCAGTAGATTGTTGTGGATGGAGTGAGGGGAGGAGTCCCGTGACGGTCGCGTCGCACGTCGACCGGGCGTCCGCGCCAAGCGTTGCGTCGCCAGGGTACTGCTGTCGGAGGACTGGCAGTACCCGGGCGGTCAAGGAGGGGTGCACGGCTCAGGCTCGAAAGGAGCAGGCAAAAGCCCCCGCGCGAGGCAGTGGCCGGATAGCGCCCGTGAGTGCACGCATCGGTACGGCCTCTCTGATATCTTCAGAGCTGCAATCGTTTTTGCACTTTTGCACACAAATTCTCTCATTTACGCTCCAATTTCAGTATTTCAATTATGCTGACCTTTTTCTTCCAAGCGATATCTGAGTTCTTTTCTGAAATTTCAGAAAATTATCAAAGACTGCAATGAAGAGAAAAATTCAATTTGACATGTTTTTCTTTGCTACCTGCTTACACAGTCTCCTCTCTCCCCCATTCCCCACTCTCTCCTTTTCCTCTTCTTGTCCTACACCATCATCTTATCCACTATCCTCTCTCGCTCACCTGGCATGTATAGCGCCGTAATTTTCGCTCGGCCACTGGGCGTCATGGCGCGCGCCTGTGAGCCAGCTTCTAGGCAGTAGATTGTTGTGGATGGAGTGAGGGAGGAGTCCCGTGACGGTCGCGTCGCCCGCCGACCGGGCGTCCGCGCCAAGCGTTGCGTCGCCAGGGTACTGCTGTCGGAGGACTGGCAGTACCCGGGCGGTCAAGGAGGGGTGCACGGCTCAGGCTCGAAAGGAGCAGGCAAAAGCCCCCGCGCGAGGCAGTGGCCGGATAGCGCCCGTGAGTGCACGCATCGGTACGGCCTCTCTGATATCTTCAGAGCTGCAATCGTTTTTGCACTTTTGCACACAAATTCTCTCATTTACGCTCCAATTTCAGTATTTCAATTATGCTGACCTTTTTCTTCCAAGCGATATCTGAGTTCTTTTTCTGAAATTTCAGAAAATTATCAAAGACTGCAATGAAGAGAAAAATTCAATTTGACATGTTTTCCTTTGCTACCTGCTTACACAGTCTCCACTCTCCCCCATTCCACACTCTCTCCTTTTCCTCTTCTTGTCCTACACCATCATCTTATCCACTATCCTCTCTCGCTCACCTGGCACGTATAGCGCCGTAATTTTCGCTCGGCCACTGGGCGTCATGGCGGGCGCCTGTGAGCCAGCTTCTAGGCAGTAGATTGTTGTGGATGGAGTGAGGGGAGGAGTCCCGTGACGGTCGCGTCGCACGTCGACCGGGCGTCCGCGCCAAGCGTTGCGTCGCCAGGGTACTGCTGTCGGAGGACTGGCAGTACCCGGGCGGTCAAGGAGGGTGCACGGCTCAGGCCCGAAAGGGAGCAGGCAAAAGCCCCGCGCGACGCAGTGGCCGGATAGCGCCCGTGAGTGCACGCATCGGTACGGCCTCTCTGATCTCTTCAGACCTGCAATCGTTTTTGCACTTTTGCACACAAATTCTCTCATTTACGCTCCAATTTCAGTATTTCAATTATGCTGACCTTTTTCTTCCAAGCGATATCTGAGTTCTTTTTCTGAAATTTTAGAAAATTATCAAAGACTGCAATGAAGAGAAAAATTCAATTTGACATGTTTTTCTTTGCTACCTGCTTACACAGTCTCCACTCTCCCCATTCCACACTCTCTCCTTTTCCTCTTCTTGTCCTACACCATCATCTTATCCACTATCCTCTCTCGCTCACCTGGCACGTATAGCGCCGTAATTTTCGCTCGGCCACTGGGCGTCATGGCGGGCGCCTGTGAGCCAGCTTCTAGGCAGTAGATTGTTGTGGATGGAGTGAGGAGGAGTCCCGTGACGGTCGCGTCGCACGTCGACCGGGCGTCCGCGCCAAGCGTTGCGTCGCCAGGGTACTGCTGTCGGAGGACTGGCAGTACCCGGGCGGTCAAGGAGGGGTGCACGGCTCAGGCCCGAAAGGGAGCAGGCAAAGCCCCCGCGCGACGCAGTGGCCGGATAGCGCCCGTGAGTGCACGCATCGGTACGGCCTCTCTGATATCTTCAGACCTGCAATCGTTTTTGCACTTTTGCACACAAATTCTCTCATTTACGCTCCAATTTCAGTATTTCAATTATGCTGACCTTTTTCTTCCAAGCGATATCTGAGTTCTTTTTCTGAAATTTCAGAAAATTATCAAAGACTGCAATGAAGAGAAAATTCAATTTGACATGTTTTCCTTTGCTACCTGCTTACACAGTCTCCACTCTCCCCCATTCCACACTCTCTCCTTTTCCTCTTCTTGTCCTACACCATCATCTTATCCACTATCCTCTCTCGCTCACCTGGCATGTATAGCGCCGTAATTTTCGCTCGGCCACTGGGCGTCATGGCGGGCGCCTGTGAGCCAGCTTCTAGGCAGTAGATTGTTGTGGATGGAGTGAGGGGAGGAGTCCCGTGACGGTCGCGTCGCACGTCGACCGGGCGTCCGCGCCAAGCGTTGCGTCGCCAGGGTACTGCTGTCGGAGGACTGGCAGTACCCGGGCGGTCAAGGAGGGGTGCACGGCTCAGGCTCGAAAGGAGCAGGCAAAAGCCCCCGCGCGAGGCAGTGGCCGGATAGCGCCCGTGAGTGCACGCATCGGTACGGCCTCTCTGATATCTTCAGAGCTGCAATCGTTTTTGCACTTTTGCACACAAATTCTCTCATTTACGCTCCAATTTCAGTATTTCAATTATGCTGACCTTTTTCTTCCAAGCGATATCTGAGTTCTTTTTCTGAAATTTCAGAAAATTATCAAAGACTGCAATGAAGAGAAAAATTCAATTTGACATGTTTTTCTTTGCTACCTGCTTACACAGTCTCCACTCTCCCCCATTCCACACTCTCTCCTTTTCCTCTTCTTGTCCTACACCATCATCTTATCCACTATCCTCTCTCGCTCACCTGGCACGTATAGCGCCGTAATTTTCGCTCGGCCACTGGGCGTCATGGCGGGCGCCTGTGAGCCAGCTTCTGGGCAGTAGATTGTTGTGGATGGAGTGAGGAGGAGTCCCGTGACGGTCGCGTCGCACGTCGACCGGGCGTCCGCGCCAAGCGTTGCGTCGCCAGGGTGCTGCTGTCGGAGGACTGGCAGTACCCGGGCGGTCAAGGAGGGGTGCACGGCTCAGGCCCGAAAGGGAGCAGGCAAAAGCCCCCGCGCGACGCAGTGGCCGGATAGCGCCCGTGAGTGCACGCATCGGTACGGCCTCTCTGATATCTTCAGACCTGCAATCGTTTTTGCACTTTTGCACACAAATTCTCTCATTTACGCTCCAATTTCAGTATTTCAATTATGCTGACCTTTTTCTTCCAAGCGATATCTGAGTTCTTTTTCTGAAATTTCAGAAAATTATCAAAGACTGCAATGAAGAGAAAAATTCAATTTGACATGTTTTTCTTTGCTACCTGCTTACACAGTCTCCACTCTCCCCATTCCACACTCTCTCCTTTTCCTCTTCTTGTCCTACACCATCATCTTATCCACTATCCTCTCTCGCTCACCTGGCACGTATAGCGCCGTAATTTTCGCTCGGCCACTGGGCGTCATGGCGGGCGCCTGTGAGCCAGCTTCTAGGCAGTAGATTGTTGTGGATGGAGTGAGGAGGAGTCCCGTGACGGTCGCGTCGCACGTCGACCGGGCGTCCGCGCCAAGCGTTGCGTCGCCAGGGTACTGCTGTCGGAGGACTGGCAGTACCCGGGCGGTCAAGGAGGGGTGCACGGCTCAGGCCCGAAAGGGAGCAGGCAAAAGCCCCGCGCGACGCAGTGGCCGGATAGCGCCCGTGAGTGCACGCATCGGTACGGCCTCTCTGATATCTTCCAGACCTGCAATCGTTTTTGCCCTTTTGCACACAACTTCTCTCATTTACGCTCCAATTTCAGTATTTCAATTATGCTGACCTTTTTCTTCCAAGCGATATCTGAGTTCTTTTTCTGAAATTTCAGAAAATTATCAAAGACTGCAATGAAGAGAAAAATTCAATTTGACATGTTTTTCTTTGCTACCTGCTTACACAGTCTCCACTCTCCCCATTCCACACTCTCTCCTTTTCCTCTTCTTGTCCTACACCATCATCTTATCCACTATCCTCTCTCGCTCACCTGGCACGTATAGCGCCGTAATTTTCGCTCGGCCACTGGGCGTCATGGCGGGCGCCTGTGAGCCAGCTTCTAGGCAGTAGATTGTTGTGGATGGAGTGAGGGGAGGAGTCCCGTGACGGTCGCGTCGCACGTCGACCGGGCGTCCGCGCCAAGCGTTGCGTCGCCAGGGTGCTGCTGTCGGAGGACTGGCAGTACCCGGGCGGTCAAGGAGGGGTGCACGGCTCAGGCCCGAAAGGGAGCAGGCAAAAGCCCCCGCGCGACGCAGTGGCCGGATAGCGCCCGTGAGTGCACGCATCGGTACGGCCTCTCTGATATCTTCAGACCTGCAATCGTTTTTGCACTTTTGCACACAAATTCTCTCATTTACGCTCCAATTTCAGTATTTCAATTATGCTGACCTTTTTCTTCCAAGCGATATCTGAGTTCTTTTTCTGAAATTTCAGAAAATTATCAAAGACTGCAATGAAGAGAAAAATTCAATTTGACATGTTTTTCTTTGCTACCTGCTTACACAGTCTCCACTCTCCCCATTCCACACTCTCTCCTTTTTCCTCTTCTTGTCCTACACCATCATCTTATCCACTATCCTCTCTCGCTCACCTGGCACGTATAGCGCCGTAATTTTCGCTCGGCCACTGGGCGTCGTGGCGGGCGCCTGTGAGCCAGCTTCTAGGCAGTAGATTGTTGTGGATGGAGTGAGGAGGAGTCCCGTGACGGTCGCGTCGCACGTCGACCTGGCGTCCGCGCCAAGCGTTGCGTCGCCAGGGTGCTGCTGTCGGAGGACTGGCAGTACCCGGGCGGTCAAGGAGGGGTGCACGGCTCAGGCCCGAAAGGGAGCAGGCAAAAGCCTCCGCGCGACGCAGTGGCCGGATAGCGCCCGTGAGTGCACGCATCGGTACGGCCTCTCTGATATCTTCAGACCTGCAATCGTTTTTGCACTTTTGCACACAAATTCTCTCATTTACGCTCCAATTTCAGTATTTCAATTATGCTGACCTTTTTCTTCCAAGCGATATCTGAGTTCTTTTTCTGAAATTTCAGAAAATTATCAAAGACTGCAATGAAGAGAAAAATTCAATTTGACATGTTTTTCTTTGCTACCTGCTTACACAGTCTCCACTCTCCCCCATTCCACACTCTCTCCTTTTCCTCTTCTTGTCCTACACCATCATCTTATCCACTATCCTCTCTCGCTCACCTGGCACGTATAGCGCCGTAATTTTCGCTCGGCCACTGGGCGTCGTGGCGGGCGCCTGTGAGCCAGCTTCTAGGCAGTAGATTGTTGTGGATGGAGTGAGGGGAGGAGTCCCGTGACGGTCGCGTCGCACGTCGACCGGGCGTCCGCGCCAAGCGTTGCGTCGCCAGGGTGCTGCTGTCGGAGGACTGGCAGTACCCGCGCGGTCAAGGAGGGGTGCACGGCTCAGGCCCGAAAGGGAGCAGGCAAAAGCCCCCGCGCGACGCAGTGGCCGGATAGCGCCCGTGAGTGCACGCATCGGTACGGCCTCTCTGATATCTTCAGACCTGCAATCGTTTTTGCACTTTTGCACACAAATTCTCTCATTTACGCTCCAATTTCAGTATTTCAATTATGCTGACCTTTTTCTTCCAACGATATCTGAGTTCTTTTTCTGAAATTTCAGAAAATTATCAAAGACTGCAATGAAGAGAAAAATTCAATTTGACATGTTTTCCTTTGCTACCTGCTTACACAGTCTCCACTCTCCCCCACTCCACACTCTCTCCTTTTCCTCTTCTTGTCCTACACCATCATCTTATCCACTATCCTCTCGCTCACCTGGCACGTATAGCGCCGTAATTTTCGCTCGGCCACTGGGCCTCGTGGCGGGCGCCTGTGAGCCAGCTTCTAGGCAGTAGATTGTTGTGGATGGAGTGAGGGGAGGAGTCCCGTGACGGTCGCGTCGCACGTCGACCGGGCGTCCGCGCCAAGCCTTCCGTCGCCAGGGTGCTGCTGTCGGAGGACTGGCAGTACCCGCGCGGTCAAGGAGGGGTGCACGGCTCAGGCCCGAAAGGGAGCAGGCAAAAGCCCCCGCGCGACGCAGTGGCCGGATAGCGCCCGTGAGTGCACGCATCGGTACGGCCTCTCTGATATCTTCAGACCTGCAATCGTTTTTGCACTTTTGCACACAAATTCTCTCATTTACGCTCCAATTTCAGTATTTCAATTATGCTGACCTTTTTCTTCCAAGCGATATCTGAGTTCTTTTTCTGAAATTTCAGAAAATTATCAAAGACTGCAATGAAGAGAAAAATTCAATTTGACATGTTTTTCTTTGCTACCTGCTTACACAGTCTCCACTCTCCCCATTCCACACTCTCTCCTTTTCCTCTTCTTGTCCTACTCCATCATCTTATCCACTATCCTCTCTCGCTCACCTGGCACGTATAGCGCCGTAATTTTCGCTCGGCCACTGGGCGTCGTGGCGGGCGCCTGTGAGCCAGCTTCTAGGCAGTAGATTGTTGTGGATGGAGTGAGGGGAGGAGTCCCGTGACGGTCGCGTCGCACGTCGACCGGGCGTCCGCGCCAAGCGTTGCGTCGCCAGGGTGCTGCTGTCGGAGGACTGGCAGTACCCGGGCGGTCAAGGAGGGGTGCACGGCTCAGGCCCGAAAGGGAGCAGGCAAAAGCCCCCGCGCGACGCAGTGGCCGGATAGCGCCCGTGAGTGCACGCATCGGTACGGCCTCTCTGATATCTTCAGACCTGCAATCGTTTTTGCACTTTTGCACACAAATTCTCTCATTTACGCTCCAATTTCAGTATTTCAATTATGCTGACCTTTTTCTTCCAAGCGATATCTGAGTTCTCTTTCTGAAATTTCAGAAAATTATCAAAGACTGCAATGAAGAGAAAAATTCAATTTGACATGTTTTTCTTTGCTACCTGCTTACACAGTCTCCACTCTCCCCCATTCCACACTCTCTCCTTTTCCTCTTCTTGTCCTACACCATCATCTTATCCACTATCCTCTCTCGCTCACCTGGCACGTATAGCGCCGTAATTTTCGCTCGGCCACTGGGCGTCGTGGCGGGCGCCTGTGAGCCAGCTTCTAGGCAGTAGATTGTTGTGGATGGAGTGAGGGGAGGAGTCCCGTGACGGTCGCGTCGCACGTCGACCGGGCGTCCGCGCCAAGCGTTGCGTCGCCAGGGTGCTGCTGTCGGAGGACTGGCAGTACCCGGGCGGTCAAGGAGGGGTGCACGGCTCAGGCCCGAAAGGGAGCAGGCAAAAGCCCCCGCGCGACGCAGTGGCCGGCTAGCGCCCGTGAGTGCACGCATCGGTACGATCTTCAGACCTCTCTGATATCTTCAGACCTGTAATCGTTTTTGCACTTTTGCACACAAATTCTCTCATTTACGCTCCAATTTCAGTATTTCAATTATGCTGACCTTTTTCTTCCAAGCGATATCTGAGTTCTTTTTCTGAAATTTCAGAAAATTATCAAAGACTGCAATGAAGAGAAAAATTCAATTTGACATGTTTTCCTTTGCTACCTGCTTACACAGTCTCCACTCTCCCCCACTCCACACTCTCTCCTTTTCCTCTTCTTGTCCTACACCATCATCTTATCCACTATCCTCTCTCGCTCACCTGGCACGTATAGCGCCGTAATTTTCGCTCGGCCACTGGGCCTCGTGGCGGGCGCCTGTGAGCCAGCTTCTAGGCAGTAGATTGTTGTGGATGGAGTGAGGGGAGGAGTCCCGTGACGGTCGCGTCGCACGTCGACCGGGCGTCCGCGCCAAGCGTTGCGTCGCCAGGGTGCTGCTGTCGGAGGACTGGCAGTACCCGGGCGGTCAAGGAGGGGTGCACGGCTCAGGCCCGAAAGGGAGCAGGCAAAAGCCCCCGCGCGACGCAGTGGCCGGATAGCGCCCGTGAGTGCACGCATCGGTACGGCCTCTCTGATATCTTCAGACCTGCAATCGTTTTTGCACTTTTGCACACAAATTCTCTCATTTACGCTCCAATTTCAGTATTTCAATTATGCTGACCTTTTTCTTCCAAGCGATATCTGAGTTCTTTTTCTGAAATTTCAGAAAATTATCAAAGACTGCAATGAAGAGAAAAATTCAATTTGACATGTTTTTCTTTGCTACCTGCTTACACAGTCTCCACTCTCCCCCATTCCACACTCTCTCCTTTTCCTCTTCTTGTCCTACACCATCATCTTATCCACTATCCTCTCTCGCTCACCTGGCACGTATAGCGCCGTAATTTTCGCTCGGCCACTGGGCGTCGTGGCGGGCGCCTGTGAGCCAGCTTCTAGGCAGTAGATTGTTGTGGATGGAGTGAGGGGAGGAGTCCCGTGACGGTCGCGTCGCACGTCGACCGGGCGTCCGCGCCAAGCGTTGCGTCGCCAGGGTGCTGCTGTCGGAGGACTGGCAGTACCCGGGCGGTCAAGGAGGGGTGCACGGCTCAGGCCCGAAAGGGAGCAGGCAAAAGCCCCCGCGCGACGCAGTGGCCGGATAGCGCCCGTGAGTGCACGCATCGGTACGGCCTCTCTGATATCTTCAGACCTGCAATCGTTTTTGCACTTTTGCACACAAATTCTCTCATTTACGCTCCAATTTCAGTATTTCAATTATGCTGCTCTTTTTCTTCCAAGCGATATCTGAGTTCTTTTCTGAAATTAATGAAGAGAAAAATTCAATTTGACATGTTTTTCTTTGCTACCTGCTTACACAGTCTCCACTCTCCCCCATTCCACACTCTCTCCTTTTCCTCTTCTTGTCCTACACCATCATCTTATCCACTATCCTCTCTCGCTCACCTGGCACGTATAGCGCCGTAATTTTCGCTCGGCCACTGGGCGTCGTGGCGGGCGCCTGTGAGCCAGCTTCTAGGCAGTAGATTGGTGTGGATGGAGTGAGGAGGAGTCCCGTGACGGTCGCGTCGCACGTCGACCGGGCGTCCGCGCCAAGCGTTGCGTCGCCAGGGTGCTGCTGTCGGAGGACTGGCAGTACCCGGGCGGTCAAGGAGGGGTGCACGGCTCAGGCCCGAAAGGGAGCAGGCAAAAGCCCCCGCGCGACGCAGTGGCCGGATAGCGCCCGTGAGTGCACGCATCGGTACGGCCTCTCTGATATCTTCAGACCTGCAATCGTTTTTGCACTTTTGCACACAAATTCTCTCATTTACGCTCCAATTTCAGTATTTCAATTATGCTGACCTTTTTCTTCCAACGATATCTGAGTTCTTTTTCTGAAATTTCAGAAAATTATCAAAGACTGCAATGAAGAGAAAAATTCAATTTGACATGTTTTTCTTTGCTACCTGCTTACACAGTCTCCACTCTCCCCCATTCCACACTCTCTCCTTTTCCTCTTCTTGTCCTACACCATCATCTTATCCACTATCCTCTCTCGCTCACCTGGCACGTATAGCGCCGTAATTTTCGCTCGGCCACTGGGCGTCGTGGCGGGCGCCTGTGAGCCAGCTTCTAGGCAGTAGATTGTTGTGGATGGAGTGAGGGGAGGAGTCCCGTGACGGTCGCGTCGCACGTCGACCGGGCGTCCGCGCCAAGCGTTGCGTCGCCAGGGTGCTGCTGTCGGAGGACTGGCAGTACCCGGGCGGTCAAGGAGGGGTGCACGGCTCAGGCCCGAAAGGGAGCAGGCAAAAGCCCCGCGCGACGCAGTGGCCGGATAGCGCCCGTGAGTGCACGCATCGGTACGGCCTCTCTGATATCTTCAGACCTGCAATCGTTTTTGCACTTTTGCACACAAATTCTCTCATTTACGCTCCAATTTCAGTATTTCAATTATGCTGACCTTTTTCTTCCAACGATATCTGAGTTCTTTTTCTGAAATTTCAGAAAATTATCAAAGACTGCAATGAAGAGAAAATTCAATTTGACATGTTTTTCTTTGCTACCTGCTTACACAGTCTCCACTCTCCCCATTCCACACTCTCTCCTTTTCCTCTTCTTGTCCTACACCATCATCTTATCCACTATCCCCTCTCCCTCCCCTGGCACGTATAGCGCCGTAATTTTCGCTCGGCCCCTGGGCGTCGTGGCGGGGGCCTGTGAGCCAGCTTCTAGGCAGTAGATTGTTGTGGATGGAGTGAGGGAGGAGTCCCGTGACGGTCGCGTCGCACGTCGACCGGGCGTCCGCGCCAAGCGTTGCGTCGCCAGGGTGCTGCTGTCGGAGGACTGGCAGTACCCGGGCGGTCAAGGAGGGGTGCACGGCTCAGGCCCGAAAGGGAGCAGGCAAAAGCCTCCGCGCGACGCAGTGGCCGGATAGCGCCCGTGAGTGCACGCATCGGTACGGCCTCTCTGATATCTTCACACCTGCATTCGTTTCTGCACTTTTGGAGACGATTTCTCTCATTTACGCTCCAATTTGAGTATTTCAATTATGCTGACCTTTTTCTTCCAACGATATCTGAGTTCTTTTTCTGAAATTTCAGAAAATTATCAAAGACTGCAATGAAGAGAAAAATTCAATTTGACATGTTTTTCTTTGCTACCTGCGTACACAGTCTCCACTCTCCCCATTCCACACTCTCTCCTTTTCCTCTTCTTGTCCTACACCATCATCTTATCCACTATCCTCTCTCGCTCACCTGGCACGTATAGCGCCGTAATTTTCGCTCGGCCACTGGGCGTCGTGGCGGGCGCCTGTGAGCCAGCTTCTAGGCAGTAGATTGTTGTGGATGGAGTGAGGGGAGGAGTCCCGTGACGGTCGCGTCGCACGTCGACCGGGCGTCCGCGCCAAGCGTTGCGTCGCCAGGGTGCTGCTGTCGGAGGACTGGCAGTACCCGGGCGGTCAAGGAGGGGTGCACGGCTCAGGCCCGAAAGGGAGCAGGCAAACGCCCCCGCGCGACGCAGTGGCCGGATGGCGCCCGTGAGTGCACGCATCGGTACGGCCTCTCTGATATCTTCAGACCTGCAATCGTTTTTGCACTTTTGCACACAAATTCTCTCATTTACGCTCCAATTTCAGTATTTCAATTATGCTGACCTTTTTCTTCCAAGCGATATCTGAGTTCTTTTTCTGAAATTTCAGAAAATTATCAAAGACTGCAATGAAGAGAAAAATTCAATTTGACATGTTTTTCTTTGCTACCTGCTTACACAGTCTCCACTCTCCCCATTCCACACTCTCTCCTTTTCCTCTTCTTGTCCTACACCATCATCTTATCCACTATCCTCTCTCGCTCACCTGGCACGTATAGCGCCGTAATTTTCGCTCGGCCACTGGGCGTCATGGCGGGCGCCTGTGAGCCAGCTTCTAGGCAGTAGATTGTTGTGGATGGAGTGAGGAGGAGTCCCGTGACAGTCGCGTCGCACGTCGACCGGGCGTCCGCGCCAAGCGTTGCGTCGCCAGGGTGCTGCTGTCGGAGACTGGCAGTACCCGGGCGGTCAAGGAGGGGTGCACGGCTCAGGCCCGAAAGGGAGCAGGCAAACGCCCCCGCGCGACGCAGTGGCCGGATGGCGCCCGTGAGTGCACGCATCGGTACGGCCTCTCTGATATCTTCAGACCTGCAATCGTTTTTGCACTTTTGCACACAAATTCTCTCATTTACGCTCCAATTTCAGTATTTCAATTATGCTGACCTTTTTCTTCCAAGCGATATCTGAGTTCTTTTTCTGAAATTTCAGAAAATTATCAAAGACTGCAATGAAGAGAAAATTCAATTTGACATGTTTTTCTTTGCTACCTGCTTACACAGTCTCCACTCTCCCCATTCCACACTCTCTCCTTTTCCTCTTCTTGTCCTACACCATCATCTTATCCACTATCCTCTCTCGCTCACCTGGCACGTATAGCGCCGTAATTTTCGCTCGGCCACTGGGCGTCGTGGCGGGCGCCTGTGAGCCAGCTTCTAGGCAGTAGATTGTTGTGGATGGAGTGAGGGAGGAGTCCCGTGACGGTCGCGTCGCACGTCGACCGGGCGTCCGCGCCAAGCGTTGCGTCGCCAGGGTGCTGCTGTCGGAGGACTGGCAGTACCCGGGCGGTGTCAAGGAGGGTGCACGGCTCAGGCCCGAAAGGGAGCAGGCAAAGCCCCCGCGCGACGCAGTGGTCGGATAGCGCCCGTGAGTGCACGCATCGGTACGGCCTCTCTGATATCTTCAGACCTGCAATCGTTTTTGCACTTTTGCACACAAATTCTCTCATTTACGCTCCAATTTCAGTATTTCAATTACGCTGACCTTTTTCTTCCAACGATATCTGAGTTCTTTTTCTGAAATTTCAGAAAATTATCAAAGACTGCAATGAAGAGAAAAATTCAATTTGACATGTTTTTCTTTGCTACCTGCTTACACAGTCTCCACTCTCCCCATTCCACACTCCCTCCTTTTCCTCTTCTTGTCCTACACCATCATCTTATCCACTATCCTCTCTCGCTCACCTGGCACGTATAGCGCCGTAATTTTCGCTCGGCCACTGGGCGTCGTGGCGGGCGCCTGTGAGCCAGCTTCTAGGCAGTAGATTGTTGTGGATGGAGTGAGGGAGGAGTCCCGTGACGGTCGCGTCGCACGTCGACCGGGCGTCCGCGCCAAGCGTTGCGTCGCCAGGGTGCTGCTGTCGGAGGACTGGCAGTACCCGGGCGGTCAAGGAGGGTGCACGGCTCAGGCCCGAAAGGGAGCAGGCAAAAGCCCCGCGCGACGCAGTGGCCGGATAGCGCCCGTGAGTGCACGCATCGGTACGGCCTCTCTGATATCTTCAGACCTGCAATCGTTTTTGCACTTTTGCACACAAATTCTCTCATTTACGCTCCAATTTCAGTATTTCAATTATGCTGACCTTTTTCTTCCAACGATATCTGAGTTCTTTTTCTGAAATTTCAGAAAATTATCAAAGACTGCAATGAAGAGAAAAATTCAATTTGACATGTTTTTCTTTGCCACCTGCTTACACAGTCTCCACTCTTCCCCATTCCACACTCTCTCCTTTTCCTCTTCTTGTCCTACACCATCATCTTATCCACTATCCTCTCTCGCTCACCTGGCACGTATAGCGCCGTAATTTTCGCTCGGCCACTGGGCGTCGTGGCGGGCGCCTGTGAGCCAGCTTCTAGGCAGTAGATTGTTGTGGATGGAGTGAGGGGAGGAGTCCCGTGACGGTCGCGTCGCACGTCGACCGGGCGTCCGCGCCAAGCGTTGCGTCGCCAGGGTGCTGCTGTCGGAGGACTGGCAGTACCCGGGCGGTCAAGGAGGGGTGCACGGCTCAGGCCCGAAAGGGAGCAGGCAAAAGCCCGCGCGACGCAGTGGCCGGATAGCGCCCGTGAGTGCACGCATCGGTACGGCCTCTCTGATATCTTCAGACCTGCAATCGTTTTTGCACTTTTGCACACAAATTCTCTCATTTACGCTCCAATTTCAGTATTTCAATTATGCTGACCTTTTTCTTCCAAGCGATATCTGAGTTCTTTTTCTGAAATTTCAGAAAATTATCAAAGACTGCAATGAAGAGAAAAATTCAATTTGACATGTTTTTCTTTGCTACCTGCTTACACAGTCTCCACTCTACCCCATTCCACACTCTCTCCTTTTCCTCTTCTTGTCCTACACCATCATCTTATCCACTATCCTCTCTCGCTCACCTGGCACGTATAGCGCCGTAATTTTCGCTCGGCCACTGGGCGTCGTGGCGGGCGCCTGTGAGCCAGCTTCTAGGCAGTAGATTGTTGTGGATGGAGTGAGGGAGGAGTCCCGTGACGGTCGCGTCGCACGTCGACCGGGCGTCCGCGCCGAGCGTTGCGTCGCCAGGGTGCTGCTGTCGGAGGACTGGCAGTACCCGGGCGGTCAAGGAGGGGTGCACGGCTCAGGCCCGAAAGGGAGCAGGCAAAAGCCCCCGCGCGACGCAGTGGCCGGATAGCGCCCGTGAGTGCACGCATCGGTACGGCCTGTCTGATACCTTCCGACCTGCAATCGTTTTTGCACTTTTGCACACAAATTCTCTCATTTACGCTCCAATTTCAGTATTTCAATTATGCTGACCTTTTTCTTCCAACGATATCTGAGTTCTTTTTCTGAAATTTCAGAAAATTATCAAAGACTGCAATGAAGAGAAAAATTCAATTTGACATGTTTTTCTTTGCCACCTGCTTACACAGTCTCCACTCTTCCCCATTCCACACTCTCTCCTTTTCCTCTTCTTGTCCTACACCATCATCTTATCCACTATCCTCTCTCGCTCACCTGGCACGTATAGCGCCGTAATTTTCGCTCGGCCACTGGGCGTCGTGGCGGGCGCCTGTGAGCCAGCTTCTAGGCAGTAGATTGTTGTGGATGGAGTGAGGGGAGGAGTCCCGTGACGGTCGCGTCGCACGTCGACCGGGCGTCCGCGCCAAGCGTTGCGTCGCCAGGGTGCTGCTGTCGGAGGACTGGCAGTACCCGGGCGGTCAAGGAGGGGTGCACGGCTCAGGCTCCCGAAAGGGAGCAGGCAAAAGCCCCCGCGCGACGCAGTGGCCGGATAGCGCCCGTGAGTGCACGCATCGGTACGGCCTCTCTGATATCTTCAGACCTGCAATCGTTTTTGCACTTTTGCACACAAATTCTCTCATTTACGCTCCAATTTCAGTATTTCAATTATGCTGACCTTTTTCTTCCAACGATATCTGAGTTCTTTTTCTGAAATTTCAGAAAATTATCAAAGACTGCAATGAAGAGAAAAATTCAATTTGACATGTTTTTCTTTGCTACCTGCTTACACAGTCTCCACTCTCCCCCATTCCACATTCTCTCCTTTTCCTCTTCTTGTCCTACACCATCATCTTATCCACTATCCTCTCTCGCTCACCTGGCACGTATAGCGCCGTAATTTTGGCTCGGCCACTGGGCGTCATGGCGGGCGCCTGTGAGCCAGCTTCTAGGCAGTAGATTGTTGTGGATGGAGTGAGGGGAGGAGTCCCGTGACGGTCGCGTCGCACGTCGACCGGGCGTCCGCGCCAAGCGTTGCGTCGCCAGGGTGCTGCTGTCGGAGGACTGGCAGTACCCGGGCGGTCAAGGAGGGGTGCACGGCTCAGGCCCGAAAGGGAGCAGGCAAAAGCCCCCGCGCGACGCAGTGGCCGGATAGCGCCCGTGAGTGCACGCATCGGTACGGCCTCTCTGATATCTTCAGACCTGCAATCGTTTTTGCACTTTTGCACACAAATTCTCTCATTTACGCTCCAATTTCAGTATTTCAATTATGCTGACCTTTTTCTTCCAACGATATCTGAGTTCTTTTTCTGAAATTTCAGAAAATTATCAAAGACTGCAATGAAGAGAAAAAATCAATTTGACATGTTTTTCTTTGCTACCTGCTTACACAGTCTCCACTCTCCCCCATTCCACATTCTCTCCTTTTCCTCTTCTTGTCCTACACCATCATCTTATCCACTATCCTCTCTCGCTCAATTGGCACGTATAGCGCCGTAATTTTCGCTCGGCCACTGGGCGTCGTGGCGGGCGCCTGTGAGCCAGCTTCTAGGCAGTAGATTGTTGTGGATGGAGTGAGGGGAGGAGTCCCGTGACGGTCGCGTCGCACGTCGACCGGGCGTCCGCGCCAAGCGTTGCGTCGCCAGGGTGCTGCTGTCGGAGGACTGGCAGTACCCGGGCGGTCAAGGAGGGGTGCACGGCTCAGGCCCGAAAGGGAGCAGGCAAAAGCCCCCGCGCGACGCAGTGGCCGGATAGCGCCCGTGAGTGCACGCATCGGTACGGCGTCTCTGATATCTTCAGACCTGCAATCGTTTTTGCACTTTTGCACACAAATTCTCTCATTTACGCTCCAATTTCAGTATTCCAATTATGCTGACCTTTTTCTTCCAACGATATCTGAGTTCTTTTTCTGAAATTTCAGAGAATTATCAAAGACTGCAATGAAGAGAAAAATTCAATTTGACATGTTTTTCTTTGCCACCTGCTTACACAGTCTCCACTCTTCCCCATTCCACACTCTCTCCTTTTCCTCTTCTTGTCCTACACCATCATCTTATCCACTATCCTCTCTCGCTCACCTGGCACGTATAGCGCCGTAATTTTCGCTCGGCCACTGGGCGTCGTGGCGGGCGCCTGTGAGCCAGCTTCTAGGCAGTAGATTGTTGTGGATGGAGTGAGGGGAGGAGTCCCGTGACGGTCGCGTCGCACGTCGACCGGGCGTCCGCGCCAAGCGTTGCGTCGCCAGGGTGCTGCTGTCGGAGGACTGGCAGTACCCGGGCGGTCAAGGAGGGGTGCACGGCTCAGGCAAAAGCCCCCGCGCGACGCAGTGGCCGGATAGCGCCCGTGAGTGCACGCATCGGTACGGCCTCTCTGATATCTTCAGACCTGCAATCGTTTTTGCACTTTTGCACACAAATTCTCTCATTTACGCTCCAATTTCAGTATTTCAATTATGCTGACCTTTTTCTTCCAACGATATCTGAGTTCTTTTTCTGAAATTTCAGAAAATTATCAAAGACTGCAATGAAGAGAAAAATTCAATTTGACATGTTTTTCTTTGCTACCTGCTTACACAGTCTCCACTCTCCCCATTCCACACTCTCTCCTTTCCCTCTTCTTGTCCTCCACCATCATCTTATCCACTATCCTCTCTCGCTCACCTGGCCCGTATAGCGCCGTAATTTTCGCTCGGCCACTGGGCGTCGTGGCGGGCGCCTGTGAGCCAGCTTCTAGGCAGTAGATTGTTGTGGATGGAGTGAGGAGGAGTCCCGTGACGGTCGCGTCGCACGTCGACCGGGCGTCCGCGCCAAGCGTTGCGTCGCCAGGGTGCTGCTGTCGGAGGACTGGCAGTACCCGGGCGGTCAAGGAGGGATGCACGGCTCAGGCCCGAAAGGGAGCAGGCAAAAGCCCCCGCGCGACGCAGTGGCCGGATAGCGCCCGTGAGTGCACGCATCGGTACGGCCTCTCTGATATCTTCCAGACCTGCAATCGTTTTTGCACTTTTGCACACAAATTCTCTCATTTACGCTCCAATTTCAGTATTTCAATTATGCTGACCTTTTTCTTCCAACGATATCTGAGTTCTTTTTCTGAAATTTCAGAAAATTATCAAAGACTGCAATGAAGAGAAAAATTCAATTTGACATGTTTTTCTTTGCTACCTGCTTACACAGTCTCCACTCTCCCCATTCCACACTCTCTCCTTTTCCTCTTCTTGTCCTACACCATCATCTTATCCACTATCCTCTCTCGCTCACCTGGCACGTATAGCGCCGTAATTTTCGCTCGGCCACTGGGCGTCATGGTGGGCGCCTGTGAGCCAGCTTCTAGGCAGTAGATTGGTGTGGATGGAGTGAGGAGGAGTCCCGTGACGGTCGCGTCGCACGTCGACCGGGCGTCCGCGCCGAGCGTTGCGTCGCCAGGGTGCTGCTGTCGGAGGACTGGCAGTACCCGGGCGGTCAAGGAGGGGTGCACGGCTCAGGCCCGAAAGGGAGCAGGCAAAAGCCCCCGCGCGACGCAGTGGCCGGATAGCGCCCGTGAGTGCACGCATCGGTACGGCCTCTCTGATATCTTCAGACCTGCAATCGTTTTTGCACTTTTGCACACAAATTCTCTCATTTACGCTCCAATTTCAGTATTTCAATTATGCTGACCTTTTTCTTCCAACGATATCTGAGTTCTTTTTCTGAAATTTCAGAAAATTATCAAAGACTGCAATGAAGAGACAACTTCATTTTGCCATGTTTTTCTTTCCTCCCTGCTTACACAGTCTCCACTCTCCCCTATTCCACACTCTCTCCTTTTCCTCTTCTTGTCCTACACCATCATCTTATCCACTATCCTCTCGCTCACCTGGCACGTATAGCGCCGTAATTTTCGCTCGGCCACTGGGCGTCGTGGCGGGCGCCTGTGAGCCAGCTTCTAGGCAGTAGATTGTTGTGGATAGAGTGAGGAGGAGTCCCGTGACGGTCGCGTCGCACGTCGACCGGGCGTCCGCGCCAAGCGTTGCGTCGCCAGGGTGCTGCTGTCGGAGGACTGGCAGTACCCGGGCGGTCAAGGAGGGGTGCACGGCTCAGGCCCGAAAGGGAGCAGGCAAAGGCCCCCGCGCGACGCAGGGGCCGGATAGCGCCCGTGAGTGCACGCATCGGTACGGCCTCTCTGATATCTTCAGACCTGCAATCGTTTTTGCACTTTTGCACACAAATTCTCTCATTTACGCTCCAATTTCAGTATTTCAATTATGCTGACCTTTTTCTTCCAAGCGATATCTGAGTTCTTTTTCTGAAATTTCAGAAAATTATCAAAGACTGCAATGAAGAGAAAAATTCAATTTGACATGTTTTTCTTTGCTACCTGCTTACACAGTCTCCACTCTCCCCTATTCCACACTCTCTCCTTTTCCTCTTCTTGTCCTACACCATCATCTTATCCACTATCCTCTCTCGCTCACCTGGCACGTATAGCGCCGTAATTTTCGCTCGGCCACTGGGCGTCGTGGCGGGCGCCTGTGAGCCAGCTTCTAGGCAGTAGATTGTTGTGGATAGAGTGAGGGGAGGAGTCCCGTGACGGTCGCGTCGCACGTCGACCGGGCGTCCGCGCCAAGCGTTGCGTCGCCAGGGTGCTGCTGTCGGAGGACTGGCAGTACCCGGGCAGTCAAGGAGGGGTGCACGGCTCAGGCCCGAAAGGGAGCAGGCAAAAGCCCCCGCGCGACGCAGTGGCCGGATAGCGCCCGTGAGTGCACGCATCGGTACGGCCTCTCTGATATCTTCAGACCTGCAATCGTTTTTGCCCTTTTGCACACAAATTCTCTCATTTACGCTCCAATTTCAGTATTTCAATTATGCTGACCTTTTTCTTCCAACGATATCTGAGTTCTTTTTCTGAAATTTCAGAAAATTATCAAAGACTGCAATGAAGAGAAAAATTCAATTTGACATGTTTTTCTTTGCTACCTGCTTACACAGTCTCCACTCTCCCCATTCCACACTCTCTCCTTTTCCTCTTCTTGTCCTACACCATCATCTTATCCACTATCCTCTCTCGCTCACCTGGCACGTATAGCGCCGTAATTTTCGCTCGGCCACTGGGCGTCGTGGCGGGCGCCTGTGGGTTAGCTTCTAGGCAGTAGATTGTTGTGGATGGGGTGAGGGGAGGGGGCCCGTGACGGTCGCGGCGCGCGTCCATCGGGCGTCCGCGCCAGGCGTTGCGGCGCCAGGGTGCTGCGGTGGGGGGACTGGCAGTACCCGGGCGGTCAAGGAGGGGTGCACGGCTCAGGCCCGAAAGGGAGCAGGCAAAAGCCCCCGCGCGACGCAGTGGCCGGATAGCGCCCGTGAGTGCACGCATCGGTACGGCCTCTCTGATATCTTCAGACCTGCAATCGTTTTTGCACTTTTGCACACAAATTCTCTCATTTACGCTCCAATTTCAGTATTTCAATTATACTGACCTTTTTCTTCCAAAGATATCTGAGTTCTTTTTCTGAAATTTCAGAAAATTATCAAAGACTGCAATGAAGAGAAAAATTCAATTTGACATGTTTTTCTTTGCTACCTGCTTACACAGTCTCCACTCTCCCCCATTCCACACTCTCTCCTTTTCCTCTTCTTGTCCTACACCATCATCTTATCCACTATCCTCTCTCGCTCACCTGGCACGTATAGCGCCGTAATTTTCGCTCGGCCACTGGGCGTCGTGGCGGGCGCCTGTGGGTTAGCTTCTAGGCAGTAGATTGTTGTGGATGGAGTGAGGGGAGGAGTCCCGTGACGGTCGCGTCGCACGTCGACCGGGCGTCCGCGCCAAGCGTTGCGTCGCCAGGGTGCTGCTGTCGGAGGACTGGCAGTACCCGGGCGGTCAAGGAGGGTGCACGGCTCAGGCCCGAAAGGGAGCAGGCAAAGCCCCCGCGCGACGCAGTGGCCGGATGGCGCCCGTGAGTGCACGCATCGGTACGGCCTCTCTGATATCTTCAGACCTGCAATCGTTTTTGCACTTTTGCACACAAATTCTCTCATTTACGCTCCAATTTCAGTATTTCAATTATGCTGACCTTTTTCTTCCAACGATATCTGAGTTCTTTTTCTGAAATTTCAGAAAATTATCAAAGACTGCAATGAAGAGAAAAATTCAATTTGACATGTTTTTCTTTGCTACCTGCTTACACAGTCTCCACTCTCCCCCATTCCACACTCTCTCCTTTTCCTCTTCTTGTCCTACACCATCATCTTATCCACTATCCTCCCTACCAATCAACCCTTACACCTGAAAATTTAGTGTTTCAATCAGTAACTAAAAGGTGGCACCTCGCGGTACCGGGCATAAAGTCCGGAATGTAGTTGCAAGATTTCAGTGGATCCTGAGTGGAAATTCGGCTTGAGAAACAGCCTAATACAAGTGTTTATGACCAGAAACATTCAGTCATAGAACAACACAAATGGAGAACAAACAAAATCAAGCATGAGACAAAAATCTTAAAAATCACGAAAAACAAAACGATGAAAAAATCTTATGTACATGTCCAATAAAACCCTATAGACGGTTGTGATGATAAAAGGCGCAGTGAGTTCAATGTTGGGGGGAATGGGGGAAACAAAGGGGAAAAGATTCAGATTCACGCGGCGCAGCGACTTTGGCAAGACAATTATCTCCTCGATCTTACTTTTCTAAAATCTGATATTTGTACAATAACACAACTAAACTATATTTTCTCTACACGAGTTTCTCTTTTGAGTCATCTGGCAAAGTTTTGGCCGAGTCCTTACACGGCAACGATATGACGCAAAATACTTACGTATAAATAGATTCTTCCGTACATCAAAAAACATAAGCAATAAGTTACGACCAAGATCGAATAACAATGAAAAGACTACGTATTGACTGATCAGTGGCTACACATATGAGACGTCCTGCTCGGTGCCCGGAAACAAATCACCTACGTTGTTCAGGCTGATAATCTGCGCTGAGTCTTTAGCGCATCCTTTCTCGTAACTCGCCGGAGAGTCCAGGTTTTGCGTAGTGTACTCTGGAAATTGAAAAGTTTTCAATCAAGGAATTTGTCTGCATTGAAAGCAAGTCCTGTAGGGAATTCCGATTTCAGGATTGTGGGTGGAAATCGGCCTTCCAGGAAGGCTCCCAAGGTTTTCTTTAAAGACAGCAGACACGCTCGAAAAAGTTGTTGAGATGACTACTTTTCTGAAGTCGCTTGGCTCCTAGTAGACTGCTCACGTCTTTGGAAGCGTCAACAACGAGTCAAAACTACTAAATTTCAGCAATGAAAATCGAAAAATTTCTGCAACTCCCCCCCCCTAAGCTTCTGCAACCCCGCCCCAAAATACAAGATAAGCTCATGATTTGAAGGTAATATTCACCCCTAGGGGCCGCATTCATCCGCGACAAAGCCGCGGCCTGAGGGTGCACTTACCCCGTACTCTCCGCTCTTTTCAATGCCCTATGGCACCAGCTCGTCACTTCGCTCACTCTCAAACCGGCCGTATCCTTGATTAAATTGGGCCCAAAACCTCTGTAGTGCCCTATGCTTAATCCCATAAATCGCCGTCGCAGTTGACTTCAACCCATAAGTTTTTCTTTATTTTTTTATTCGGCCCCGGGATTGTAGACCCCGTACAAGGAGGAACCGCAGACGAGTTCGCCTGCGTTCGAGTCGTCGTGAGAGCGCATCTGCATCAGGATTCCTCACAAACTCAACTCTGAGAGTTTTGGCCGAGAAACCGCCCACTAGGTTCCACAGCAGCTCCTCGTGAGCTGTTTTTCGGTCAACTATCGATTACATCTAGACTTTTCACTAAATGGACAAGAAATAGCTGAGAGGTAACCGAGAAATAACGAGAAGTACCCAAAAATAACCGAGATGCGGCCGGCACACCGCACCCGACGCGGCCGTCACCGGCTCGTTGAGCCGCCATTCGGGACCGCCAGAGGCTGAGCGAGGTCCAAGTACCTCAAACCTATGTAGTTTAACTAACGGAGATGTTGACTTCTGAATCGTGCCTCTCGAATGCGTCGTATACTTCCCTGGAGAGCATTATTTCTCGGCTAGCATTAATTGGCGGCTATTTCTCTGCTATTACGCGGAAAGCAAGCATTTCGCGGCCATTTCTCGGCTATTTCTAGTTCAAAGCTCTTAAGGAACGACGTGAACGCAGCGGATCTCCACCACGTCTAGATGGCTTAACTCGTGAATGGCTCCTCACTTTTCGGGTAATGACTCCACAACCCCCATTCTTAGGCCCCCCTGAGAGAAAATTTCGAAATCAAGTGTTACCATAAGCCTTGCCTTGAGATTCTTAAATAAAGAAATTAGCTCCATAAATGTTCTCCGATTGAATGCATATCAATCAAGCTTCATCTGTGACCCAGTAAGGTATGTAAGAGAGGCCATGAGGATTGAGGATTGCCGTAGGCCTAGACTTGAAGTGGCGCCCATTTTTAAGCAACGTCCAGCAGGCTCGCTCTGGAGCTCCACCAAAATTTCCCACTCCCTGTAAGAGGCTGAACAGAGTGGAATCGCGGCGCGATGCGACCCAAGGATGGGCTCCCGCATCGATGGATCGTAGCGATCAATCAATGCGGCAGCCCATCTTAAGGTTGCGCCGCGCCGCGCTGCCACTCTGCTCAGCCCCTAAAGACTTGAGCTGCTGTCATGACTTCACAAGTTAACATTTGGGAGCACTGCCCAGTTTCCAGGACCTTGGACTTGCTAGGGCTCGTTTTACTCACACACCGATGACTTAGAGACCATGTTTTGGATGTTGAAGTTATGGTCCTGTGTATCAATAATCCGTGTTTAAAATTTTTTGAATGCCTCAGAGATTTACAGGAGATTTCCAAAAGTGGGCATTCCCATAGCTTTGCCAAGAAAAAAAGGGTACACGAATGACAATTTTCGGGCGTTCAAAAAAGTGTCTAGAAATGAGCTTGAGGCTTTTTACTACGGGGTTTCTGAGTGCTGATTACGAGTCGGAGGCCCATTTGTCGATTTTCCAAGAAAATGGTTGTTTCGGTCTGAAGCTTTAAAATGGGGGCGGGGGGAATGATGTTGGCCAAAGGCGACTTTGGGCGATTTCAGGAAAGTTACTATGAGATCGCCCTGAAACTTCTCCATAGGTGATATTTGGATCCCTTGGACTACGGTGGCGGGTATACGGTACAGTATATCAAACGAATAATATCGATTTTTTCGAATAAATCAACTTTTCTCTTCATGATCAGAATGGTTTCAACAGCACTTGTTATCACACATTGGGGTAAGTGAAAAATTCTCATATTTGATAAAAAAAGTGGGGTTTCGTCTATTCATTAACATGCCAAAGCAAATTAATTGAGTTTTTTTTCGAATATTCGAACAATCGAATAAATGGTTATAGCAATTCTGTGACTGGACAGAAATTTACTTTTTCATCAATTATGGAAACCTTGCCCCTCACGTAATGTTTGATACCAAGGGAAGTTAAAACCATCTCGTCTCAGAAAAATTCGTTTGACATACTCTGGTATACGGTAGCTTGGTCCAAGTCTCGGATTTGACTCAAATTTTTCTGTGGTTGTTGTTTGGTACGATCAAGCCGAATATGAGGTCCATTTTTCGATTCTCGAAATATTATGGTAGGTTTCGCCAGTTAAAATACATTCTGCCCATCGCAACCTTTACGTACTTACTGTCACAAACCTACAACAACGCAAACATGTTTTCTCCAATCGTCGGTGTACGGGAAAAACGGTCCCTAGACAGAGCTACAGCTAAAAGACCATTTCTGCTAAAAATTGTTTGGGCGAAACTGTAGGTAGGCATCTGCAAAACCTGCCACGCCCCTATTTTCAACGCACTCAGGGTAACAATAGAAAAAACTAACCTTTATGTGACTGTCGTCGCTGAATACACTTGCCGTCTCTATTCCTATCCATGAACAGTTGACCCTAAAAATACACGATTAATCAATAAAGATATATATGTTGTACTCAGGCATTCAAAACAGCGGCTACATATCACAATAGCTCATAAAACTCACCTTACACACATCGACAGTGACGTCGGCGGCACAAAGATCCAAGGCAGCGTTTTCCCCGAGCGACCTGAACCAGGACGTCATTTTTGAACGTGGGTGTAGCTGCAGACTTTTCAAAGCATTTTGAAGGCATCGCTCGCGCTGGAAATCATTTTCCATTTTTAGCTGCAATTTCATGAATGAGCCCTGTAGACCACACTGGCAAGCTTCGTTGCGTCAAAAAAGGTAGGGTTATGAGGTTGGAAGGGGTTAAAGATGAGGATCCGCCATCAGTTCCCACCAGTCATCTACCACTTTTTCATACCATGTTGATGCGACCGTCAAACAACATGAAAAACAGTTCCGGCACAAACTCCACATACACAAGAACTTCGAAAATGACAGCTACGAGGTCTACAAATGCGGAGTAATTTCAAAAACTAATTTGACGCGAAATTTAAGTTCAATTTTATACCATAGTATGCTCACACTGACTTTCCTCTACAGATGAAGGTTTTTCATCAGCCTTTTGGGCTTTTTCATTCACCAGAGAGGCTTAGCTACACAAAAACATGAAAGAATAGCAAACGGTTTTCTGCGCGTACGATGCCTACAAGGTCTGGGGCATCCTCAGAAATCTCTATTCTGAACTTCGCCGGCTGGAAGCGGTCGCGTCGCATGCTCTTCCTCGCTGCGTGCCCCACTGACAGCGTCCATCACTAACTACTACTATTTACTGATGCTGGAGTATGTATGGCTACCACCGAAATATTGATTCAAGACATAGTTGTTGTGTAGCGGCTAATGGCTGGTGCCAAGTCATTGCTGACGCTTTCGGATGCTACGTTGAATGGAGTTTTATTGATTATTCTGAGAGCAATCGCCGCCACCATTGCCGATCAATATGTAAACTATTGTTCAACGCACAAGGTCAGAGGGCAACTGATGACATTAGCGCTGTGATAACTTATTTTTTTGTCTCAATCTAAAAAAAAAGATTTTATCTAATTACAGCTGTAATACACGTAAAAACATCTTATAGTACTGATAGGTACTTATTGACATCCTAAAAATTCCTTGATAAGGGCTCATTCATGATTACAATACCAACTTCGAAACCCACTAAACTGATTAGCTAAAGAACGATCGGTCCACCGCGCCGATTAGCCGTGGAGCGCGTGGTCCACTGCGCCGATTAGCCGTGGAGCGCGTGGTCCACTGCGCCGATTAGCCGTGGAGCGCGCGGTCCACTGCGCCAATTAGCCGTGAAGCGCGCGGTCCGATTTCTGTTAGCAGCGTACTCACTTTTGCCTAGTAACAGGTGACGGTCGCTCAGCGTTTGGCGATATCAGAATACTCGTCGTGTAGCTACGTCGTTTCTCCCGCCTCTCGCACTTCTCGAATCGTCGTTTTTGGTCCTCTGGTGAGCTGTGACACGTCAACGCACGGTCGTCCGCTGGAATACGTTGCTTAGTAGCAGCAGCATAGCAATTTTGAAGTACTGGAAACACATAAAAACATAAGAAATGTTTTCCTTTAGATGACCAATATCATTTGAGCTGTCCAGACTCTGAACCCTCACTAACTTTTCCTTTTTTTTCGGAACCAAATTTACTTTGTTCCTTCGTGTGAGTGTGTGGACTGTGTGTGAGGAGCGCGTGAGCGGAGCGAGAACAGAGACAGGGAGAAAGCGCAGGGAAGAAGGAGACGCAGTATACGCGCGCACACGCACGCAATATGAGGAAATAAATTCCACTCCGAACTAAAAAATCCTTTTTGTCCCAATGAATCATACCACAAATCTTCGCAGACAGATACCGCGCCCCAATCACAGAAGAACAAAGAGCCGTGGCAGTACCCAAATTCACACCACGTTTCTCTATCGAGTAAGCCCTAAGCTCAGGGAGACTCTTTGTTTTGGTTTTTTTTTTGGTTACTTAGCAGGAGTTTCTAGTTACACCCCTATTTTAAGTGCGTTATCGCTAATTTTCTGCTGAGATTCGTCGAAGGCCACAGAAAAACTCAGCGCAAACTGTTTATCTGTTTTTTTTTCTGGAACCTGTTGCAGCCTAGACATTGATGTAACCACCGATTTCTAAATCGAGTTTGTTGTCGGACGTCGCTTAATAGTGCAGGAATTCGTTTCTACGAGGTCCGCCGCACACTTCCGATTTATAAGCAGCCTTACCTATTTTAGATCCCTTTCATACGACCATCTAAGTTAAGAAAGCCCATTGTGCCACACGATTTTACAAACGACTGAAGAAGATGGGACAGCCTTTGGATGAAAAACAACGACTTCTAAGGGTACGGAATTGAGCATGATCGATTGTGACAAAGCTCTGACCTCATGGTATCTCAGTTTAATGAAGAAAATCAGTGGTCAAGCTTGACAGCTATGAGTTTTGAGCTATATTTGTCAACAGAAATTACCGCCGTGAAAATTTATCAATTTTCTGGCATTATTGATTTTTCGCAAAAAATCAATAAAAGGCTGTAAAAGTGGATTTTTTCGATAGAGGACCTTGAATAATACCTGGAAATTCAGTTTGGCCACTGACTTCTCACCGTAAAGGGAAATAACTATTGCACTGCTAGCGTTGAGATTGAGATGAGATTGAGAGCTTCGTCCGGTCATGAACTACTCACATTGGATAAGGCCTTCTACATTCAATTATGGAATACGAAAACTGAAAATCGTCTGGTAATTTTCAGTAAAGTACTGTCAATCTCGGAGGCGAATTCCGGTCCGCATTTGGCTGTTGCGGCGGTTGCGTAACGCAATATGATGATAATCAAGGTGGGACCACTTGGTCCTGGCACGATTCACCTTTTCCCATCGCGATTATCATCGGGTGCGTGATAAAACAGCGTGATCCGCATTTGCGGACCGGAATTTGGCTCCAAGAACGACAGTAACTAATGACGGAGATGTCGATCGAATCCACAGCGCGGGAGCAGTTCGGCTAGCACACTTGGCGCGCGCGGCGGAAAACCGCTGCGCGCACGTCGTTGGGGCGCGTTAACCGTGAGGCCTCCAACAAGAATAAATAGTTGGCGTTCGGTTAACGCGCTCCAACGACGACGTGCGCGTAGCAGTTTTCCGGCGCGCGTCACATGTGCCAGCTGAACTGCTCCCGCGCTGTGAATTCGATCAAAATCCCACTAATGACAATGTCAACCCGCTTAAAAAATCTTGGTAAGTTGCAAGCGTATAGTGGACAAACAAGTGTACAAATAAACAGTCAGTCAAGTAACTCAATGTTTGAAAAAAAATCGCAGACGAATAAAGAAAGTATAATCTATTAAAAAACGATGAAAAAAAAACAGATTAACACAATTAGACAACATAATACTCTCACCTCGTTCTCGCCTTGTGCTCTTCAATAAATCGGGGGTAGGTGGTTGAGGGACAAAGAGCTGATCATCGTCTTCTAAGTCTATAACGTCCTCGTCGACAATGTCCTCATCATCAGACACGTTACCAGCATCTTCTTCCTGGAAATATTCGATCTGCAGTGGATCAATGGGGGGGATCCATGAAAAAATACGATTTAAAAAATAAAAATAAATAAGAAATAAAAAGTCTATTACTCACTTTGGGTGGCTGTTCTAGAGCATATTCGGAGAAGAACTCATCCCAATCCTTCGTTCGATCGACTCCAAAGATTTCCTGCAAACAAAGAAAAAAATGATAAGTATACATTCCGTTATGTGGAGAAATTTATTTTCGTTTATCGCGTGTGTCTGCGCGCGTGTGCTGCGTCTCCTCCTCTCCTACACTTTCACGCTATATCCACCCTCGCTACGCACAAGCTCGCGAAGGAACACAGTAAATCTGGATCCGAAACAGAGTATACACATCACTCGAAATGTGCGCGCTCACATCAGGGGCGGCATGCATGAACGTTGCGAAGAAGGTCAGAGAGCCGCTTAGCGTCCTGTGCGGGCAGCGTCGAGCCACGGGACGGTCCCGAAGTGAATGGCCTCTATTGGTGTGTTGCGGACGTGAATGCACATTCTATAGCAAACTCTACGCCAAGCTGTATTTTTTGTCGTCCCATTCGCTTTCTGGCACTCTTTTGTCATTCCATGCCTCTCATAATTGGAAGCAAACGTGAGTGGAATGACAGAAAATGCGCGCGTAGAGCTTGCAGTGGCAAGTGCATTCACGTCCACGATGCACTTATATACGCCTTGCACTTCGGGGCCAGGGATGTGCGGAATTTTCTGTTTTCTGCCCATTTTTGGCCATTTTTTCTGTTTTCTGTTTTCTGTAAAAATAGGCAAAAATGGACCGAAAACAGAAAAAAACGTGTACCGCGATTTGCAGCAGGACTGTTTTTTTTTTGGATTTTTCAAAGCTAAGTCAAAAGGGTGAGGATGTACTTCACCCAGGCTCTCTGTAGTTGTACCACGCTAGACACTTTTATCTCTCTGTAGTGGTTATCCATTAGGGCATGTGTTGCGTTGTGGGAGGAAACGTTGCTGTTCGCTGTACACGGTCGGGGTCGATCCTCGCCGAGGTGAACCGAACCAACCAACCCTCCAGGATCCTTCAATTTGGAACAAATTTTTGTAAGGAGATGAAGGCGCTCAAAGGGTTAGTCGGCTGGCCCCCGCAACCCACTAAATAAGCACGAAACCCATTCCTCTAAAAAAAATGTGCCGCGTCAGTGCCGGCAAAGTACCGCGATCCTCGACTGTGCCGCGATAGTTCCGCGATAGTGCCGCAGCGGCTCCGTGATCAGACGATTCTGCTACCGTGCCTTGAGCCTCGACATCGCGGCGATAGTACCGCAGCAGCTCCGCGTTAGAACGTTAGGCTCCGCGAGGATGCAGCAGCAAACTCGCGTGGAGTTCGATGCACTGTCCTGTGTGGTAAAAAGAAATTGTCGCCGATTCAACATACCCAAGTTTGAGGTACATTCCGTGTTTCCTTGTGCGCAAAAGCGGCGGTAACCTCTGTCCTTATCAGACAAAGGACGTAACGACCGCAGGTGCGAATTTTTGTTCTTACACTTAGACCCCTCTAGTTGTCTTATAATTCTTAAATCACTTCATAGCAGACACTCTCCCAAAGCCGCTGCGGCGTTATCGCGGAGCCAAAGTGGTGCTGTCGGGTCCCTGCTATAGCTCCGCGGTAATTGCCGCCGCGGCTCCGCGATAGTGCCGCTTTGTTGCCTGCACGCGCCAAAGCGGCACTATCGCGGAGCCGCAGCGGCAATTTTCTCTCAGAGTCAAGCCTCTACGAATACCGCTCCCCAACGTACCCGCTTTGATGGACGGGTAACGTTGGCCCAAACTGTACCATGACGTGTTTTAATTCACTGCAACGCAGATGGCATAGAATTCAGTGAAAATGAAGCGCCAAAAATTGATGGTGAGCCCATGAGGCAGATGATAATTCTGCCACAGAGGTACAGAGGCCCTCAACGGTGGAGCGAACGGCGCCTCAGGTCATTTACACTCTAACGGCACAGGTGGTACAGGCGTGACTATCAGCTCTGAGGAGTAGTACAGTGTTCAAATCAGCAGTTATCCCGCAATAAGTGTCAAAATATGTACACTCAGGAACGGAAAGCTCGCTAAGACTTCAATGCGTACTCCTTGTACAGACATGTGTATTGAGCTTCTAATAAACAATCGAGCTTTTATTGTCTGGGAAAAGGAAGGTTTGATGAACATTTGCCACCTCATCGCACTCATAATATGCAATTCTTGAGCGTCTCTACTTTTTGCTCTGGCCAACTGCAAGGTTTTGAAAATTCAGTGAAAGAAGCATAGATCACTCAAAAAATGTAAGAAAAAGCTCAATAATGTTTTGAAAAATTTCGTTTAGTGTACGCTGAACATGGTTTATTGATTTTTGAAAATTTTCTGTTTTCTGTTTTCTGTTTTCTGCCGATTTTTGGAGATTTTTTTCTGTTTTCTGTTTTCTGTCAAACTAGATTTTCTGTTTCCAAAAATAATTTTTCCGCACATCCCTGTTCGGGGCCCTCCCGTGGCTCGACGCTGCGCGCATAAGACGCGGAGCGGCTCCCTTACCTTCTTCGCAGCGTTCATGCATGCAGCCCCAGGCCGCAATGACGCCTGCTCCTCTCAGGGTCGTTTATACTCCCGCAGCCAAGAGGCGCGGCGCAGCGCAATCCTATAATATTGACCAGGCGGCTCGGCACGACCTATACTATTTGAATGAATCTCGCCGCGCAGCTCGGCGGCAGTAGTGCAAGGGGTCGTTTACTTCCGCCGACGAGCGGCGCGTCGAAGTGCGATTCTGATCACGCGGCGCGGCACGATCAATATTAGAGATTTGCACTTCGCCGCACCGCTCGGCGGCGAAAGTGTAAACGACCCCTAAACGACGCCTCAAGGCGCGACTGCGGTTCCGACACGTATTGGCGCGGAGAGCGCAAGCCCGTCCACACTGTCTACTCTCTGACATTCCAGCCTTCGCCATATATGTATTGTATTCATTCCATCCGACAGAGTCGTTTTCGGATATCCGGTCGGATAATTATTCGAGATCTGATTCAACATCAAAACGAGAATTTCGGATTGATTCGAGATCCGGTAGGCCGAAAAACACGATATCCGATTTTTCCAAAACCCGGAAAAGTGAAAATCGGAGGATACGGTCAGCAAACCGGATATTCGGGTAAGAACCGAAAATGAAAAAAATGGATGATCGATCGGATGAAAAACGGATGAAAACCGGATGAATTCTTATGAAAACTGGATGAATTCGTTTAAAAACCCGACCGAAATTGTATGAAAACCGGGTAAGACTCGAGTAAATACGGAATAGAATCGGGATCACTTCATTACATTTAACAATCGCCAACATAACTAATTCTTGACCCACTGCCCAATTTTTTGCTTCGTTTGATTCTACGGGTGGGCTTCAGTTGCTGTCCTGGCCACTGCTATCACTGTACTGGCTCCTTCAGTTCGCACGAAAAGCAGCAGCAGTGGCCCGGAGATTTAGATAATTAGCCTCAAGAGGCTCTAATTGACGTTCGGTGCGGCTCGGCGGGCCAAGAATCGCCCGATTGAATCGGACATCTACCGCATCATCCGAGGGCTTCTCATGGCCTACCTGTCGAACAACCACAGTGTGTGTTAAACTAAGAAGGCAACACTTACAAATGCATGCGATATGAAGCACTGCACTGTCCTATTTGCATGTTGAGCATCAAGAATAGCCGCAGTGTGATCTGCTGATGTGGATGGTTGCCAGATTAACGACGGAGCCACTACAGTCGACAGATTTGACGATCCCATTAGGTTCGACTCTTGGAACCTAAAAGTTGAAGACGCTTAAGGTTTATAAAAAACAGAATAGTCTACTTTGTAATTCTGAAGAACTCAAGGGATATTCGGCCCCGAGCCGCCTGACAGTTCGGCTCGTTGTCCTAATTTGCGGGTCGGCTTCTGTTGCTGTTCGGGCCACAGCTGTTGCTGTTGGTGCCCCTCTAGTTCGCCCAAACAGCTGTGGCCCGAGGAATGGGAGAGCGAGACGAAGTGACAGGCGGCTTGGGGTCGAAAATCGCTTAAGAATGTTGTGATAAAGAGGCAAAGGATATCTTACCACGTGACTCGATTTAGATGGAGCATCAAATATTTCAACGTCTCGTAATTACACAGTGGCAATCGTCGGGCTAGTCGTTTCAGCTCCTCCAGATGTCCATCGTCCGGCTCTTCCGTGCACTTCTGGAACAGACAGGATTTCAGAAAACAAGTAGCCGAACAGATTAGATAGAAAGACTCACTACTCCAAATCGTATCCACTCGTTGTACATGTCGAAGGTCATCAGCGGTTCGGGCAACTTCCTAAGGTAAAGCTTCACGACTGAGGCGAGATTCATCGGATGTACATGATCCAAGTCCACCGAGCAGTCGTTCGCACCTCTTTCAAATGCCTCACAAATCTCCTCAATCTTCGACTTCACTCCACACGTTCGATAGATGCCCTGAAACAACGCCAATTTTTTGAAGACGACGAGTGAAGGAAGAGCGTCAGGCCAGCAGGAATCATTACGAATACCTTTTTACAAGATTAGAGTGACGTGTTGTGTTCCATCTGTGCCTTTGCACCCTCACTTCATCTAATAAGATTCCTGACGGGGAAGCGTGAAAAATTCCGTGGCAATGCACCTTTTATCTGCATAAATTGGACGATGACGTCAATGCGCAATCGAGTTCACTCCGACAACTTGCACATGACTTGCCTCGGCACATTATTGGCTAATCACAAGTTTTTGGGCACAAGTGCGTGCAGAAGGGAAAGGTCGGCCGCTTCGTGAGATGTTGCTTCTCAGGAGAAAATGCAATTTATGCATGATCTCTGTGATTTTCACAAACTCCGAGAAAAAGGCCCGTACCAAAGTTGACACAATTAAGTCGAGATCGACTGAATTCAAATTTCGAGCTCGACTCAAAACAGTAATGACGAGGTCGAAATGTTGCGGCGCATAGTGTGAAGGGTAGTAGTATTTCCGACAGAGAGATGTTAAGTAGCGGAACTAAGTCGAGTCCGAAATCAGCAATTTCAGTCGAGGAGGACAGGGAAAATTGACTCGAGGTCGAAATCGTGGTCGAAGACGGGAGAAAATGTGCCAGTTTTGCTGGGGACAAATCCGACTTTTCTGATCCGAAGCAAAAATAATTTTGGATAGTCGGATTTCGGGCTGATCCAAATAAGGCTTTTTCGGTGATTCGGATTTCGGTCCGATTCGGATTCGTCGTTCTTTCGGAGATTCGGATTTAGGTTCGATTTGGATTTGGCGTTTTTTTAAGTGATTTGGCTACAGAGTCGTCAAAATTTCGAATCATTCGGACGGATATCCGAAAATATCCGAATCGGATCCAATGAGGACAGCATTGCCTTTTCAGTCGATATCGGAATTGTATGCCTTTCGTGTTCTTTTTTCCAAAAGAATGATAATTCATGAAGCAGAGACCTTCGTTTATGGAATTAATAACTAAAACAGGCTAAATCCGAGATAGCTCTCCTTATTTTTTGACTGGACAATCTACTGGGTCCTTTTAATATGACTCGAGGCGATTCTCGGCCTCGAGCCGCCTGACAGATCTGCTCGTTATCCCAATCTGCGCGTCGGCTTTTGTTGCTATCCGGGCCACTGCTGATGCTGTCCGGGCCCCTCCAGTTGGCCCGAACAGGAACAGCAATGGTCCGGAGATTTAGAGGATGAGCCAAACTGTCAGGCCGCTCCTATTTCTGTTTGAAAGAAAATTACTCCTCTGGCCTGGCAGGCGTTACACAGGATGGGCACACCTCAGAACTATACTCTCTTTACAACGGTGTGCACAAAATTGTGGTCCGATGCTGGCCCTCTACGACCGTAATCGAGGCCCGCGCCGCACAGGAACCGGAGCCGCCTGATAGTTGGGATCGTTCTCCCAACTTCCGGGCCACTACTGTTTCTCTTCGGGCAAGCGGCAGTGGCTCGGGCAGCTACAGAAGCCGACCCGCAGATTGAGAAAAAGCCGAACTGTCCGGCGGCCCAAGGCCGAAAATCGACAGATAGTTTTTGAATGGATGCCATAAATACGTTCCATTCAAAATCTAATGTACTGTTAACCAGTTTGCGGAAATTTCACTTCGCTTGTATGAAAATCTACTGTTAAATTGAAAAAAACGGAGAGCATAAGCAAACAGTTCCGATAATCTTCAATACATTGAAGGAGAGATCACAAATTTCGAATTGAACAGAGAATAAGAAAACCAGCAACGCTCAGTAACCTTCACTCACTTTGACCCGCATTCCTCTCTTCTGCAATTCGTTGATCGTTGACTCGATGATCAAGGGGACATTCCGCTCTTGCATCTCCAGATGTCCTTGCAGTGAAACACCAAAGATGCTCATACGTCGATCTGATGGTCGAGCCGACTGACCGCACGTCTGCGTTGTCTGAAAAGCCTCGGATAGATTTTCAGATCGAAGTTAATGGTGCATTTGTGTTCACTGAAGTTTTCAAACGTCCAACGTAAGAGAATCTGTTTGGAGATAGATTATATATGTATCCAAAACGCAATTTTTCTCCTTGAAAAGGGCTCAATTAATTCTCCGATGAGTCAAGCTAGAAAATAGCCAAGAACTAGCCAGAGTGGCCTGCAGCTCATGGCCACGCAAATAATGGCTTTTTGAAAACCCATAAGTATGAAGGCTCTTTTCAGCACCCCCACAGCTTCAGTGCAAAGTATACTTGAGCAAAATGTAATTTTCTTCGATTCATCAAATTTCCGAATAAGTCGAAAATCAAATTTTTCGTTTGATGGACTTCTCGAGTTAACCGAAAACTCGCGCTTCCCGAGTCATTAACTTTTTTGGATGAATTAAAAGTTGCCCTTTTTCGAGTGATTGAGTCTTTGATCTATCCGCAATCTCAACTTTTCAAATATTCGACTGAACAGATTTAGTCGAAGTCAGCTTTTTCAATGTCTTGATGATTCGATCGTTCGATTCGGCCCAAGTATACTGCAAACGTGGCCGGTTTCACCCATTCCGTGCTCTCCTTATGGACTTGTAGTGACGACAGTATTAATTGAAGTTCTTTGTGTCACTCCAGTTATTCGAGGAATAGTGGTACCCAAATGTCGCAATCGGTAATAAAAGAATAAATAATGTCGCAATTGTTAATCAAAAAATAAATGAGTTCTGGGAAGGAATATTTACTCTAAGGCTTCTTCCTAGGCCAGGGTCTTCGACCTATTTGATACTTGAAGTGCGATGAGGTGAGGATTCCAGCATTATCAGAATAAGAAAAAACAGGTAGTACCTGTGCATGAGCAGGTTTAATAATCTACATATATGTATTCAGAAGAGTTCAAAAAAGTTCCAAGAAGACCACCAACCTTGGGGAAGCACGTTTTATGCCACTGAGCGCCACAGTCCGTACATTGAACGGTGTAGAGTATGGATAAAGTATCACAATGGGAGCATTTTGATGGCTGTACCGTCCGTTGGACTCGATGAGACAGAGCGGTCTCCGACAACTCCGAGGTCTCATAGAGGCGGCCAGCTGAAACAAGTTGATAGCCACTATATGAGAATAAACGTAACTTCCAAATACATAAAGGCTATAAAACCGCAAAAATCTCATGGTTTCTACGCGTGCTGGTGCGGAGCTGATGTTAGGGACAGTGAGAGAGCGCATCATAGGCGGAGGGAGAAGAATCGCGCGCGCCGCTCACGCCATGAGTCGTGAGAATTACGACTTTTTACGGAAGATACACCCTAATTATTAGATCAAGGAGACCCTAAAGCCTTCTCTAAGCGTTTTGAGAGAAGCTTGGAAATTTCTGATCGCGATTGTGCCATAACGGAGATCTTTACAAAGAAATCGAAGCTATACAGAGGTGCCACCATCTTCTAACACTTTATGGCCCTGGTCATACTTCCAGCGACAGCGACACGATGCAGTTGTCCCCTCCTCGATATTCAGCGAAAATCGATATGCCTGATATGCAGCGTCGCTGTCGCTGGTCGCTGGAAGTATGATCCCCACCTATCAAGCTGCAATTTAGAGGCAGTGTTCATGATAAGAAATCGTTTTTCGGTTTTTAGTTTTTCAGTAGGCAAATTCACGAAGAAGATGATAATAGGGAATAGTCCTCATAGAACCCTCGAATGCCGGAGAGAAAACTACCAAAAAAAATCTCCTAAATATTTATTTACGCCAGTTGGTGTGTTTTGCGCACTGCGGACAAAACTTCAAACCAAACGTCGCAAATGGTTTTGAGCTTTGGAAGTCTTAGGTAAGTGACTTTGTTTTCTGTTTCGTCCGCAAAAACTTTTAGGAAATAAGATGGTGAAATGCCCATGTTTGGAGATTAGAATTTTCCGGGAGAAGGAGTATTCAAAGTTCGGCAACTGCTCCCTTGGTGAAACGAATCATGGACAACTGTTACCTGGTCGACGAGATTTTCACACATTTCCTGGCTGTTTTTCGTCGTACTTCCGTCCCTACAGTTCTTAGAGAGGCCCAAAGCTTACGCTCCCGCGCAACTGTTTCATCCTGAACACTGCCTTTAAGGTCGACTTCGACAGACTGGGCACTTACGAAGAAGGACGCCTTATCGCCATTAGCATGCGGGCTACAAAGAGGCAATTCTTACATTGTAACAAACTCTATCTATGGAAGCGCATCCCTCCTTATAATCGCCCACTTAGCTTTTGCAATGGGAGGCATTCTAGCGTTCAATCCAATCGCTGTTTCAATATCTGACTCAGATGGCTGTTCGTTCTGTTTTTTCATGAGCTTGTCCAGCTGAATCAGCTCTCATGGTAGCTCTCTGTGTTTTTCATGAAATCGGCCAGCAGAATGATGATGCCTTTCAGTAGACTTTCCGACATTTTCGTCTCAAGAGGACATCTGTGAAGCGTCAAGCCGGCTTCAGTGAAGCCCGATGACGTCCGAAAGTGCAATGCAAGCGATGAACACAGATAAGCGCTCGCCCGCGATTGTTTCTAACACTACCGTCATCGCCTTATTGGATGACCTCTCACTCTCTAGAGACACCTTACGAAACCGAAAGTTACTCCAAATAAGGTTGTTGTGCTATGATGAAGATTATATCTTCTTCCTCGAAACACAATGGCGTCTTCAATCTCTAATTCGATGTCCAGCATAGTCAGAATCGTGGTTATAGAGGATATATCGCGTTTCAGAGCAGATTCGATGATCCCCTGAGTTGACCAACCCTGAACTCAGAGCCCTTCTATATAGTTATGCCATTCGAATAGTTTCGAATCAAGTTGTTCGAATAATCGCCATTCGAATACCTACAGGCTATAAAACGGTTAAATTCACTTGATTCCTACACGTGCTGGTGCGGAGAGGAGGTTAGAGACAAGGAGAGAGCGTAGGGCAGACGGAGGCCGAGACGTCGCGCGCACCGCTCGCGCCTCGAATGATGTGAGTTACGACGTTTTATAGAGGGTATTCGAATTAGGAATTTCGAAGATCACAACAATCGAACACTGTTCAATATTCGGCCCTCAGAAAATGGTGCCATCTAACTGTCATTCAATATTCGGACATTGAAAAAAGGGTCATTCGAAATTGTTCCATACTCGACGCAGACTATTGGAATGAACATTCGAATTCGAATAGTTTCCAATGAGTTGCTCCCCTGGTCGCTATTTAGACGGGGATCATACTTCCAGCGATGAGCGACGCGAAGAAATGTCTATCATCAATACCGACCAAAAATCGATATGCCTGATATGCTCTGTCGCTGTCGCTGGTCGCGGGAAGTATGATCCCCGCCTTTTGCGGTCGGTAGGTATCCAACATAGCAAGCCTAATTGTTTCAACAGATTCCCAAAATCTGGCTCGCATCGTCGCCTCCAGTAGAATTCGAAATTTCGGACTTAAAAAGTCTGAATCGATTATGGATAGAAGATCGTAGGTTACGGTTTGTATACTGTAGTTCGACTAAAGTCTCAAATCCACCTGAAAACTTCTCTGTAGGTGTTATTTGTGGAGCTAAGCATGATCTTGAGGTCCATTTATCGACTTTCGAAATACTGGGGTAGGTTATGCTAGCTAAATGGAATTTAAATCTACCATATCCTTCAGTAGATCTCAAAATAGCTTTGAACAGACCCCAACTTAACCCCAGGGAAAGTTTCAAAAGATTTTGCTGAGCGAAAAAAATGATGGTCCAAATTGAGAATCACTCCCAAAGGCTTTTCTGTAGGGGATAAGAGGGCAGTGGTGTTCACAAGAGTATTGGAATAATAAAGTAAAAGCTACAAAACATTTTTTCGGAAAATTCTAGTCTCAAAATTGTCGAAAAAATTCATCTAGAGGAGTTTTTCACAATTTTTCAAATATTTTGGCCACCATGACGGGGGACGTGACTTCGTCGAGGTTTGGGACAACAGTCTGCCTAACACTTTATCTAGCTGACAATTTTTTTCAGATTTTCAAAAAGGTTTTTTTTGATTCAAGTAAAAACCTTTTACTAGGGGTAATTTGGGGTACTGAACACAAATCTGCGGTCAGTTGCACGATATTCTAAGAATTGCTGTAGATTACGGACGATGCATTGCCATTTAGCGGACCTAACCCACCTTGGTATACCGAATATCGATGAACAGACCTCAAGCTCGTGCTCAGAACCCTTCAATAATCCCACAGAGAGGTTTTCAGCTGGATCGAAGACTTCGATCCAATTATCTTAAAGGCAGTGCCCACGATAAAAATCTTGAAAACGGTCCCATGCTGATTCCAACGATGTGTCCGAAATCGTACACGACCGTCTGGGAACGGAGTTATGGTCCCTCATAAATTGAGCTAGAGGAGCATGGTGGACGAGTTTTCCGAGGCTTGTAACTTCCGTCTTTTGCCCCCGATGTATGCGAGCTGACCTGAGTAAAGAGAGAAGTCGAGAATGGAAGGAAGAACGGGGTCAATCATCGGAAACCATCGCTCACCTCACGATTTCAAGCTTTCACTCGTTCACGTCGGTGGGCGGGCAATGCGCTTTTGGGGTTTGCCTTGCGCTCAAAGTGACAACTCAGGGCTCTTTGGGGCTCTTCCTGGCTCATTTTCATGCGTTCTTTCGACGTTAACGTTACAGAGTGTCCCTCCACTACCCACTCCTGGTCGAAATTCAAACACTTTTTTTATCGTGAACACTGCCTTTAAACGTACCGTAACCCACCGTAATCTATCGAAGCACGACGCGATTCGTGTTCAGTACCCCAAAAAAAAACTACAAAATGTCGTATTTCACCTTGAAAATTCGCCAGGGTGGTGGGTTCGAACCAAAATCTGCCGAAATTTTTGGTAAATCGACAAATGAACCCCAGATTCGTATTCAGAACCCCAATTCGCCCCTAAAAAGAAGTCTCGACCCAAATCCAAAACATTTTCTGACCCCCTTTCTGACCAAAGCTTTTTTGGCCGGATTGCTAGTAAACGATACATATGTAAATGAATGACATAAATGAGAAAACCCCTCCGTAACCACGGGTGGATATTTTCGTAGCAGCTACAAATTTAGATTTAGAAATACTTTCAGAAGTACACCTAATGAGAATATATTTCGTTGAGAACGGCTGGGATCGACCAGTAGTACATGATATTATTTCCCGTGTCGAAACACCCGAAATGAAGGAACTTAATCAGCGAAATCCGGAATCCCGTGAAATCCCTCACCAATGCTTGTCTTCTTATGTCGCTTAATGTCCGGTAATTGTCCTTCGTCGTCCGGATTGAGGGCATTCCGCCGCAGTGACGTCATCGATCCGGTTTCGTACGGAACTCCATCGTCGACGCTTCGTCCTTCTCTGGAAAAAGCCACAGATTTTCACACGAGTTCTGTATTTCATCCTCCATCTGCTATCGCTACATATTCATAAACACGCAACTTTCTCATCGGCTAAATTAATACTCGACGTTTTTGTGACAGCCTTTGAACACGCATGTACTCAGTCAATGCCGAAGCTTTAAAGAACGCGCAGCTGTCTTCAAAATGCACTTTTTTCTGAATAAACATGACGCCTCTCGCGCTTACATACTACGCTGTAATGAGCATTAAATCGAAAGGAAAACTCAGTTTTCTCTCATTTAGAGACAAGAGTACAAGCCAAGAAGGCAGGTTTTTGGTCCACTCTGAACATGAGTTCACCTACTGCACTGTGGGACAGACAATAACATTTCTTTCACCAGAGATAAAACAACATCGGTCATGATTTTTGCGTTTCCGGCGAAAAAAGCATAGAAAAGCGTTTTTTCATAAACCTGTTCAAAATGGAAATTTATGAAGATATTGGGAATCAGCATCGTGTGCCCTTTCTTCCGGAATGACCCACGGCTTATTGAAGAGGCATAAAACAATCGACACGGAACACGCGTGAAAGGCGATTAACAAGGGAAGTGTTTATAGCGGTAAACGCAGAAGCTACGTAGTGTTAGTATCTCTTGGACCTCCATAGTAAAACTGCGCAGTATCCCGCCTCGAGCTGTAGGTTCCAAGAAGTTACAAGCCTAGAACGGTCGTTTTCTGTACTATTTGTACCTTCCAAAACGCGCGTAAGTCTTTGGAGAATCCGGAAAAGGATCTCATAATTGTGTTCAGCAAGTCGTTGGAAAATCCGGAAAAAAAGATCTCGTAATTGTGTTCAGCGACCAAAATTACCCGCCCCCGGGCAGTGTGCCTGAAGGAGCATCTTCCAAACTTTGTACAGACTGATAGCGTTTTGGACTTGGACGAATTTTTGTTGGGCATTTATTTACATCAATTAGAGGGCTCTGAAATCGTTTTGAAAAATGTTCCAGATTTGACATAAAATCCTTCCAGGTGGGTTATTAGGGGCGCTGCTCACGAATCTGGAGGTTATCTGCCGATTTTCCAAAGTTTTCGACTCAATTCGTTGAAAGCCTTCAATTGGGGGGGGGGGGAGTTTGAGGGCGAAACGCGACTTTTGACGACTTCCGGACAGCTACGATAGAAATGGCTCAAAATGTTTCTCTAGGTGGTTGTTTGGATTGATTAACACGAATCTGAAGTACGTTAATCGATTTCCAACAGCTCAATGTAGATAACGGTGGGTATACGGTAGTTCGTTCAAAGTCCCAGAGTTAACAAAAAATTTCTATGCGGGGTTTATTCGGGGTGCTGAATATGAAGTTAATGTCCATTTGTCAATGTTCCAAAGGCTGAGGTAGGTTTCGCCCAGTAAATGAAATTGTACTAACCGCAACCTACAGTAAACCTAAGAATTTTGGAAACTGTACCCCAAATTCGTTTTCAACACCCTAATAAAAACCCTACATAGAAGTTATGAGCGAAATCCGAGGAACTTTCTCCGAAACACCCAAAAAATGTCTGATAGTTAAGAAGGTTCACGAGGTTTGAAAAAAAAAACTTCATAAATTCTTGCAACCTTTAGCTCGGGGCGGGATACTGCGCAGTTTAACTACTGAGCTGCAAGAGATACTAGCAACGTAATTCGTTTCGACAAAAGCGTTCAACGCTCTAAACCCTTTTCTTGTTTGTAACGGTTTCTCCTCTCGCTCTTCTTCTCTTCCTGTTCAGATACTGACGTCATTATGGTACCGGACCCGGAGAAAATATCCACTGACTCGCAACAATAGTGGTACTTCAAGCTGAAAATGATATCCTTGTGGGAAACCACCGCCGCGCGTCATGTTTTCTTCCTTCGTCAAACAAAACAAGGATGAGTCGGACTTCTCGCGGCGCGGTGTCTTCACACGACACAATGCAAATCGGGCGTAATGGAGTTGTTGAGAGCACAAGCCAAGACGTCAACAATGCTCCTATACCACATTAATTGTTTACTGTATCACCTTGTATGTTTATCTATGTGTGTATGAATGCGTGGGAGTTTGTGTACATATGTGTGTGCGAGTCTGACTCAGTGAATACGGAAAACTATCAGTTGTCTTCGTGTCTCTGGTTCATGAGGGAATCCTCGTTGGCGCGTCGCCTCTATTCAATATTCCATCAGCCTCCGGGACATTTTCCAAACCAAATGACAGATAGAATTAGATGCAGCGTATTGGAAAAGAGCCATGAATTCAGACGTTTCATTGATCGCCGCCGGCCAGAATAGAGCTAGAAGCTAAGTGACTAAAAAACTAGTGTCCAAGCTTCGAAATATTTGTGCTACCACCGTAAATAGTAAATCTCATTGAAGCAACCACAGCAACGACAAACATCCGACCACAGCTTAGATAGAAAACGTTCACTGCACAACGGAAGCTTATCACAACATTCCAGCGTTCAAACGATCATCTGTGTCGAACCAGGTCGCGCCAACTCTAGGCAGACGTGACGTGCCACTTCAAGAGGTCACTGTCGGTAGCAAAACAAATGCCCTGTATGCCCACCAATCGACGGTGGAATGCCTAATTTTCACAGCATCTGTCGCAGAAGCGCGATGCCATCGCTCCTCAATGCGGCCTGTGCGCGGTCGGTCCCGCAACGAACGCCGGCAGCACGGCAAGGCAGGCCGTCGGACTGGTTCGGGCGGAGCAGTCTGAGTCATCAGTCTTCGCCCGTACCGCAACCGAGTGTGGTCATCGTGCCTGGAGCTCCATGCTGCTTCATCTTCTCGAAGTGTCATGTTTGGTGTCGGGTCTCTTATGTTTAAACATTACTTCCTAACCTGCACTGTAGTTGACTCGCGGAGGGCACCTTCAATGGACAGGTTGCTGGCCAGAACAGGTATTATTGAATCGTGATGATCGTTCCAATGGTGCTTTTTTTCTTTGTAATATTTATTGCATGTTTCTCTTTCTCCTATTCTCCAAGATCTCTCCATATCCTCCCGTAGCATAAACTAATCCAATTTGATTGTGTGTTCTGTCGTGTATGCAAGAGGGCCGCTTATCTTTCGCAATACTTATTTTACAGTCGAGATGTTGATTAGTCCATCAAAGTTCAAGTTGGTCGCACAGAGTTGTCATTGCAGGCTATATGGTATTATCGTCATTCCCTTATTACAGTAAAAATTTTACCAGGATAAGTAGTACAGTCGGTTGTCTGATCGGTAGGGAACCTATCGGCCTGATTTCCCGACACTGTCGTTTTTATCATGTCGGACCCGGGGGAAAAGTCACCTAATCGCGACAATCTGCAGCTGCGGACAACCGCTGTTGCAGCACGCAGCTAGACAATAATTGTGCTGTGATCATGTGGTCCTTGCACGATTCTGAGTGGCGCGAGTAACGCAACAGCGGTTCTCTGCAGCTGTGCACCAAAATTGAACTACGATAATGATATTTAGTTGCGTTATCTACGGAAGTTTCAGTAAAAAAATGAAAACAGAACCACTATTCGTGCTTAGCGCTTTATGTAATCCCCCGAACAATAAACAGAATTAGGGCGATTTTTTTTTCAACTGTTGGAATGCCGATACTGCAAATGAGCCTACGATTCGAGGGTTTCCAGAGGTCGGAATTCTTTCTACTAACATCGTCGACCGAATTTTTCCATAACGAACCCAGAAAACGCATTAAATCACAAAAGATAATGTCAATAATTGAAAAAAAATGAAACACATGAAAGTTTCAAGCATGAAATCCCAGAGCAAGTGCTTCTGTACCGTCGTCACGAATCGTACTGACATTTTGCGTTTCTCATTGTGCGTTGGCACAAATGCGGTTCACCTATATTATAACATACGGGCACCGAGTTTGCGCCAATACACAATAAGGAATGCAGAGTTTCAGTACGATTCGTGCCAACTGTATGTGCCTATATCTGAAGTGGATGCTAACAATTTGCAAGCTCAAAACGTACCTCAAAAGGCTGTGACTACTCGTTGCCCGCTGAGGAAGCGAATGAAGATAGGCCATGTACGCTCCGCCAGGCGGATAGTCCCTGGTCGCATCGGCCAACTCCTGATAGCTACCCGGCAGTTTTACCCACAATGTAGCCAGAGCCTGAAAGTAAGACGAGATTGAGACACAAAAACGCCTCTTTGGAAAATCCTAAGAAGTTTTAAGAAATTGTCGAAATAAAATTTTCTACAGCATGCACAACACCAAATATGTATGTACAAGGAATAAGAGTTCGACAGAAAGGGGTAGAAAACAACATCACGGATATGAGCAAAGTAGGAAAGAGTTTCCCCAAGGTGATATCTATACTAATCGCCGTATTACTCCGCCGACATTAAAGAAATGGAGGTGGAAATCGTAATGGTGAATGTGATACACAAAAACTGATCAATCAGTCCACTTATATGAAGACGTTCGAAGACTATCCATGGCAGGCGACTGGATCATCCTAAACTGAAAAAAACTCGAACAGTATAATCCGCACTGTCTGTCGAATGGCACACTACACCGTCAGATAAGAATTTTGTGATTTTTATGTGATTGTGTAGTGGACCACTCCTATACATATAACACAAGCCAAGTCCGAGATCCGCATTCCTCCAGAAAAGCGAGAAATAAGCGACAACCGCGGGTACGACGCCTTCAGTCCCCACACGGGCCAAACCCGCTTGATTTTCAAACTCAATAGCGGCTAGATGGATGAATGAAAATTTCAACCGTGTTTCCAAATTTCACTCCTTTGCTGGTCTGTTTCTTCATTCTCGTTTGCTCGCGTGCAGCGATTGCAAGTGAAAAGAATTACAGGCCTAAGACAACTTTTCCACCAAATTATCAACCTCAAAATGAATGAGTAATCTAAGAGCCATAACGCTGTTACTAAGGGACTTTGAACGACTCCAGAAATATCGGTGTGATGAGGAAATGATTCTCTCCAAAATGAGCACAAAATCTGAAGATGAGGTCTGTCCAAGTGAGACTGCTCGGCTACGCGGTCGGCGTGCGTGTCGGTGACCACGGCGAATGCATTTTTAGGACGAACATCCCAGCGGCTACAGACAGCAGACTGGAATATCTTTCACTATTGTTCAATCTTCCTGCTAATCGATTCACAAGTCCAAAAATGACGTTGCGATGACCGCTTGACACACACGCCGATCGCCTGAACGGACAGTCACTTTAGCTGTGCAAAACCTATGCTAGACAAAAAGCCACCTTGTATCATTCTAACTTCAAGCTCTCGGAGGATGACAACACAAGAATCACCAAACCAGATTTTGTTTTAATGGAAAATCCAAAATGATTACGACAGTTGAAGTGTACAATATTTTATCCCATTTTATTCAATATATGTCGCATAAGGTAAGCGCTCTAAAAATGCAGGAGTCGAGTAACAAAGGCCAACAAACATATACTAATAAAAAAGAGCTTCTTCCCTGCTTATCGCTTGAAGGCACGAAACCCAAGCGGGTGGGATAGAGATTCAACCTTTAGGGAAGCAAAGATGGCCTCCACTCGACAAGTAAAGCTTAAAGATCGAATAGTTGCTTTCGGTGTGCTGAAAGAGAATTTCACTGAGCTTTCCCGTGTTCTAAAGAGTGCAAGCCGATAAAACCTGGAGATTTTCACCCTAATGGAACCAGCAAGCAATTCGAAGACCATATAACCGTCACATATTATCATTCTATTAATTTGTCAAAGTTACTATGAATAATCCTAGCTACTTTCTTCATTAAAGGGTCTCGGGGTAGCTAGCGATATGAATTGTCTGGAGGCTTGGGCAAAACAAAGCATATTTAAAATTGTTCCATTCCAGTTACAAAAAACATTCGAATTTCGTCATTCTATTGCTGTTCAAAAACATTCAGCTCAAAAACGAAACCAAAAATAGAGCATTTTTCTTTAATTGAACAGAAAAGGCAACTTCAATACCATCTCAGCCGAGGCTTCCTATCGACGTAGAGCCTACTTATACAAATTTAGAGGCAATGTTCACGATGAAAGAGTTGCCCGTTTTTTTGGCATAAACGTAAGCTTTCGTTCCCTCGAAGAAGAACAAGCACGAAAGTACGACGGTAAACGGCCAAGAAGTAAGTGAAAATCTCGTGGTTCAGCCAACCAATTGGGTCACCCCGCCCATGTCTTGTAACAGTTGTCCAGCGCTCCTCCCACCAGGGGGGACAGAGGCCGAATTTTCAAAAACTCTTTGTCGCGGAAGATTCTAACAACCAAGCATGTGCACTGACCCATCTTACATATTTTAAGAGTTTCTGGAACAAGAAAAAGAAAACAAAGAATTGACACACCAAAGAATTTCGAAGCTCAAAACATTTGCGATGTTTGGTTTGACATTTTGTCCGCAGTGCACAAACACGCCAGCAGGCGTTGATAAATGTTTATCCGGTTCCTTAAGCAGATTTCTCTCTGATATTCGGAAGCTTCATGAGGGCCTTTCCTTATTATCCACTACTTGCTAAACTTGCCTACACAAAAACATAGAAAACTAGAATACGATTTTTTATTGTTAATACTGCCTTTGAATTTGGAATACAAGAAGGTCCGCAAATAGCGTGATGAACGTCTTAGATGGTAAGGATGGCTACAAACAATGTGAGCAAGACAGGAGGGAAAGTGGGCAGGTCTTTAGAAACAGTTCCAACGCTCTCGTGAAGAATGAGTGGGCCTATTGAAGAAGTGTGAGCGAGGATTATTCCGAGCCTCATGACAGGACTGCTACACCAGTCTTCGGTTGACGAGCCTAGCATCTTTTTTCACCAATTCTAATGGGAAGTGGCTGAGAAGGAGAAAATTTATGGAGCATACGGCACTGAATCAATCAAAGTATGCAGTGCAATGTCTTTAGCTCTGTATATAATTCATGTATGCAGCCTGCAAAGACGCTGAAACCTGATAGGCTGGCCTGCGCAGGTTTGAGTTGCAACTTTTTGTAATTGGGGGTAGCTCTACTGCAGAGAAAGCGTGAGAATCGATGGGGGGAAAGCGCGAAGAGGAGAAAAAATGACCACGAAGAAGAAGACTTTTTTGTTGACTGGGTTCAAATTTGAAGCATGATAAACATTCCAAGTGATGACAAACCCTAGCGCGCAACAGAAGCGGAAGCCCGTAAACAAGGGCGCGCTCCTCCAAAAACGGGACAGCCAGAGATTGCCCTGCTCAGAAAAGACACTTCTTCTGACAGTAGAAGAACAGCAAAGAATAGCTGGCAATTGCACTGCCCCGACTCCCACGCCCCTCGTTTGCAAACCATGAAAAAGGCCAACATCGACAAATATCATGTGTATACATTGACGCATCATCAGACAATACATATGCAATCCACTCATTCGATGCACTGCCTGGACGTATGAACAAGCCACAAAAGGTGCTGATTTGCTGAATAGGGAGAGAATCAGCTCTGCATCGAGATGAGTACTTCCCTTCTTCGCCTCTCGTTCGCATGACATCAATTCTGAAGTGGATAGGCATCAGACATGCGAGCTAGTCATTTTAAAGCCAAATTCTCCTACCTAGCTTTGCACTGGTATGTGTCCTCTAAAGCGCTAAGGTTGGCCAGCCTATCAGAAAAAGAAGCGCCACTTAAAGGCATCGTCCACGATGAAAACCGAATTTGGGTTTATGCGTTCATTCGGACTAGTGGGCCATTACAATGTCACTCAGAAAGTTTGGAGTTACAAAACCGTCTCTGATTGAAGATTCGCTTACCTCAAATTGGCTTCCTGGGTTTGGGGGGCCGGCCTTGGGTCGATCCGTTGTTACAAGGAACAAAGCTCCTGGGTTGCTGACGGCGGGCGTGCCTTGACGCGTCGTAGGGCGCAATACACACGCCAGTCACTTTCGAATTCGGCATCGATCGAAAGCAGCCGGCAGCACTGGACGCAGCAGGTGGGCAGCCCATTTTAATTCATCTGAAGTCGTAGTTGAGCGCCATCCTCGGTGAATTGCCTCCAACCCTGCGCCAAGGAACGAGGCGTAAAACTGTTCCTTGCATTCTCTGCGCAACTATCCCAAGTTGATGCCGGCGCGAAATTCAAATTTGCTATGAACTTTCTAAAAATGGGTTTTTCTCAAAAAAGTTGCCGTTTTTGAGGGGCGTTTTGCTCCCGTTAGTCACTATAGGGATAGTACAACACGAAAACATCAAAAACCCAAATATGGTTTTCATCGTGTACGATGCCTTTAAAGGCAGCATGCACGCTCAAAAATGGTAAGGATTTCATGACATAAATAGAATGTTTGGAGCCGGCAGTATAGGAAATTAACGAAAAGTCTGACGAAGACTGGATGAAAACGGGCAGATAACGGGTTGTCTTTAATATGGAGTCAGAAAAAGGGACGACTTACACCGCAGCATGCCCGTTCAGTTGAAATAGAGGAGCTATCGGTTGAATTGTTGCGATAGCGAAGCTAACAGACTCTTACGACCTACACTAGAACGCCCACATCTTTGGAAGCTACAAAAAACTAGCGAAGTTACAGTGTCCGAACAGTCAATCGGGGCGGATTTGTCTTGGGGGTTATATTCTGAGAAGCTCATGGGCGAGGTTAGCAAAATTTGTTGACTCTGGATGTTGCTCAAATTTGATAGTTTTGACTCATTTCTGATACTTCCAACGGCGTAGGCGTTCTGTTGGGAGCCATAGAATCCCAGTAACTTAGTTACCTAGCCAGCTTTTTCGAAGCGTTCTTAAAGGCATCGCTAGCGCTGAAAACCATTTTCCAGGCTCAATTTTACAAATGAGCCCGCTAGACCACACTGGTAAACTTCGGCGCGTCGAAATCGAACGTGTATGAGGTTGGAAGGGGTTGAAGATAAGGATCCGCCACCAGTTCTTACCCGTCCTCTACCACTTTTCATAGAATGTTGATGCGACTGTCAGAAAACGAGAAGAACACTCTCCGCGAAAAAGCTATATCTTTGAAAATGACAGTTAAGAGGTCAGCAAATGCAGAAAAACTTTCGATAAACGATTTTGGCGCGAAATTTGAAGGCAGTGTTCACGATGGAAATCGTTTTTCTGTTTTTCCGCCTATCTTGAAAACGGTTCCATGCTGATTCCAACTATGTCTCTGGAATCGTACAAGACCTTCTGGGAATGGAGTTGTGGTCCCTCAAAAACTGAGCCGGGGAAGCATAGTGGACGAGTTGTCCGAGGCTTGTAGCTTCCGTCTTTTGCAGCCGATGTATGCGAGCTGACCTGAGTGAAGAGACAAGTTGAGAATGAAGGGAAGAACGGGTATATTGATCGAAAACCATGGCTTATCTCACAATCTCGAGCTTTCATTTTTTCACGTCGGTGGGCGTGTGTTGCGCTTTTGGGGTTTGCGTTGCGCTCAAAGTGACAACTTCGGGCTCTTTTGGGGCTCTTCCTGGCTCGTTTTTATGCGTTCCTCCGACTTCAACGTAATAGTGTGCCACTTCACTACACATTCCTAGTGGAAACTGAAACACATTTTTTATCGTGAACACTGCCTTCAAGTTCAAATTTATAGTGTGTTCAGAGTGAATTTTCTTCAGAAATGAAGGTTTTTTATGGGCCCTTTCGACATTTTCCATCACAGAGGAGGGGCGAGTGTGGAGCAGTGGCAAGATACGCCACTGTCACGCACACGGTCGAGTGATCGATCCTCGTCCAAGGTCAACCAAACCTATCTCTCCGGGGTCAAAGAATTGGTACCAGACATGTCTGTGAGGATAAAAAACACTGACTTGAACATCGGCTGGTCCCCGCAAGTCATCGTATAGGCCCTATACACATTCAAAAGCCTCTACGATTCTGAATCAAAGTCGAATGTGTGGCGTCCTCAGAGAATTGATATACGCCAAGAACTTTATCCTTTAGAACTTTTATAGAGGTAAAGCTCAACAAAATCATGAAAAAATAGTATACGGTTTTCTGAGCGTACGATGCTATCGAGAAGCTAAATATATTTGAAGGCAGCACACAAGACCCTGTGCATGTTTGAAATAGCAAAGTAGCTAGACTCGCATTGTTCCTACCTGCCTTCTTTGTTTTAGCAGAGGTACAAGTGTTATGATGCGCCATTTGAAATGAAGCCTATCTAACCCTCAGACTAGACGAACTATACATGTTTGCCTAGTCTCGTATTAGGCTTGTGCTTCGAAAAGCGGATTAATGGTCTCATCACGGCAAGTCTCGCTGTAGACTTCGACATGTCATCCACCCTCACTTTTCGCCACATTCGACTTATCCAAGCTCATTTGAGCATGACTTTGCGTGCTTGGGATGTCTATGCATTTCAAAGCAGTTGGTTGCTGCACAAACTTCAACGAACAGACCCAGCAAGTAGCTGACTTACTTGAACACAGACAATTATCGAAGAAGTACAACAACCATTATAAAACACTTGAGTGGAACCTGCTCGAGCAATTTTCCTCATATTGGTCTGTGTACTTTGACTCAAGTGTCAAGTGAAGCGCCTAGGGTTAGGGTGGGTATACACACATCCTCTGGTTCCGAGCCAAATTTACTCTGTTGCCTCGCGCGCTTGTGCGGAGCGAGGGTAGATACAGCAAGAAAGTGTGGGAAGAATGAGACGCAGCGTACGCGCGCCGACGCACGCGAAGAACGGAAATAAATCACACTCGGAAACAGAGGATATGTACAGTTCAATTGCGCATTGCCGTTCAGTCCGTAAAGTGCACGCTGATTGAGAAAGCGTGCTGCGGCGCGGTTTCGAGTATCCTCATACAGGGAAGTGGGATCACCCGGGCACCAAAGACAAAAACCGCTCGGGTAACCCCACATCCCTGTCTGAGGATACTTGCAACCGCGCCGCAGCACGCTTTCGCAATCAGCGTGCACTTTGCCGACTGAACGGCAATGAGCAGTTGAGCTGTAGTATAAGTCAAGTTGACGTAGTGACAGGGTATTATTAGCTTTGCGACAGAGTCCAGAGGGATTGCGCCTGGACGCGACGAGGGGGGGGGTGTTGAAATTTTAGTCCAAAAAACAAAACGGAGGTCGTAGAAATGTCGGACTAAGAGAAACAATTCTTTGAAATACTGCATCACCTAGGGGGAGGGGTAAGGTAAAAATCTTAGAATGATTCTTTTACAAAATTTCGATCTCAAGAGGGGGGGGGGGGTCGTAGCTCTCGCGAGACTCGGCGCAAGTGCCTGCTACAACCCGCTTTGCGAATCCGAGAATAATGTAGTGAAAAAGGTGAAGCGAGAAAAAGAACTACTACTTTAATTAGAGATATATTACTCATCTCATTCCCAGAACTGAGGAAGGATAACAGGAATCTGGCAATATCAAATAGAGACTATTATAACGATAGTCGCGAGTAGATGAATAACGTCTGCATGAGAGCCTAACTGCACTATACGCACAGAATCAGAGATCTCTTCAATGCCCTATGATTGGTACAACTAATGAACAAGTGCTAAGATAGAGATTCTCTTATTCGGTCCACATAAACATACCTAAGTACGAATAAAAATCAATACTTCCTTGATTAGGTTTTTAAAAAAGTTAGTTAGAAATAGTTTTCCTGTGCACATATGAAACAGTTTTGCCGTCACTAATATGTGATGTCTGTCCGAATCAGACTGTCCTTCCACGCGGCCGGCATGCGTGCAGAGCGGCTGTTACAAAGGCATTTCTCGGACGAGCAATTCCACCGTTGCAAACAGCTGACAGCTCTCATTTTTGGTCTAATATGCCTGCTAATCGATTTACGAGTCGAAAAAAATGCCCTCGCGACGGCCGCTCGACACGCACGCCGACCGCGTGGGCCGACTTTCGGACGGATTTTAGTTAGCCAATAAAGACTGCAATGCACGAAAACGGTCACAATAATATCCACATTCGATTAGGTGAATTTTACAGCACAAGATTGGATTTCGGACTGACATCAAAGACGAATATACGAGCATGTGATGCAGAATATTATGCAGGGTTGCGCGAAAAAAATGTTTGAAACCGAAAGACAAAAGCGAATTTGTTTTCAGATTTTCTTTTTTTTTCGGTTTTTGGTTTTTTCGAAAAATTGAAACCGAAAAATACCGAAACATTTTTTAAACCGAAAGACAAAAGCGAATTTGTTTTCAGATTTTCTTTTTTTTTCGGTTTTTGGTTTTTTCGAAAAATTAAAACCGAAAAATACCGAAAAATTTTTGAAAAATGGTCACAATCAAAATGAACTATCTGCACCAAAAAATTTAGTTTCGGCATGAGAATATCGTCAATTTTGATTTTGAGTATCGAAAATTCTTCGCGCATCCCTGATATTATACAGTCCCTCGAAAATATGATTCTCGAGAATCTCTTTTGAAACTGATTTTTTACGGACTTTCATTCGTCAGTATGCATAAAAAATTAATGTGAAAAATTCAGGAAAATACAATGAATACTCTGGAAGCAATCCCCTCTGAGACAATGTACGCCATCAATTTCAAAGCCGGGATTAAAAGTAAATAGCCTCCGAGGAATCTGAGCAGAATAAAAAGCTGGAGAGCCGAACAGATTTTCGCTCTTCGCTACATGTCCTTTTTTGCGACTCGTCAGCGAAATTGAATAACATCTAGCTTCTCACATTCCTTCGCAGATTCCACCAAAACCAAATCTGATTTTCGAAACAAGTATTATAATTCTCCGAATAAAGCAGTTTTCGCTGAATTTTGAAAAGTCTACATCTTTGAAGATCAGTCACAGAAGCCTCAAAAGTCCAGCCTCAAGGGTAGTTTTTGATACTACATAGCGCCCGCCATGTATAGCAATCCTGCCGAGCGCGAAATCTCAATTCGCTCAAATGAGCGAGAAAAACGAGGAAAAAGTAGACCATGCCCCGGAATGGCGAAAATGGGGCACGCCCATCGACAAGCATCCGATCTCATCAAGGAAGAGACGCGCGATCAATTTTAATCAAAATTCATGTTCATCCGATTGTTTTCGGTCTGGCATTATATTGTGAACTGCGTGAGAGCGATGGCTGCGAATAGCAAGAATGGACAGGCTCGAGACAACTCGTCCGCAAACGTATGGTCTTCAGATCTAAATTATTTGAGGGGCCATAACTCCGTTCGTAGTGGGTTCTGAGCTACTCTACGGACGTCATTGTGTTCACCGTAAAATTCTCTTCAAGACTAGTTTAAAAACCGGGAGCTAATCTTGAGGTTGAACTGGGGCTTTGAACTCTACATGACTTCAGAACAATGCACAAAGCCAGCGGCACAGTGTTTGAGTAATAGGAAGGGTAACTGAAAGAGAACGGCATTTCTGATTGTCAAATTTGGTGTTGGGGAATTTCGCGGTTAGGGTGGAACCTGTTTTTTTGTAAGGACAAGAAGCTCGCAAAACTTTCTAGAATGACTATTTTATGAATTTTTCTTGTTGTAAAGTATGACATCATAAATTATATTGAGTTAGCTTTGGAATAGGCGGTTCATTTCATTTTTTTCGTCCTCTTTTCGTATGAAACTTTTGAAAATACGGCTGGTCGTAGCAAAAAACTTATTTTGATCATACAGTTCATCTACGCAATCGCGTTCAGTCCGCAAAGTGCACGCTGAATGCGAAAGCGTGTTGCGGCGCGGTTTCGAGAATCCTCAGACAGATATGTGGGATCACCCGGTCGGTTTTCGCCTTTTGTCTGAGGACCGTCGAACCCGCGCCGCAACACGCTTTCGCAATCAGAGTGCATTTTGCGGACTGAACGCGATTGCGTAGATGAATTGTATATCGCGTTCGAGCTGTGCGGAAACCAAAGTGAACAACCAGTAATTGTAAGGTTCACATGAGATAGTTCAGGTCTCAAGGGTAGTGTTCACGATGATTCTCAATTGAACGCCCTACTTCAGCTAGAAAAAAAATTACCTGGACTAATTTTCCGTCAGGGTGAACGTGCTATTGCTATCTGTGAATTATCACAGCAGACAGTTCCTCTGTGGGTGAAAAGGCAGCGTTTGATGTACTCATGGCGCGTCTTTCTCAATTACTTCGTCGTTTCAGCTCCACCCGAGGATTGAGTAATCTTTCTAACAAAGAGAGAAGAATTAGAAACAGTCACTTGTAGAAAAAGCCGGAGTTCAACTTTCACACCACCGTCCCCGAGCGGAGCGGGGAAGAGCGATTCTATAAGGCGTCATTCATACTTCCGGCGCCGAGCGACGCGGCATTACGCAATTCTATAATATTGATCACTTAGCGCGGCACGATCAATATTATTAAGTCGCACCTTTCCGCGCGTCCCGGCGGCGGAAGTACAAACGGCGCCTAATATCGACCGTGAAGCGCGATCAATATTGCAGTAATGCAGTTACAGCTCAGCAGGGGGAGTATAAACGACCCCTAATAATGATCACTCGGCGCGACACGGTCCATATTGGTGTCATTGCTTCCACCGCCGAAGTGTGGCGGAGTGTAAACATATAATATCCATCGTGCCGAGTCGAGTGATCAATATTACAACAATGTAGTGTGCTGCACCACTTTGAGAAGAGAGTATAAACGGCCTCCATATCTTGGTATAATTTTGAAGAACGAAATTCTGCCAGTGAACTTGACTGGACCCCATTCAACGAAAAAGTCAGAAAAGAATAATCGGTTCCACTCGCGCACGACACCTTCAGGACGTGAATAGAATCACTGTGCTGGAAGGTCAGACAGAATGAATGGAGGAGAATAGATTATGCGGAGCCACATGATCGATACTCCTTCATTGCATGCTGTGGCGCCTTTCAGCGGCGAGACTATATTTTGACCTTTGAGTTCCAAGCAAGACGTTAAGACACAGGCGAGCAGAGCGGAGGCGCAGAGGAGCGACAGATAGCGCCGCGAAGCCTCCGCGCGCTCTCGTCCTTACAACCCCCTACCACTTGCGCCACCTTACGACCTTCACCCGAGTTATTTTGGGCAATATCACATGTTCCAAAAAGGCATTGCACAAAAAATGTACTGACTTTAGACAGCAGCACATTAAACCTTAACGAGTGATGCAAATAGATCAGCAATGTTGCAAGAATGCAGATATCCTATAGGTACATAAATAAGTCAACAAATGAGAATCAAGTGACCGCCCAGATGCATATCTTGCGCACCAAAGATCGGACCATAAGCTATGCAAAGATAAGGTTGTCGCAGCAGCATACAACATAGCCAAATGAATATTCAAGCGGTACGCTGGTTCAAGAAACACGCATGGACCTCCTGTGCAGAGTGGAAAAAGCCGAGGCGAGAAGGAGGGCCTTCTTCTCCGTCGCTATGTCAATGATGAGATTGCATGTTGTTCTCAATGCCGCGCGATGCTTAGCGTCGCACGCGACATGTGCCAGAACCGAAACAGGAAGATGTCGAGACGTCAACGACGATGTCGAAGGGGGAGCGCCGGGGGTCATTGACGTCGCATGCCGCCTTGGCTTTGCGACACCACCCACGGATCGCCCACTAAATAGTCAGCCGCCCACAGAGCGACTTGTAACGAGTGGTGGCTTCTAAAAGAAAAATCTACGCTGCCCACCACTTCCGAAGCATGCCACTCATCACCTACATACATGACCACATAAAACATGAACCAAATCTTGAACCTGAAACAAACGTCGCTCATTACCAGTACTTCTAAGGGAACATCTACGGCTGGTTTGCTCACAAAGGTAGTGATTTTAGCGGCAAACGCATCTGCCAAAACGGCTAGTATTGTTAGTATATCTTCTGCCTCAGTAGTAAAACAGCGCAGCACCGCTACCCGAGCTGCAGGCTCCAAGAAGTTGTAAGCATTTTCCAAGCTTCGCGAAGAGACAAGGGTACCCATCAGCAATTCTTTTTTGGCGTTCCAAATTGTTTTCTTGGATTTCACTCAAAATTTGTACTTGGGGTTAAATCAGGGCACTGAAAACGAATTTTAGGTCCAGCTTCCAAAATTTTCAGGTTTACTGTAGGTTACGGTAGGTACAATGTCATTTATGGGGCCAGACTCACCTTAGCATTTCGAAAATTGACGAATGGACATTAAATTCGTATTCAACACCATGAATAAACCCCGCATAGAATTTTGGACTTAATTCTGGGACTTTGACAGAACTACTGTATACCCACCGTGATCTACCGTGGGCTGTGGAAAATCGATAAGCGGATTTCAGCTTCGTGTTTAGCAATCCAATTGATCCATTCCTATCGTAGCATTCCGGAAATCGTCACAGAAAATCGCCCTCTAATTTTCCCACGACTGGAGACTTTGAACGGATTTAGCCGAAAACTTTGAAAAATCGACAGGTAAAGCACAGATTCGTGATAAGTACACTAAATAACCCCATGAGAAAGTTTTAGGTAAAATCTTTGAAAAATAACTGTGTCCGCGGTTCAATGCGCCCCTTCAGGGTTTTCAAGGAATAGGAAGCTGAAGCAGACAAGGGAAGATCACCTGAATAAAATAGTCATTCCGAACGAAATGCCACTTTTCAGGATCAATTTCTGACGAAAAGTCAAATTTGACCCTTCTTGCCGCGCTCCGTTTATCTGAACGAATCAAAGGCACAGGACACCCAAAAATTTTTTTTTCAGATTTCATACTTGCCTCGGTGAGAGCGACACAGTGGTATTCCCGAAATCGTCCAAGACCCCCTTTGAACAGAGTTATGGCTCTTCAAATATGCCTGTATTTTGAGGGTGAAAATTTGGTGGACGAGTTGTCTCAGGTCTGTATTTCTCTTCATTCGCAATCGTTGCGGGAGAGAAAGCCAGGATAAGGAGACAGTCCGGTAATGGACTGAAGAACGACGACTTGTTGGAATTCACCCATTCATCGAGCCGCTATCGAGTTCGAAAATTTATTATGGGCCGGGCCTGTGGTGGTCGTTTATATCTCGCTTATTTGGAGGGAATGAGATATGGCATTTGGCACGTGTTGTACAGGATGGGTCTTCTACACAATTACACGAAAATCTCGAAATTCATATCTGAGGGTGTACTGTGCCTTTAATAAGCGATAGACTGCATCAGGGAATTGCTCATAGCGTACCGTAACCCAACAACACAGCACACAAAACTAAAAGAATGACCTTATTTTTGTGTTCGAAGCCCTAAATAACCTCGTACGAGAGGAAAATCTTCTCTCGAGCTCTGGAGTCCCATAAAGGATTTTGGGCTTGTGCGTTTTCGGGGCGTTGGAATTCGGAATAAAAAGCTTTCGCTTGAGGTTCATCGACAGGGAATTATTTGGGGCGCTGAGCACGAATATGGGGCTCACTTTCAGTTTTTAGAAAGGTTGAAGTAGGTAAAGGTGGGCATAATCACAGCTAATTAGGGTAGCCCACCCATGAACGCCAGTGACTTTCAGCGAACACTACCTGATTTCCCTTGTGTAAACACTGTATTCAGATAACCTAATGAGCATATACATCAGGATTATGAAGTGAAGCGGAACCTAAATTGACGAAAAACAAAATACTGGGAAAATGCAATGCATTCGGAAAATGCAGAAGAAGGGATGTGCACACAAACGGGAAAATTAGTGCCTTGTGGGGCAGTCGGCATGAATCCTAGTGTTACTTTGCGTTCCCTGATGGAGGTTGGCTCAAACTCAATGATATACTGTGCTTGTCTGAGCCGAATTCCGGTCTGCAATTGCGTCTCGACACGCTTTGCGGCCACGCGCTTTCGAGTCGGAGGAGTTTCCAGCGCCGCAGCCGCTGATCTGTTGACTCTAGGTGGGTTTTGGAAACTGGAAACTAAATTGGAGAAAACTTGTATAAAAAAAGCCGCATCGAGTCGTCTTTGGCGCTGGTAACTCGACTGACTCGAGCGCGTGCGGCCGCAAAGCAAGTCGAGACGCAGTTGCGGACCGGAATTTGGCTCAGAGAAACACAGTATGTTATAACATAAGTGCACCGAGTTTGCGCCGACCTTCAACGAGGAACGCATAGTATAATTAGGATGCATGCCGACTGTATGTGTTTCGCTTTTCCATCTGACTTCTCAAGGACCTTTGCAGCTGCCTAAACTCACTCTTAAAGGCATCGTTCACGATGGAAATCAATTTTCATTTTTCAGGCTTAATTTCATGATTGAGCTCGGTAGATCACACTGGTAAACTTTGGCGCGTCAAAAACGTTGGACGATGAGGTTGGAAGGCGTCAAAGATGAAGATTCGCCACCAATTCTCACCAGTCATCTAACACTTTTTCCTAGAATCTTAAAGCGACCGTAAGACAACATGAAAAATAGCTACGGCACGAACTCCACATGCAGAAAAACTCCGAAAATGACAGTGACGAGGCCTCCAAAAGCTGGAAAACTTCAAAAAGGATTTTGGCGCGAAATTAAAATTCGTATTTACAATGTGTTCCGATTGACTTTTCTTTACAAATGAAGGCTTTTCATGGGCCCCTTTGACATTTTCGGTCACTAGAGAGGCCAAGCTACACAAAAACATGAAAAAATAATATACGGTTTTCTGCACGTACGATGCCATTAAAGAAGTTATGAGCGTTTTTAAAGCTCCGCGAAAAGATAAGGGTAAGGGCATCAGCCAAATTTCGGATTTTGCTCAAAACGGGTATGTAAGGGTCATCTAGGGCGCTGAAAACGAATCTGTGGTGCGCTTATCAAAATTCTTAGGTTAACTGTGGGCTACTGTGGGTACCATACCATTTAGAGAACAAAACCTATCTTAAAGGCATTGGTCACGATGAAAAACGTTATCGAAAAAACTACAAAAATCAGCTTAGACATAAAACAGCTCAAAAACTATGAAGGTAGCGCGGTGAAAAATGGGCTAGAATTAGAGTTATTAAGACCCTAAATTTCCAGTTCGTGCACGGGTGCACAGAAAGATCACAGTCTCATGCCAAGCAATCAAAAATCATCGACACTCAGAGGAACAAATAAATGCAAATTTACCTAATAAAACAGTTAAACAATGAAAGAAAGCACTTAAGTCATTGTTTTTGACTAGATATGTACATAAATCCGGAGGTTCATTGATTGAAATTCAATTTCAAGCCAGGTGATGTTCTTGATATTAGAGATCATCGATGCCGATGATGTGGGGTGGACTCGTCCGCCATCAAAAGGCAAGAAACTTCAGGATTCGAATTTGGCCCAGAACAGCGTCTTTTTCGCGATTTTTTCTCATAGGTCCTACTACTCGAGACCCAAAGAAGGGTTTAGAAAGGAAAAGAAGACGAGCATATTTGAGCGCCACCACTGCCTTTAATAATTTGAAAACCGACAAATGGACATCGAATTCGTATTCAGCACCACAAATATCTCCCGCACAGAAATTTGGAGTCAAATCTGAGACTTTGACCGAATACCACCGTAATCTACCGTAAGCATGTGGAAAGTTCGAAAACTATGCTTTCACCCGAGATTTGTCCACGCAGGTAACACATACCTTGTGTGCAGAACACGCTCATGAGGTTCGTTTCCAGGTTTTCGATAGATTACTGCGCGTCCTGGAAGGTACAATAGGTGTGGAAATCAGGGGAAAACGCCTATGACATTTTTCAGAGTGATTTTAGGCAGCTGCGAAGGGCATATTCGGAGTTTACGTCCACAAATGGTTCTAGAAAAAATATTTAATTCAGAATGGATACTTTAGCTAATAGTAGTTTCCTTGTGAGACCCTCTCGCCAGGTACTTGCAACATATCTGAGCCGATGTAAGATACTTGCGACTTATCCCAGGTCATTTAAGTTACATGTAACATATCGGCGGGACACTGCGTGCGGTGTGCCTCCGTTATGTTACATGTGTCTTAAATGACCTGAGATAAGTCGTAAGTAACTTACGTTGGCTCAGATATGTTACATGTAAGTTAAATGGCTAGATATAAGTCACAAAAAACTTATATCGGCCAAGAAGATACTTTCAAGGGGATGTACGACGCACTCGCGGGGCCAGGCTTACGACTGGCGTCGCTGTTGGTTCAATAACTCAAGTTTGAGGTACTTGACACCACACCAGCAGGGAAGGCCCCGCACAACATTTTTTTTTGCATAGCGTGTAGTCCGGGACGCGCTCCCTACGTCGCGTGTTATCTGCGTCCCGTGATGACCAAATAACGTCGGCACGGATCCCAATGAGACTTTGAGTTCACTGTTGAAGGTTGGAGCAAACTCGGTGTTATATGCTATAATGTAGGCGCACCGAGTTTGCGCCAACCTCCAATACTCAGAAAAATGAATGCAAGTTACATGTAATATAAATGTAAGTTATTTGAATGTCTCAAGTATCTTAAATTTATATTGCATGTAACATACATCTATGTTACACGTAACTTACATTTATATTTTCACCATGGGGGCCACCACGCGAAGCAGGCGGCACGCGACGCAGAAAACGCGTCAAAACGAGTCCCACTCAGAAACATCAAAACAAGTTACTTACAATATAAATGTAACTTACTTGAATGTCTTGAGTAACTTACATTTATATTACATGTAACATACATTTATATTACATGTAATTTAAATTTATATTGCATGTAAGTTACACTTGTGTTACATGTAACTTACATTTATATTTTCACTATGGGTGGCCATCACGTGACGCAGACGACACGCAACGCAGAGAGCGCGTCCCAGAACACACACTACGCAGAAAAAAAATGTGCGGGGCCTTCCCTGCTAGTGTGGGTTAAGTACCTCAAACTTGGGTACTTGAACCAACAGCAACGCCAGTCGTAAGCCTGACCCCCGTGTGCGTCGTACATCCACCCTGTGAACATCTTCTCGGCCGATTTGAGTTACTTGGGTGGTGGCCATCGTGTATCAACACCCCTGAGGAGGCGGGAGAAACGGGGGAGGAGCGAGGTTCCTGATTGGACGCAACACGGGCTAGCCCCGGCCCCCGGCTGTTGCGTCCAATCAGGAACCTCGCTCCTCCCCCGTTTCTCCCGCCTCCTCAGGGGTGTTGATACACGATGGCCACCACCAGAGTTACTTGCTGCTTATATTGAGCCATTTAAGTTACATATAACATATCGGAGGCGCACTGCACACAGTGTCCTCTCAAAAATCGAAAACAAATTACTTGTAACATATCTGAGCCAATGTAAGTTACTTGCGACTTAACTCAGGCCATTTAAGATACATGTAACATATCGGAGGCGCACCGCTCGCAGTATTTTACATGTAACTTAAATGTCCTAAGATAAATCGCAAGTAACTTACATCGGCTCAGATATGTTACAAGTAACTTGTTTTCATTTTTCTTAGTGGGGAACGTAAAGTCTGATTAGGATCCATGCCAATGTTATGCGCGAGAGGGTCCTGGATGAGATCATCGTTGATGTACACTCCAGCACGTAGTCGGAAATTAGTGAGCAATGAAAAATTATTGCTTTCCTCTCAGAAATTACACAATGGGCAACCTAATGCCGATAAATTGCTTCCGAAGGTACATGCGGGTTCCTTCCTCATAACACGAATCAGTACTAGGTCACAGCAGGAAAGTGCGTCATATCCCATTACCCATTGGTGACAAGTTGACGTCATCCAGTGTAACCCAATCACGACCCGCTTTCCATTGCAAAGTCATGGATGCCACCCACTAATGTACTCAACATCGATAGATGAAGGAGACATGCACTTTTTCAGAGTCACGAGTCAATCAAATATTCCAACCCGAATTCGAAGAGAGGAGAGCGTGAATTCTAAGTTGATGAGGCCACAGTAGACCAGACTTCATCTGGGGATCATTTGGGCCGATAAAACGAGAAGAAAACCGCACCAATGAAAAGTTAGGTGACCATCCACCAAGGCGATGCTTAGCCAGCCCCAAGCGGCATGACTGTTCAGGAGTTTCACCCAATTTGTTGGTTCGGTTTCGCTGCTATCAGGTATCACTGTTGCTGTCCGAGCCACTGCTGTCTTCCGTGATTTTCGTGATATCGTTGTAGGTCCTCTCAGCTAACTTTTGAACCTCAAAGTCGCTAGCAGCAAGGTCATACCTACGAAACCGAAGGAACCACAGTTAGACCATACAAAAAGAGATGAGGCGTGTGATCATAAGAATAAGACAATCTAAAAACACCGAAATAGACCATTGCCAACAAGGAAATAAATAGAGAAGCGCCTAAAGTGAGATGGATGGCGAAGTGCACGATGGAAATGGGATTTCGGCCCATCACGGCGGAAGACAAACGATCTGACGGCCGATAAGCACCAACAAACAGACTGGAAGACATCTATAAGTCTATACGAAGCTTCCAGAAGTAAATATCCCTATTGATAAGACCACTCACACGAATACGAACTCCAAAACTGGCGCAATTCTCCTTCACACTGCCTTGACAGAATAACAATTACCATGGTTTTTGCTCTAAAAAAACTCGAAGCGGCTCGGCCCAGTTCTTTTGAAGCCAACTATCAGGAAGTCCATCCGGAGCCACTCAAAAGCTCGCCTCGTCACACCCGCCCGCCTTCCCGTCCAGGAAATCATTTTATGTGCGCATATTCAAGTGGAGTGCTACGGCCATAGGTTAACGGGACCGCGAGGCAAGTTGAAAAACGAGGTCTCCTCACGTGAGTTAGTAGTAGTACATTTGGCGAAAATTGGATTGTACTCGAAAGAAAATGTGCAAGTTCAAGCTGGGTTCTTATTCACCGACCAAAAATCTGAGTTTTTTATTCTCAAAGGCATCTAACGGGCAGAAAATCCTACTTTTCACGATTCCGTGTAGAGAAAACCTGTTGGTGAATTAAAATGCTGAGCAGTTCTAATATTAAAAGGTCAACTAATGAAGCCAACCACGCTCTGAGATAATTTGTAATGCAGGGTAGTGTTCACGACGGGAGGAAAGTAGTAGCGGAAGAATGACGAAAAACGGGCAAAAATGAGTTGAAAATCGCGTGGATCAGCCGACCCCCTGAATTAGTCCTCCACAAAATAAATGTAAGTTTTTCATCCAAAGGAACACTTGCGGATAAAAAAAATGTGAAATACTATACAGTGAGTTTCAAAATTATAAAGGCACCCTATCTTCTTGAAATTCTCGCTCACAAATCGTAATGAGAAGAACTTCGTTCAGTATTCGAGTACTCTCCTACTCTCCATACACATACTCTGCCATAATCATAACTTTCCCTCTAGTTTCTAGTATGAAGTTTTTTTGAAGCTTTTTTGGATTTTGCGCTGTTTCAAAACTATAAAGGCACTAAGGAAATAGTTGTTGTTTCCAATAATTTCGTCAGAGTCGCTCGTCCATTCGTCACTGGAGCATATGTATTCCTACCATATTTACGATAGTTTACCGTGAATTGACGCTCTCTACCAAAGATCAAGATCAAGTGGAGGTGTTGCAAGAGCCTGGGCACTCCATTGGAAAAACCGCATAATTGGGATGTTCCGTCAATTGCATCGGCACACTTGTATGTTCTCAGGCTACATGTAGGACCAAGAAAACTAGAGGAATACCGAAATTGCTGAAATCGGGGCGAAAACGGTGGATTTAGTGAAAGTTGTCAAATAGCGCGATCAGCTTCGCGCAGGTCTGTGTCAATCTCTAGCCGAAGTTTCCCACGGGGACTATCTGAAGGTGAATCAAACAAATCGAAAACATTGGCAGAGATACTAGAAGAAGGTCTGCAATGTCGGAAGGACACAAAAAGGCGGCTCAGGTGCTCACTCCCAAGAAGGATCTTGGCAGTTAAATTGGTGAAGACGTTCTCCTCGAACCTGCCCTCACCTCGGTCATTACCAGACACTTTATTGCCTCCATGGTGTCTATTTCGACTGAACTAGTGATTATGTAGACGACTCCCATGACTTCTCCTACTCCAGACTTCATTTGAAGAAGATGCCGTTCTTGTCCCGTGGTCGAATTTTCGATACATGCTCAATGACGGTTTGTAGACCCAATTGGCTCTACGGTATCGTCTTAAAAATCCTTGAGTTAACTGATTGGTTGCCTACGGTCTTGGAATATCCAAAAAAGTATTTCTGCCCGTATTTCGGCGTCATCGAAGTCGGGAGTGGACCACAATCTTGCTGTCCATGTGAGCCTCTCTCGTTTCGCTCAAATCCAAGGTCATAATATTCAATTTCTTGGCTAACTGGCACATATTCTGAACAATAATTTCATTAAAGCTATCTGAGGTGTGTTATGCAGAGAGACTCATCCAGGTTAGAGACACTACAGAAGCGTTGATGAGCTCTAAGGTGGAATTCCTGACTTATGAAAGGGAAACAGGCCAACTGTGATGTGGAAGTTGTGCAGGATCCATGTGTAACCTTGTTTTCGAAGTTGTATTTCACATGGGAGATTGCGAAACACTTTGGTTCGTAAGGAAAGATCACTTATTCGTAGTTGTACAATCGTTTAGAAAAGTGCCTTTATAGTTTGGAAACAGTGAGAAAACAGCAATTTCTCGAAAAAACTGCTCAAAATAATCTTGCGGCTGAATTTGTTGTGGACTAGTGTATACGGAAGAGAACAAGTCGCCAAATATGCAAAAGGGTGCCCGCAAATATCTATCGATCTACTTACCCTGAGAAAATAGGGTGCCTTTATAGTTATGAAACGCACTGTATAGCTCAGAAGACCCCCTATCATTTCTGGAAAACTTTCGATGAAGGAGAGACAAAAGTATTCCACTAACCCTAACAAATTGAAGCACAAATCATTCGCAATGTTGTTTGCAACGGAGGAGGTCATTTAAACGCTCCATCGCTGGTCCGAAGGAGAGCAACGAGGTTTTGGAAGGAAATAAGCGTCAGGCAGGAAGATCAGTTCTGGCACCAGTGACGCAGCGTTCCTTGACATTACGGGCGTCGCGAAAGTGCGATGCTATCGCTCCACAACGAAGCGTGGCCGCGGTTGGTCGGTCCCACAACGAAAGCCGGAAGGATGTAGGAGCCGCTCGCGTCGAACTGGTTCGGGCGGCGCAGCGTGAGTCATGAGTTATCAGTCTCCGCTCCTGCCGCGACTGATTGCGGTCGATTCTCGAATGAGTCCGTGTCACCTTTTCCCGCAACGTGCCGCGCTACTTTTTGGAGCGTTTGGTCTTTAGAACATTACTACGTTACCAGTAATACAGTTGGTTCACGATGAGCCCTCTGAATGGACAGGTCTGCCACCGAATCCCATGATTGCGAAATATATTTCGGTGGTGTTTCCTCGCTTTATTATATTCCTTCCCCTCTCATCTTCGTTCCTCCTCCAAATGCTCTGCATGTGTTGTTTGTAGTATAAAATAATCGGATTCATCTGTGTTCTGCCCTGTTTGAAGGAGGGTTCCTATATTCCGCGACACCCATACAATACAGTTGAGATGCGTCTTGATAATCATAGAGATAAGTCCCAGTTGGTGGCATCAGATTTCCTGCCCAGACTTGTGGTATTATTGTGGTTCTAGCTATATTACAGTATACAGCATGCTGGCGTAAATAATATAGGTCGTGTAATCGTAGTGGTGAATTTGTCGGATAGGTTACCTGGGACTGACATCATTATGATTGTTGGACTCGTGAGAAATAAGCACCGATTTGCCGCAACGGGCGAAATTCGAAGGGCACAGCCGACAAGTGCGCTAAGAATCACATTCGATTTTTTTCGCGCTCAGCTCAGAAAAGGCATGGCTAAGAACTCGCTCTGCAAATGGCTATGAGGTCGGAGTATTCTGATTGGAGTAGTATGAGGAAAACTGTCAAGTGCATCCCTCTAGCTGTTCCGAAAACCGCTCCATCGCGGAAATAATGGAACAGTCGGACACGACAGCAGTTATTGCGCGCCGAGAAAACCATGTTCCTTTGGAGAGGGTGAACGGCTAGACCGTTAAGGCGCAAACGCGCGTTCTCTGAGAGCAGCGACTGCTGCCGCGGCGGACTACAACTCCGGCACGACGGCTGCGACACGACGGAGAGCGTCGATGATGCAGAAACTATCGGATGGCAGCGATGCATCGCAGCATAGCGGCGTCGCGATGAAGGATTTCCTTCACAAAATCTCTGCAATTAAACACATAATAACTATGTGAACTGGCAGCAGAACTGTTTTCTACCGTCAACATGGATCGTCATGACGAACAAAAAACCTTGTTTTGTGTATCACAACCGGAGAAGACAGAATTGGGCTATACGTGAACAAATCGTGGCTTTCACTCGCAGTTTTTTCATATAATCAAGTTTGCGCGTCTGTGATTCTATCGCGGAGCTCAATATCTCAAGGCCAGGAAACGCAAAAGCCTATGTGAAAGAGACTATAAATAACCTTGTTTGCCTTAGACGTCGAGGATCGATGAAAAGTATGTCCTGGTAAGGTTTTAAGAGTAATCAAGAAAAGGCAAGAATTGTTTCTCTAGAGCTCTTTCGATCCCCCAAAAAAAACGTCCCTCACTAGATTTCACGAGGCGTCATTTGATAATCGCTACAGAAGCAGAGGTAGGTGCAACAGTAAAAACTTGGACAGTTAATGCTGTTGGACCGCTGGCAGCCTAATGACAATCACCTGGCACTTATGATGAGCGATCACTACCCGGCGGTTCGCAAGCACCCAGGCGTTTTCATTTTCTACAGCAGAGGGGATTTTCCACACGTTGCACCATAGGGATACATTCCTATTGTGGTTCACACTAGACAGACAATTCCAGCTGCATCTCGTTTGCTCTGAACGGCTCATCCCCGTTATAAATAGTGGTGGGCATTTTCTGGTTCGTGTAGTCACGAATGGTGGAGCGAGGCGATCTCAAAGGAAGCCTGTGATACGATCGGTGCCGCAGCGAGCTATATTGTACGGCGCGCCGTATTGATCCGGTCGGCGGCGTCATTGGCTCCTTCTGCCAAAATCCTGCGCAATCGCTCCTTCCCTTACTACTTTAAGGGGCAAAATGGGCACATTTGACAACAAAAGCGCCTTTTGTCTATTAGGTGCTCTAAAGTGCTATCTGATTTCTGGGAAAAAAAAACTCCCTTTTTGGCGCGACCTATTGGTTCCAGTAATATCAAGAGCTGCTTTCTCCGTCCGTCATACTCTTTCTCGCTGTCTCTAACCTCCGCTTCGCACCAGCACGCGTAGGAACCTGATTTTGCAGCCTGTACACAGTATCGCATGATTGAACAAGTTTGTCCAAAAAAGGAGTTTATTGGATAAATTTTCCGGGCTTTCCTGATACGATGTAATCAATAGGTCGCGCTGAAGAGGATGTTTTTTTTTCAAAATTTGGGGTCGGAGTACTTGAAGCAAGTTATAGGCAATAGACGCTTTTGTTGCCAACTTTGCCCATTTCGCCCCTTTTCCTTATGTTAGCAGCGGTATTGCTCGTCAAAAAAGTATAGAATGGAGAACTAACACACGGAAACATGAAAACTCAACATCAAACAGAAAAACTATCAGGAAGAAGGTAACCGTTGACCAAATATTGCATCACTGAAACACTGCAGCTCCAAAAGAAGTAAGGCATTTCTAACTGAACTGAAGAAGTCATAGAATCTCGTTACAACCCTTTAGATTATTTATTTATTTACTCATGCGTGGGGAACCACGCGGGAAACATGAAGTACAAAAAGTTGAACGGACCACAGACACAATTGACAAATCATGCTAAAAAATTATCCGATAAACGACCAGGGTTGTATCGAACCTCGAGCAGTCTCTTTTGGGTAGTTGTCAGCAAGCTTTTTAAACTGCGCTAATCAGTTGGGTATAGGATATTTCTTTGAACTTTTCAAAAATCCAGACCCAGCTCTTCGTGAAAAATGAGGCCCTCAAACGACTTTTGGTTGTTGTGAAACCCAGTTTAACCAGCCCACCTCTCGTGGTTGAGCGAGAGAGAGAGAGTAAAAATCATTGAGGGGAACATGGATTTTACCGGTGATCAATTTATACACCATAATGAGATCATACTTCCTTCTAAGGTAAAGCAGAGTGGGAAGTTCGAATGATCTGTTACCGACAGAAGCTGATACCTGCATAAGTGCGCTATTGTTAGCACCCAAACGCCCTCAGGCGCTGAAATGGAACGCTATGAGGCCAGCTACTCTTCGGACACAGCGATATGGCTCACAGTGCGGTCCGACGTTTTATGCCGGAAATTAGGGCGGTGAGGAAAATGGGGAAATGGGGAGACGCCTTGTGACACACGAATTGCCACCGCTGCAGCAGCATCCTCGCATCAGTGACGCTGCTGACGGCCACGGACGGATCCACTCGACCGAGTTGACTCGGTTTTACTGCTGATGCAGACAACAGATTAGAGTGGTTTAGCTTCAAAATGGGTCTAATTTACGACCCATTTTCCCTCCATGCACTTTGAGAACGGGTAACGAAAGTAAACTGGAAAGTGGTCAGGGCATGTAGACAATAATGGATCCAAAGTACGTTGGGATATCCAATTTTAGAAGACTAGGAATGAATATTGCACTAATACATAATTTTCGGATCCCTTTTTTCGACATATAAAGCGCGTTTACGTTTGTTCTAATGAGCAGAATTCTTCGGAATAGAACTATATATACAGTAAGCATTCCACTCTTCGAGGGTATATGAGCACAACAAAATGGCTCTGAAGGTGTTTTACTAGGGAACCGCTATAAGTCATAGTAACCATTCCAAATGAAATGTACTTTTCTGGAACGATTTTTGGACGAATGGTCCCAAGATGCCCATCGCAACTGCGTAGACCCACTCTGAAAGGAGTTATGAGCGTTTTTAAAGCTTCGCGGCAAGGTAAGGGACCCCCATGGAATTTTTGGGGTATTTTCAAATTTTTTACCGGACTGCTAAAAACATCTATGTAGGGGTAATCTAGGGTGCTAAACACGAATCTGGGGTTCGCTTGTCAAAGTTTTAATGTTTACTGCAGGTTACGGTAGGTAAAATGCCATTTAGGAGGCAAAACCTACCTTAATAATTCGGAAATCGACAAATGGACATCAAATTCATATTCAGCACCCCAAATAACCCCCACATACAAACTTTGAGACAAATCCGAGACTTTGACCAAACTACCATATACCCACCGTAATCTACCGTAAGCTGTCAGAACCCGATAAATTGACATCAGATTCGTGTTGAGCACTCCAAATAACCCCCAGAAGAACGATTTGAGCCACATCTGCCGCCATGTTCCGGAAATGGTCAAAAGTCGATTTTGCCGTCAATTTTTTGTGCCGGTGGTAAGCTTGGAACAAATTTAGTCAAAAACTTTGGAAGAACGACAAATGGACCTCAGCACCCCAGATAACCCCACAGGGCGAATTCTAAGTCAAATCTGGAATATTTTTCTAAAACGCTTCGAGAGCCCTCTAATTGGTATAAATAAACGCCCAAATTAAAATCCATTCTTAGGGGGTAGTTTCGGGCGCTGACCACGATTATGAGGTCCGTTTCCGAATTTTCGTAAAAATAATGCGTTTTTTGGAGGGTACAACAGGTACGAAAATTAAAGAAAAATGCCTGTAACTTCTTTCAGAGTGAGTCTAGGCAGCTGCGATGAGCATATTCGGAATTTTGGTCCGAAAATGGTTCTAGAAAAGTAGATTTCATTCGGAATGGTTACTATGACTTATAGTGGTTCCCTTGTTAGAAACACGTTCCAAGACTGACTTTAAATTTTCATGGTGTTTTCCGGGAAATGGTCACGAGCCAGAGAACCACTCAACGATTTTCAGAAAATTTCGACGAATTAGTTCCATGTTTCATCAGTGGAATACTTGTGGTGTGAAGAGCGCCTAAGATAAATTAGTTCCTTTTGTCAAATTTCACGATGGTCGATAGTCGCCAACGCGATTTTTGATCATCGCGAAATGGGACAAAAGAAACTATTTTAGCTTATACGCTCTTCTTCACTCCTCAACGCCAGTGCATCACTCGTGTTACGCGCGGTGGAGACCTCGGAGTATAAATACCTTCAACGCGCGTTACGCACATGAAGCGCTTGTGGGGACTATGAATACTCCCGCAGCTATGCTCTGTCGAAATATCCCGAAACGTTACCAGCTCAAAAATGTGGGTGGGCCCCCAGAATTCGAAAATTCCTCCTCACCCAGAATTCGCCCAGAGGAATATCTGGGACGAGACACACGAGGTTCGCTTTCGGTTTTCCGGATGAGAATGGTATGCCACATATGTATCCTTCTTCTCTACCGTAACCCACCCTAGTCGTCCGAAAAATCATAAACGAACCAATGAGCCGTCTGCAGCACCTCAAATAACAAATAGCAAGACGAAGTATGGGTGGCGAAAGAAAAGTTAAGGTCCATCCACTGTTTCGAGCTTCTAACTTTTCGGAATGTAGGTTCGGAAAAGGAACAGTATAGCGGAAAGAACACACGAAACCTCCATTTTCGAAGAAAAAATCGGTACTCTTTCGGATCAGACGACCACTAGAGAAGACAGTAATATTAGCTATTTTTTCGGTTGACCGACCGCTCTATAGGAGACATCAACCAGCTTAGTGCGTTTGAAAACGACTAAATTGTTAGAGAGCTCCAGTATGACAAACAGTTCTCACTAATCGTCTCTAGTGAGCCTTTCAATCCGAAAGAGTATAGAAAAAACTGTTTTGGAACCACCTTAAACATGTAATTCATTCGCCCCTACGCCTTCTTCGATGTATTTGGTGCAGAAGAATTAGAAACGTCAGAAATGGTGTTGAGTGTTAAACTTCTTAGGTGAAAACTTTCCTTTGCCTTTCAGCAACTGAATTTTATCCAGAACCAAAGTTTTAATGTGTATATTTGGATGTTAGCATCCATCGAGATGAATGAATCTTTTCGAACATTCGGCCTGTCTCTCAGCTCTTGAAATGTCACGAATTGAGTGACTTGCTTCTAGGGCTACAAACGTTTTTCTTCATGGAACAGCCTCAGTGAGACTTAGCGAGCACCGGAGGATTATACATGAACACGGTAACTCTTCTAAAGCCGTCTAACCGCACATATTGACAGAAAAGAATTCACTGTGTGTTCAGATCCGGCTAGGCTAGGTCTCGCGTCTCCCTGCGCACATCGCTTCTTTTTATGAATCTGATCTGAAGGCGACGAGACGGGCCCACTCGAAAACTCTCACGGGTCGACATGTGACTGATGCCTTCGAAGCAAAATAGCAGCTAATAGCTTTCCACAGCAGCTAACATTTTTCCCAACAAAGTGGACCTGCATAAGTCACGACAATATCGCTGGGCCCGGAGACAATGTTCACGTCTGTTTCCCTGGCAATTGTCGCAAAAGAGTCACGCAAACTGCTGCTTAGTTGTATGGCAAAGCAATCACCGAGAATATAGAAGGGCAAACGAATCAAATCATGAAAAAGTCCAGCTAGCAAAAAATGAGGACTACGTGCCATAGTCACGAACGGCATCATTCAATTAGGCACAGCAGAATAGTCTTTACAGGATTCCTAATACTCAAAAGAACAAGCAAAGAATCCAAGAGTAGATGAAACCAGAAGTAGCGCCAACAGTCCTAGCGACCCAGCTAAGCTATAATAGTCGACGAGCTTCTTGCGAAGAGGGTAGATGCTCCAGGATTCTCACCGAATCGACCCGCTTCCAGTTCAACACCTATGGACGTTGAGGAAATGTTAGGCGAATGGGCGTGACCACATATACGACCTGGGCGTGGCGTGTAGCAGATCACGTGTGAATCATCAGCTAGCTGCTTTGAATGATTACACCAGCCATGAATAAGAAGAATCAACTCATCCAAGAACGCTATTAACGAGGACAAGAAAGGTAGAAGCATACTTCCTCGTTCCTAGAACTTCTGTTTTGTTAAGCGTCTTCCTCGTTCACGAAAGAAAACAACAAAGTTCATCTTCTGAGAATTCAGAGCAGGATTTGGGGCACTACAGCAAGTAGTCCGGCTGGAGAGGAAGGAAGGGTGAGAGAAAAACTAGAGAACGATGTTTCAGTGGGAAAAGGCACATGATTTTTGGCTAAGGAACTACAGCTCCCAGCCCTGTTTTGTCAGCAACACTTTCGTTCCAACGGGATCGAGATACTTCACGTTGGGAAAAAAGCAGACGGGTAGGAGATGGGTCGGATGAAGTCATTGGAAATCCTTGCGAGCAAAAGCCGAATCCAGGACCGAATCCAATCTTAGGGCTAAACTCACCCTGGGAAAATTGAACTTGCAAGTTGTAGGGCAAACAACAGCTTACACTGTATTATAAGATGAAGATAACGATAAAGATAAGGTTCTCGGCGTTGATCAATCCCTCTGGAAATGCGTCACACAATCCACTTTTTTTCAGAATCGTAGAGGCTTCTGAATGTGTATCGCGCCCATGCATTGAGGCCAGCTGATGTTCAAGTCAGTGTTCTTATCCTTCGCGACTTGTCTGGCACTAATTAACTGACCTAGGATTGATAGCTTAGTTGGCGTTGAGCCAGAGTCGATCACTCGTCCGTGTGCGCGACATTGGCGCCTCTTGCCACTGCCCTACACGCGCACTGTATCATAGGAATACATCTACGAGTGCTTATTGGAATAGGGATACGTGGTTGGATCTTATACGTAACCTACGATCAATCAGAGGTCAGGGAATTTTCTAAAAAATCGCCCGGACAACGACCGCCGTTGAAAATGCAACCGGATACCGCTCGAAGCGGGACTGCGGTCACCCGAATAGTTTGCTGATTATCGCTTGCAGCGGAGAGACAGCGCCGTTGCTTTCCGGACCCACTCCGAGCGGCGATTTATCTGACTACTTATTCATTCATTCGGAAATAATTTTAAGGAAAGATGGAAGAAGACAGTAAACGATGAATTCTGGTGTTACATTACGGAGATATTCAAGAGGGGTTTTGGGACGCTACTTATGCATCCAGTTCTCTAACAAAGTGTTTGCTGTTGAGCCCTGTCGTTGAGATAGTCAAGTCGCGAATCCATTATTGCTATAGAGAAGACTCTCTATTTTTGATATTTTTGTTGTTATTGTATACTATCACTTGCTACTCTAATTTTGTATTGCAAAGTTGTACTTTGTCCTCAGTGTAATCCTGTAGCTTCGAGAAACGTTATCTGCTAGCTGATCTTACTTAGCGAATCACAATCATAGCATTCCATAAAAATCGGCCCGCCCACTTATCACTGAATAAAAGGTTCGCGTTTCTCGCTGTATTAAACTGCTTAGTCGTTTCTATGCCTCGAGTGCCTCCTGTGTCTACAGGTTGGTTCTATAAACCATCATTGAAGAGCTGCGTTTGACAGCGTGGTGCATCAGACCGCCTGAAGAAGAACTCGGACTCGAAGAAGGCGGATAAGAAGACATCACTCGAAAATCAAGGACTTGAAGAATGGCAACATCGCTTTCTACAAGACAAGGGCTCCTGACAAGGACAGCCACACGTTTAACAGCAGTTCTCGACGACTTCGCCAATGAAGTTCACATCCAGCTTCCAGCCGACGAAGAGCTTCGGAAGACGTATGTTCAGGACAAGAAGATGCGGCTCATGAAACTGAAGAAGAATGTCCAGGCAGCCAGCGACAATGTCGACAATGCATTACGAGCCTACACGGAAGCAGCGGACGCCCTCGACAGCAACACGCCTCAACTGCCTGCCGTTCTGGACAAAGTCACAACGAACTCTTCAATGGCACAGGATCTTCTCCTCCGTGCGCAGACCAGTCTTCCTGAGGTAGATATGGCCATGGAGCAAATCGCAATGACAGTCTCAGCGTCGGTGAGGGAAGAAGCAGCTCCGGTTCAACTCGCTCCCATACCGATTCCCAAGTTCAGCGGAAAAATTTGGGATTGGGAAAGTTTTTGGAATGCCTTCGATTTCTCGGTCCACTCCAGGAATCTAGGAGACATCCACAAGATGAACTACCTCATGGAAGCACTTCAAGGCGAGGCACGACGGACGATTACGCAGTTTCAAGTCAGCGGCTCAAACTATACCATGGCTATTGACCATTTGAAGAAGAAATACGGCAATCCTCAGCTGCTACTAAGTGAACTGGCTGGACGACTCGAGAAGTGCCACGCAAGCAGTCGTCGAATAGAGGATCAGAGAATGCTTTATGAGGAACTGTCATCGATCATCAATCAGATGACACTCAAAGGAGAATCCGTCGAAAACATACTGCTTCAGAAACAGGTCTTGTCCAAGTTTAGCGAGCCAATCCAACGCCACGTTCTGAGGAAAACAAGAACAATACGACGCGTGGACCACTAGTCTTCTGCTCTCACATGTCTGCAACTTCATCGACACCGAAGTGGAAATTCAACGCCATGTCGAGAAAAATGACGAAAGACGAGAATTCAAGCAACGGAAAAGCAATTCTCCTACGTTAAAGAAAACCACAAGAAGATGGGCCGATGAGAGGATAGGCTTCACATGCTTCTTTTTGTGGGAAGAATGGTCACTCGAGGAAATGCCCGAGTACATCACACGTGAGCAGAGACTGGATCGTATGAAGCGTAACTCCCTGTGCATAAATTGTGGAGAAGCGAATCATAGAGCTAGCGAATGCTCAAAAGAAGCATGCAGGATTCGCAACAAGGTCGGACACCACACTTCGATTTGCCGTCGAACATCTGCGTTGCTAGAAAAAGGATCGCAGTCTGGAACGGGAGGAAAGGCTTCTACAATAACTAAGCCTCAGAAGCCCTCACCACGAAAGGCAACGAAGCAGACTTTTGTGTCCTCTGCGACAGCGCGCAATGTGGAGGACAACGCAGACGTCAACGAAGATGTCGAAGCTGTGATGTGCATGAAGAGCACGAGCACCAGCATCTGCTCAAAGGACTGCGTACTAATAGGAGAAGCGCAAGTCTTCAGCCCAACTACACATGCGATGGAGATGGTTCACATTCTTCTCGACACAGGTGCAGATCGTTCCTTCATAAGTGAAGATCTTGCAATACGCCTCCAACTGAAGAATGTCGACACACTTCGGATGAATATCAATACATTCGGAGAACAACGACCAAAGGTTAAGGAGTGCGGATTGACTAATCTCCAAATCTTCGATGGCCACGGAAAGCCTCATTGGTTCAAGGTCGCACGCATTGAGTACCTGACGGAGAGTCTCCAGCAGAGCAAGCTCAATACCGAAGACAAACGGTACCTCTCAGAGAATGACATTCAGTTGTCCGTCAGTCAGAAACTCGCAGAGGTGCGACCACAAGTCCTGCTCGGATGCAACGACGCCTTTTCTTTGATCGACGACAAGGATCGGGAGATGAAAACGCTACCCTCAGGACTACGATTAATCCCTTCACTGCTGGGATATCTCGTCATCGGACGAATTCGTGAAAACATTCGCGAAAGCACAGTAGCTGCTCTTCAGTCAACGACAACACATGAAGACGCGAAATGGGAAGAATTCCTCGCTCTACAGTCCTCGGGAATTCAGGAGTTTGCCGGTACCAAGGCTGAGGAACAGGAGCAAGTCAATAAGATGGTATGGGATAGCTTCGAGTCTACGATCGAACACCATAACGATGGTTACCATGTTCGACTACCGTGGAAAGAGGACGCACACTTGTTACCGGACAACAAGCCCATAGCGTTCAAACGCCTCTGCTCCAATCTCACGAAGCTTCGAACTACGCCGGACATACTGCGCCACTATCACCAGACCTTCCTAGACCAACTCGACCAAGGCATCATCGAGGAAGTAGATGCTCAGCAGCAGGCCAAGGGAAACATCGTTCACTACCTCAGTCACCAAGCTGTGATTACGCCGATGAAGGAGTTCACCAAGTTGAGAGTTCTGTTCGACGCCTCAGCACACTTCAAGAACAAGCCTTAATTGAACGATGTCCTCCATCAAGGACCAGTGATTTTGCCATTCATGCGAGGCGTGCTCATCCGGTTCAGAGTCGGACATATCGCAATGATTGCGGATGTGGAGAAGGCCTTTCTACAAGTCCATCTTAACGTTGAGTACAGAGACGCCACACGCTGTTTGTGGGTCCGAGACCCCCTGCAGTCCCCTCAAGGACCGAACATTGTAACGTATCGTTTCACAAGGGTCACCTTTCAATTGAATTGTTCCCTATTCTTGCTGGCTGGAACAATCAAGTATCATGTGCAGGGACACACGCAGCATGCAAATCTGGCAAAGGAACTCCATGACAATGTGTACGTCGACAACGTGATTCTCACTGCGTCCAACACTGTGGAAGCACTGAAGAAGTATGAAGAATCCAAAGCGATATTCACCGAGATGAACATGAATCTTCGCGGATACCTATCCAACGACAATGAGGTCAACTATGCCATCCCACCACAAGACAAAAGTGGGCAACCTGTCACGAAAGTCCTCGGAATAATGTGGAATTCGGCAGAGGATACAGTCATAATCGAAGGACGGTTTGGTGCGAAATCAGCAATCACAAAGAGGACAATCTCGGAACAAATCGCCTCGATTTATGATCCTATGGGTTGGTTAACCCCACTTCTGGTGAAAGGAAAACTGTTTTTGCAGTCCCTGTGGAAGTCGGACTACGACTGGGACACCAAACTCTCGAGCGAGCATGTGCAAGAATGGAGCGCAGCAGTCGCTCAGGTAAATGGCTACAAGCGGGTATTTGAAAGGAAAATTGCACCGCTTCACTCATACGTCAAGCTCGTTGTCTTTGCTGACGCCAGCACCCAAGCCATGGCAGCTTGCGCGTATATTGTTGCCGAAACCGCTTCTCATCTGGTGTTTGCACGATCGAAGCTGGCCAATGTGAAGGAGCAAATGACAATTCCAAAGATGGAAATGCATGCTCTCACGATGGCTACAAGGATGGCACTCACGCTGCAGAATGCACTAGCCCATCAACTCAACATTGAATCCGTTACAATCTTCACCGACTCCAAAATAGCCTTGAATTGGCTTTCCACTGACCCCATTAAGAATGATGTTGGCCGATTAGTCAGGAATCGGATAGTGGAAATTCGGAGTATTGTGGACAACATGAACTGCTGTACACGCTTTGGACATGTCAGTACGGATCAAAATCCAGCCGATAGCGCTACGAGAGGATTGACAGCTTCCGAAGCCGAGAACCACATCTGGTGGACTGGACCTCCTTTCCTGATTCAGCCTCAACAGGACTGGTCAAGAGAACGGTGGCTGTTCACGCTTCCTCAAGAGACGGGCTGTGAACTAGATGGCACTTCACCACCGCCAAGCACGCTATTGACCACAACCACAGGCACCAACGTTGATGGCAAGACTGAACTCCTCGACTGGAGCCGGCATAATACGCTCATGTCTGCACAAACTTCAGTAGCACTTGCCTTACGTTTCATCCGCAATATTTGTTCACGCATAAGCGAATCACTGGCTTCAAGAATCAGGAGGAAGGTTCCCGAACTAGAAGGCTATGCGGCAACTACGTTCATCAATGCGAAGGAAAGAGAAGCTGCCCTACGTCTGATCATTCGCATCCATCAGAAAAACCACGTCACTGAGCAACTCAAACGTTCTGTGAAGAATCTGAATTTGCAACCTGATCAACACGGTATACTCCGTTGCCACGGAAGAATGGACAGAGCGCAAATCCCAGAACTGGCGAAGAACCCTATATTTGTTACTGCGAAAACGCCTCTTGCCCTCTGCATCATCAACGAAGCCCACTTGCCATTTCATCAAGGAACTTCACACACGATGGCCACAGTGCGAAACAAGTTTTGGATACCGAAGCTCCGTCATCAAGTGCAAGGCGTTCTCAAGAAATGCATTCCATGCCAGAAGATGAATGCGCTACCCTTTCCGTATCCAGCTATGGGACCGTTACCGGAACGACGGGTGGTCAAAACAAAACCGTTCGAGAATGTCGGAATTGACTATTTCGGTCCGATTACAGCGAAGGGGAGAGACGATCTCCACAAAGTTTATGGTCTCATAATGACGTGCATGACGACACGACTGATTCATCTTGAAGTGGTCACGGATATGTCAACTGAAAAGCTCCTGTTAGCGCTTCGAAGATTTTTCGCTCGTCGCGGTGTACCGAGAACGATCACTTCAGACAATGGTCCCTCGTTTCTTTTGGCGGACCAGATTCTCAAGGATGCCATCCTTTCCATCACGAACGGCGAGGTCTTCCAAGACACAATGGCAAAAAGAGGAATTGAATGGACAACCATCACGCCCTACGCTCCGTGGCAGGGAGCGTTTTATGAACGGTTGATTAAATCAATAAAGCACTCGCTCTTCAAAACCATTGGAAGTCGGACCTTGATAGAAGAGGAATTGGCCACTCTGCTCAATGAAATTGAAGGAAGCTTGAACGCGCGACCGCTCACCTATCAGGGATCTGAATTCGAGCAGTTGGCACCGTTACGCCCGATTGATTTCATAGTGAAAGACATTGAGATCACATATCCATTTGAAGCTCTGAAACCAGACGCTGGCGATCCGGACTACGTGCCACCTGAGGAACTACTCCGTATCCAGACTCGAAAGCAAGCGCAAGAAGCTCTTGCCTCCACTCACCAGCTGACGGAAAAATTTTGGTCAATATGGCAGAAGATCTATCTCAGTAGTTTACGAGAGACGCATAAGCTGCACATGGATACCAAAAGAGCTGGAAACCGCACACCAGAGGAAGGTATGGTCGTACTTCTAGCCGACCCCAACGTCCCACGTAATACGTGGAAAATGGGGCGAATTTCGGCGCTGAAAGCAGGAACGGACAACGAGGTAAGGGAAGTAGAACTGCGCATGCCAAACGGACATGTTCTCAGAAGGCCTGTCAATCTCCTTGTACCACTGGAATTAAAGGATGACGAAACACAACATGGCAAAGCAACCGTTGAGATTACTGAGCAGCAAGATCGAACTTTGCAGTCTGAGTCTCCTGCGCAGCAACAAACACATCACCGCTACAATCTCAGAAGACGACTACAGCAAGTTTCAAATGACGCTCACCAAGGCACGACCAACACCACTACCACGAATCTGGTGCAGGCAACCAGCCTTTTCCTTCCAACAATTATTCTTTGCCTCATCGGTGCCACAATGGGATATTCCACGACCAATGCTTCCATTCTTTGTGTGAGTGGTGGAGTGCACATTGTCAACCAGAGACAGGAACGATACGAAGTATGCACTGAAGGATACTGTATTCTCCGACATCAACCACCGCGTAACGAGACACTGTACTTCCCTCCAGAAGTTACTCTTCACGACCACACGGTTCAATGGAAGTTACTGGATGGATCTCGCATGGAGCTGCTTGAGATTTCTTGCCCAGCTATTCCTTTTTGTGAAAACGTGCAGTGTTGGCTGTGTACAGCCAATATGTTCAACCCAGAATGCAATCCGACGTCAGCACTTCTGAGTTGGATGTTCGTTATCTACGTGATCGTCGCTCTCCTGTACACGATCTGCTATGTTCCGTTGACAATAGGAAAACCTTTCCGGGTCATAGGAAGTCTCATCATCATGTGCCTGGCTTTGGTACGTGGCATATGGAGATGCGTGAAGCAATTACCTCAACGGAGAAGGCGACGACGATCTGACCGAGCGGACGGTATTGATAAATTCTTACGCACTCCTCTCATCGCTATCACATTCGCCGTCACAATAGCGTCAGCAATCGCTTCCCAAGAAGTCGACATCTTCAGTATGGAGACCAAAGTGTGTTCACAACAGTTACACAACAAAGGAAAGTGTTTCGTAGAGTTCACAGAAATGCTGAAGTTGAACACGTACAATCAGGAAGCCTGCCTTCGGCTTGTCAATAAGAACGTTACTGTGCTTCAACTCAAATTCATCTGGAAGGGTCTTCATTTGACATGCGAGAAACAGATGCTGATGTTCACCCGAAGTACTAATCAGAAAGTAATCGACGCGAAGCGTTGTGCACACTCAGGAAGCTGCACGGGATCAAAGTGTGAGAATGTGAGCACGACTGACGAAATTCCCGAGTTAGAAGAAGGAAACAAGTATCCAGGAATCACACGTTGCATCGAAAGCTGCGGTGGACCTGGCTGCGGCTGTTTCTACCTAAGCAGTGGTTGCCTTTTTTACCGCATCTATCACGTTCCAGCAGACGAAGACATCTACGAAATCTTCCGATGTCAGACATGGAAAGAGACAGTCGAACTGGACATCCAATCCGAGCTCACTAATGGCAAAAAGACTGTATCGACACTCTTCCTACAGCCAACCGTGCCGAAACGCCACGATCAGATGAGGATCACTCTCAGCTCTCTTGCAGTTCCTCCTATGCCAGCACTTCATACCTCATTCATCTCCAACGGCAAGGATGTTGCCCTGTGGAATAGGGGAACTTCTTTACCATTGCAGTGTTCCTCACTCAAGAACGCTCAACAACTCGACTGCGAAGTCGCGCACACTTGCCTTTGTCAGCCAGCGGAAAATCGGATTCTGATGCAACTGTGCAGATTTCAATATCACCTCGGTGTTCTGCGACGAAATCGAGAACCGACTGCCTGTTCGCCGACCCTGGGTCTCGTTCAAAGCGGTTCGTGACAATGTAGTTGCGAAAATCCCTACACTGGTCACCGCCGAGCTCCTGGTGACGTTCAGTGGGGATGTCACTGCAGCAATCGAGGAAGTGACGGATTCAACTTGCAAGATCCCCAACACGGTCGCTCAAGGATGCTACCACTGCGCTCAAGGAGCAGTTTCTATTGTGACCTGCACCAGCACCGAGCAAGCTACGAGAGCCGTCATACGCTGTGACGACAAGCATTTCACGATTCCATGTTCTCCCGAAGGAACGACGTCACGAATCAGGTTCACCTACACGCAAGCCCGTCTGAAACTGAAATGCATGGTTTCATGTGGCACCAGGGAAACAAGCTTCGAGATCACTGGAATCCTGCAATGGGTCCGCACGATCCACCAGACAGTGAAGAGAATCATCGACGGCGAAAGCACTATTCATGACGAGATTGTGTTCCCGGATATAGCCCACATAGCTGACACAATCTTCTCGGGATACAAAACAATTGTAATCGCCGCGCTATCCTTCGCTGCCGCAATAGCCATTGGATATGCATTCTTCTGGACATGCGGGATTCGAGTCTTTGTGGACATGTGTCGCATTTTTCTCCTCGCTTTACGCGTTGTCACCGTCACTGTTCTGAAGACACTACGACTGATCAGCATCGCACTTTGCCGAAGTGTTTTCTGTCGATCACTTGCTTCCAACAACGGGCACGTGAAGCAATTATGACATAGTTGCTTCACACTTATCGACTCTCTCCTATGCTCCGAAATTGTTACAACAACCACGGCTCATCACCTTACTACTGTATTCCTCACAACATAAAAGGCGAAGGCGACTGCAACAGGATCGAACAGTACAAGCCGCATACGCGGAATCGCTCAGCTCCAAGAACCAGGACGACCAAGGAATTCGATGCCCTGAACTTCGTAATTGCCAATGGTACATCTGAAGTTCTGCAGCCGAATACCTCAGCAGGCCGCCCCGGAGGACTCCTCCCAAGTCGAAGTTCAAGAACTCAAAGCAAAAGCTGCAGGAACTACCCTATGCTCATTGCAGCTAAGGAGCCCAAAGTCACGCTGTTTGCTTTTTGCGCTCCGTCCGTCGCCTTCACAATTTTGCCAGTCATCCTCGTTTGTCGCCGAGTCGAAGCAGTTTGCTATCATCGAACAGCATCCTCAGCAACAACATACCACTGAACCACCACACGATCACCAACGACATCATTGAAGAGCCGGGAGTATAGAGAAGACTCTCTATTTTTGATATATTTGTTGTTATTGTATACTATCACTTGCTACTGTAATTTTGTATTGCATAGTTGTACTTTGTCCTCAGTGTAATCCTGTAGCTTTGAGAAACGTTATCTGCTAGCTGATCTCACTTAGCGAGCCACAACATAGCATTCCATGAAGCTCGGCCCGCCCACTTATCACTGAATATAAGGGTCGCGATTCTCGTTGTATTCAACTGCTTAGTCACGTCTAAGCCTCAAGTGCCTCCTACACTGTCTACAAGTTGCTGCAATAAACCATCATTGAAGAGCTGCGTACGACTACAATTGCCTCAAAACAAGGTACGAGTTGGAGGCCTGTGCCGGCTGCAAGAACACAGATGGCAGAGTTTGATTCCAATGTCAAAGCTATTAGGACGTCTACAGGGACACCTCCGTTCTAGTTTGCACCAAAAGGGTGATCTCTACACTGATATCAACGTGAAACATTCCTTCTCGACAGATGAAACTGACATGTAGCATCTGCCTGGACGTAGGCGAAAGTTTCCATCGATTGCGAAGAAATAGGATTGGCAGTCGCCAGAGCTGGAAGACAGTTCAACTCGATGTAATTGTTTTTGAGCAAGAGGTAAATCAGCGCCTTATGTATCAATTGAGTTCAAACTGAGACTGATGACCGTGACTCTGAACCTCACACGTACACCCTGTCGGCCAAAACGTTCACCCCAACTCCAAATTCATTTGCCTTGGGCATGTAGCCAGTCGTGTTCATTTGAAGACTCGTACATTCCTCTTAGACCATTCTAGGTCTCATCGTGACCTTACGCATGTAGTTCCAGAGAACCGACAAAGAGCTGGTACCGCATAACACACACCTTCGTTTCCCACAATGGCAATTCTACTGAGAGGTTCTACAATGGTTGTTCGACAGCGGCGAGCTCACGTTTTCTTTCCACGGTGTATGAATCATAGATGAGTTGCTTGACGTCGTCTGATGAGACTGAGCTGATGACGTTGTTTTGTTGTCCGTCTTACGAATTCCATCGTCACACAGCAGCAGAATATTTGACTATTACAGCGTATTCATTAGTAGATATCTGGTCGAAGTTGACCACCCTCATTCGGGATCAGCATGGAGCTTCGTCCTTTGTCGTTTAAACATGAGACCTTCTTGGAAGAATTGCGCTCTACTACATATCGTTCCTCGGAAAAATGTGCTCATTCAAATCTATCATATAGTTCCTCGGAAAAATGAGCTCATTCGAATCTATTCTGTGTTCGCATCATCTAAAGAGCATCCGAGTTCGAATAGTTCCGGACAGAGCTGCATTGAAATGAATAATAATGGGGTATAGTGACCACGAAAACTTCGCTTCAGAGCTTCAATGCGCACAACGCCCCATTTCATGACCGGATTTCGAAATAACTTCGCGTCCGCAATAGCTGAGGTAACCGGGTCATCTCTCTTGGCGTATTCAGTTGTTTCGCCTCTTCTGGACCTGAACTTCGTTGATAAGGGTTATGTAGGGCAGTCAGCAGGAACTGCGGCTTAAATTCCTAAAACAAGAAAAGGACTACAATTGAGTTTATGCTTTTGAGTGTCACAGAATTTGACCGGCAAACCCAATCGTAGCTCAAGGTTCGCCGCGCGCAGATTCCTCTCTTGGAATTCGTGGGGGTTCGGAAAGGTGACGACTCATGAGTCAGGGTAGAGTCCTGTTCGAGACTACTAGAACTCACCTCCGTAACCCAGCGTAAACTTTCGGGTATCCCGCGACGAGCATCTTAGTCATGTATTGTAAACAAGTGAATGTTAATCTGTGTAGTGAATAATCTGAAACAAAGTTCCTCTAGCAATAGGCAGACACCATCCTTTGAGGTATATTCCGGTTGTCTAAGAATCGAACGACTCAGCAGAGTTCAAGTTTTATAGGCTTTTGTATCCGAAACTCCATCGGAAAACTATTCTATTCAAAAATATTTGAACCTCTTGAACACTCGCACTCAGAGAGTGGTGTCACCCGAATCTATGCGATATTCGCACTTCAGTAAATGAGGCCTTTCGAAACCATTAGTTATTGAGGCCTTTTGGCCACAACATAAGGGTGCATTACTCAGTTCACAAGTGAAGGTTCCGATCAAGGTGTAGCACCAAAAAGATGGACTTCTCTCGCGTAGGTCAGCAATTGAGTAGTAAAGTCTTCTAAAGTGCGCTACGGCATCCTTACTTGGAGATGCGCAATTGGCTGGTTGACCGAACACACAAAGGTTTTGTGATTGGCCTATTCGACTATATGTGTGCTTGACAAGCTTGCCATTAGAGCAGCCTTAGTACTTGATCTATCAAGCCAACGGCAAAGTAGCAAGCATGGCTCTCAGTGAGTATCACAACCTGCTGACAAACTCATTCCAAAGGCTTGTCCTCTCAGGCACCCTGCTTCCCATGTCGGCTTTGACTGATCAGATTAATCGTGTTATGAAGAGCAGCTCAACGTGGCAGATTCTGGTTGTAGGTAGATGAACAACTCGTCAATATACCGCTTTTTATACGCAAGGCCGGATGAGAGCAAGGTTGTATCTGCCAACCTTTCGTGCTTAGTTTCAGAAGCCACAATTAATGACGGTGGTACGAGCACGTTGGTTCGCTTTGTTTATTGCCGTCGTATCTCCTTGCAAATTTTTCCTTAATTAATCCTAGCCAAGACCCATATTTCAAGCGGGGAAGGCTCATCTACGCACATCAACTAATTCACGCATGGAGTCAGATGCACGTTGCACGTCAAAATGATCCAAATGTGCACGTCCACAATGGGCCAGTCACCATAAACCAATGACCATGAAGGAGAGTTGCCATGATGAAAAAATGTGTGCTCAAAAGTGCTTCGTTCAGCACCACAGGTTAAAGGCATCGTACGCGCTGAAAACCATGTTTCGTTTTTAAGCGTTCTTGAGATGTTAACCCCCTATAGTGACTAAAGGTAGCGAAAAGCCCGCTCAAAAACGTTAACTTTTCGAGAAAAAACGTTTAAAAAAAACTTCTGAAAATCATTTGAATTTCGCGCCAGCATCGACTCGGGATAGTTACGCGGAGGGCGCAAGGAACAGTTCTACAATTCGTCCATTGGCGCAGCATTGGAAGTAATCGCTCGTTGTGTGACGAGAAATTTCCAGTCGATAATGCCACTTTCGTCCGACGGTGCGTCAGCGTACAGTGGCATGCCCTGTGCTTAGCGACACGACGTTCTGCTCAAATATTGCGAAAGTGCCAAATGACTGACGGAAGGGCCGACCCCTTTTGACGGAATTCCTTACTTTCCACTTCCTCTATGCTCACAATGGTACGTTTTTGAGCAGCCAAGCTCGTTGTACGTTCTCACAGGGGCCCGAGGAAGGGATTGAGCATAAAAAATGGAAAGTGGATTTCAGCGCGTACTATACTTAGTATCCGAATCACTCCATTTCGGATATCCGACCGGATATCCGAGATTCGGATAATCCGATATCCGAAAATTTGAAAACACACGCATTGTCTGAATCGAAGCAATATCCGGGAAATTTAAAATCGGCATCATCTGAATCGAATTATTATCCGAAGGGTCGAAATTCGGATAAAATCGGATAAAAAGGATAAAAACCGGATAAAACGGATAAAATTTGCGTAAAATCGGATAAAATCGGATAAAACGGATAAAAATCGGATAAAAACCGGATAAAACGGATAACATCGGATAAAAACGGATAAAAATCGGTTCATTTTAGGTTAGATGTAGGAAAGTGTGTGTGTGTGTGTGTGTATGTGAGTATGTGTGTATGTGTGTATGTGTATGTGTGTATGTGTGTATGTGTGTAATGTGTGTACATGTGTACGTGTGTATGTGTGTATGTGTGTATGCGTGTATGTGTGTACGTGTGTATGTGTGTGTATGTGTGTGTATGTGTGTATGTGTGTATGTGTGTATGTGTGTGTATGTGTGTAAGTGTATATGTGTGTATGTGTGTATGTGTGTATGTGTGTGTGTGTTTGTGTGTTGCCTGAGGTTTGTTCCGATAATATCCGAAATTTATCCGAAATTATCCGACGGATATCCGTATCCGAATCATTGGAAAAATGGCATTATCTGAATCGATCCAATATCCGAAAATTTGAAAAAACGCATTATCTGAATCGAACCAATATCCGGTAAATTTGAAATGGCATTATCCGAATCGATCCATTATCCGAGGAATTACCTTCGGATAACAAGTATAGCGCGTACGATGCCTTTAATCTAGTGGACCTTTCTGATGCGTATGATTATCAGAATAATAATGTTGTCTGTATGTCTCGAGCGATAACGATCCGACGAAAAGTTCATGCCAATCAACTGAATTTACTGTTCTTCTATTTAAAGGAATTTCCCACAAAAGCTTTCGCGCTTTACTTTTCTGCATAGATGTGACCCTCCGACCAAGGCCCTAGCCTCCCGATCGGGCCCACATGAGCCCATCGTTAGAAGGTCACCGCTTCGTTTTTTTAGCGGACTCAAGGAGGAAAACTTCTTAAACGTTGTCCTTAGTGAGGTGACCACATATGTGCAGGAAAAGAGAAATCGAGAACCATCGGGGATGTTGCCTTTAACGATTTCTGTGCCCGAAGATATATGGCAGCTTGTTGTTTCTTCTTCAAACACGAAAAAAGACAGATTTATGAACCTAAAAATGCCATAAAGTGACACAATTTATTGCCAGCGCTTTCCGAAAGCTCTGCTGGCTTAGTCACTGGCACTAATGGAACATTCCTCCTTTGCAAAAGACTTAGGGCCTTCTTTCCAATAGTGTTGCAGAATGGAAGCTTGGCTATATTATTGGAGAAAAGACCACTACCAGACAAAACACGTTTTTTGGCGAAAAAATGTCACCTTAGTCTGTTGCTTTGATGCATTTTTAGGGACACTATGTCGTTTGCGACATGTGGTTCCATCCGGTTCTCAGTTTATTTGGTGCGTAACTTGCTATTGTCTTTCTCTGTTGTTATGCGACCAATCTGAGCTTACTAAGGAAATTTTCAAGGCTTCTCGCATTGCAATATAGATGATGCATGTTTTTCGGTCTTTTCCGACGCGCCCTCTCCTAATCTGAAATCGGATTTTGTTGTTGTGGATCTCTGCGAAAAAAGTTGTAGCCGATCAAAGTGTAAAAAGGCTGCTGAGCTGAACGCGATGCTTGTGGGTCTTGGATACAGTTGGCTCAAGGGTTGATCGACGTGCTGAGCTTGAACACACAGATACAAGGTCAGCTAGTTGAATTTCGGATTACGGCAGAGCTCAATAAGGGTACGAATTCCGGCAGATGGTGCACACAGAAGTGCAGAATATCGTCGTGTAGGCACTATCAGACCTCACGAAGACGTCAGGAGAGCAGGGAGGAATGAGCACTATGGATTCTGTCTTCAGCAGAATGGCGGGTGAACAGATGGATGAATGGGATGAGGAAATTTATTCGGTGTCGATAGCGTCATTGTTTTGCCAGCAAACCACATCGCTTCGACGAAGCTGTCGATGGCTTTGCAGCCAAGACGGGCATTGTTTTCATTAATCTCTAATTTTCCACATGGCATGGTTGTTCCGTTTCGAATCGGGCCGGACCGGGTGGAATTATTTTGAAGGATCAACTGGGTTCCCGAGTAGACACTAAATTTTCCACCAACGACAAGGAATGCAAAACATATGAGACGCAAATAGAATGATCTCAAATACAAATTTCAGAGAACAGTTCTGTTTCTTGCAGGGAATGCGGCCTTTTTCTTCTCTTAAGCCATAATAACATCTCGTTCAAACAGGGACTTAGCACTTGGTCGACCTCGCATTCTCATTTTGACATAAAACATTGAATTGGTACTGCCTGTATTGGAGGAGAAACCAGAGAGGGCAATCATACAGAAATCAGCAGAGTCCATAATCCGATCCTCAGAAGACGATTGCGCTTCTGAGATAACTCATTTTATCTTTTTCCCTCATAATCCAACAACCTCTAGTCAAAGTTCAGCAGGTGTGGATAGCTTGCCAACGGGTGGTGGTGGGAGTTGTGAAAGTATTCGTGAAACAAAAGCCTTAAAAGTGAACCGAAAAATTTTCGGGTGGAAACAAATTATAACCATCGGGAAAAAAAGCTTGTGAAATTTGTAGAAAAGTGGTTTTGCAAATGAAAAAGGAAACTGCGACTGTCTCCAACCTGAGAACAACCAGTTCCAAGCCTATTCAACTGTTTCTAATCCCCTTGTGGGTGGAAATTCGCTAAGCTCAGTCTTAAAAAATTATAAAACGTACTACCCGCCATTCAAGATAAAATTTTCTATTTAAAATAAAAAGCTGATTTCATCATAAAATACTCCACGAATTGCACTACTTTGGTTTTCCTACTCAATAGGTCTACTAGAATTTAGACGAGGTAAGGTGGTGGACTTTGGCAAGCCACGTTTTTGAATCGCAGGGTTTTTGCCGTCACTGTCTACCGGGTGGTATGCCTTCAAAGGCAGCAGACGCGCTCAAAAATGGTATCGATTTTACGACATAAATCAAAGCTTTGGAGCTGGCTGTATTGGGAACTGACGAAAAAACGCACGAAAACTGTGTGCAAATAGAGGAATAACGGTTATTTTGTTATCAGGTGAAAGTGGACGAGTTTCAAGGCGCGCGGTTGAAACAGCGAATATTAGCAACAAAACGGTTGAGTTAGAGAAGCCGATATACTCTTATAGCCTGTACTGGAACGTTAACCTCGTTGGAAGCATCAAAAACCAGCCAAAGGAACCGTATTGGTACTATCAATCTGGACGAGTTTGAATTTTGGGGCGGGGTTGCAGAAATTTTTCGATTTGCATTGCTGAAATTTAGTAGTTTTGAATCGTTTTTGAAGCTTCGGACGGCGTGAGCGGTCTACTAGGAGCCATGCGACTTCAGAAACGTAGTTATCTCAATAACTTTTTCGAGCGTGTCTGCTGCTTTTAACAATAAAGTTTCGCACCACCTAGGGTCCAGACTTTGAGCTAATTGGACTGTGTAAACATCTGCACACAGCTTTCTCTCGCAGCTTCACAGGTTCCGAGATAATAATACATGGAAATCTGTAAGGCGTTGTAGTTCACGCGCCCTAATCGCAATGCCGCGCCGCAATAGCTGGAATTACACAACATTAATTCGCACGTTTCCCTCCTCTCCTCATCATTTCAAAATCTATTTGCTTTACATTTCATTCCTTTTAGAGTTTTCAGCAGTTTTTCTACGCTAGTCGTTCGGTGTCACTCAAAGCAAACTCTAGCGGCGGCTGCGGGGATAATTCGCCCTACTCCCGCTAGCTGCTCGTAGTTTGCAACAAACGGTGTTTATTCAAAATCGGGCTTCGTTAAGGTCTGTATAAGCCTTGTTTGTTAGTGCTTAAGACCACTGCAGTTAAAGTAACATGACCGTCAAGTCTTAGTAGTAAGCTTCCTCGCGTGAGTAATCCGACCAAACAACGATTTTGGTCTTTACATGGATAAGCATTTCGCTTCGAAGTCCATCGCGTGGCGGATTCTCGCCGTGGCCCCGTCAATTCGGGTAACACCGCGATTCAGTTATCTTCGATAAAAAATCGAAAATTTTTGATGTAAAAAAACTTTCACCGTCTGGTGGGTCGGTACAATTTCCGATATTTTCTAGGCGCGGACTGACCACCGACAGGGGTCGTAAGTATCTCGCGACCCTTGCCAAGGGGCTGCTGAACTACGCCTCTAACAACTTGAAGATCACCTTCTGTTGATCAGAGGAATAAGGACTGAAAATGGCGAAGCCTTCAATGCCTTCTGCGAATGATCGCATTCTTGAAGCTCTGGTTAGTCTTCTCAAGTTCGGCTTAGGCCAGGTTCCGTAACTACGTGTAGGCGAATGAGTCCAGAAAACTGTCTAAAACCGCACGAGGACCTGTTTTCTCCACCTTCACTATACGTATAGTTGACTAGCGAAGAAAACTGCCACAGCTGCAGTTGTGCTCTGATTAAGTATGACAGCAGTCAAGCGAGCACCGCTCATCAAAAAAACGACGGCTTATAATTGTGGACATGTCTGTTTTCTGCTTCCTCGTCTCTCACATTCAAAACAGGTGCACATCTCCTGTACTTCCGATCGTACCATTCAAACCTGCTGAAGTGTAAGACATCGATTCCAACGTTAGCAGTGTTCCATCCGAAGCGTTCAATTGACCGAAAGCACCAACTCAATGCATTCCACGATGTAAAAAAGTATTGCAGTTCCGCAGCAGGTAAGAAACGAGGCCTTGGAAATCACCCTACCGAATGAACCGTGGAACCAGAAGGAACCGTATAGAATGTAAAAACGGCTGATGAAATTACGACGTATCGAAGCATCGGTCGCGAAACACTGCGTTCAGTTGAGTTCATATCTGACGAACCTTACAATTACAAGGCATGTACTCGCTCTTTCAGAAATCGACATGATTTCAGGAGCCTGAACGGGACATCAACGATCGTATTCTTCACGCGGCGGAAATATGCTGGTGGTTGACGACGTAATCGACTTTCAGCAGTGCAACTCTGAGAGAAAAACCAATAGAGCCTGCTAAGTCTTAACTGATCGTTGATAGATCGCTGATACAGTCACAGAACTCCACTCCAGAATATAGCTTGGTTGAACTATCGGAAGAAAATTCTTCGTGTAACATGGCGGAGTGAAAAAGTGCCAACTTCCCTCAAAGGTTTAGCGTCCGCTCAACAAACAGCTTGCAGGCTCGAATGATTTAACACTGGACAATTTAAAACTTCTGTTACCGAGAAAAAGCTGATGCAGGGTCCCATAAGAGAGCTCCCGATTACGGACTCACTTTAGTCCTTGCGAATTTTCCAGTCAGAGCATGGATCAAACCAACACCTCTTCAAAACGCGACCTCGATAGTCTCTCGTCGGATTGTTGGGAAAAAGAGGAAGTCACGAATCCGAAAGTTTTCGGGAGAGGTGGCACGAGCGTCAAGGGCCAGAGCAAGCAGCTTCTTATTTTCGAAGCATCGTTCTGTCCTTCTGTTTATGCGTCATGCCGATCAGGGCTCACACATTCTCATATGTCGGGAGGAGGTTGATCCTATTCTTCCTCAAGCAACCTTGTCTTAGCAAGTACTTTTGCAGCTTTCCACCTGCTATCAACTTGTGGATAGCAGGGTCAGGGAAGTATGATCACGAAATACATGCTACTGCAGGCTCGAATCTGACTCACGTTTACGCTTTCAGCGAAACCGCGGTGTGCGATGCACTAGTTGGTTGGTATGCAACTTCTGCGGTCGAATCAGATAACCAAGTTTGGAAGTGTCTGCAACAGGGTACATCCCTGCGTACTCCTTTGGATTGCGTTATCCGCAGAACTCTATGTATGGTTTCCACTTTCGAATCCGTCTGACGCATGGACCAGGCGGCTGCCGTCCGGGGTTGGCGGCCGCACTGGAGAATGGGGTTTCAATTCATGCGGGGTGATCTACCGTCGCAGCCCCGTCCAATCATCAGACTGAAATTATCACGCGAGTTCTATCTGTTGTTGGTAGCAATAAGTAAAGGCTTAACTTTTGAAGTTTCCCTAGTTCGCATGGGGACAGTTCAACGCTTCAAGGATTCTTTGACCCCACTTCGTCAATTCTGCTTTCGTCGATAGGATGCCAACAGCTGGACACTCCGGGTTAATGACACTCTTTTCCGGACTGCGTCCGCCCATTTCAACGTGACGATATTATATCTGTTCTGTGTCGGCACCTTAGAAATCTGATATCGACGCATGAATATCCAACATCCTTTGGGGGCATTTTACGGTCTATACCTTATCTGTTTGGAAATCTTTAATAGATGTCTGTCGGCCACATTGGACAATTCGATTAGACGTTCCTTTGGTCTTCCAGTATCGGAAGTGCATGTCCAGTGCACTAGATAAACTACTTCCGCCAGAGTTCTCTTGCAGAAGTTCCTCTTACAAGGGAACCACAATAAGTCATAGTGACCATTCCAAATGAAATGTACTTTACTAGAACCATTTTTGGACGAAAAGTCCGAATATGCCTATGCCAGCTGCCTAGACCCACTCTGAAAAAAGTTATGAGCGTTTTTTAAAGCCTTGCCGCAAGGTAAGGGTATCCCCCATGGAATTTTTAGGGTGTTTTTGAATTTTTCTCCGGATCTTGCTAAAAACATGTACGTAGGGGTAGTCTGGGGTGCTGAACACGAATCTGGGGTTTGCTTCTAAAAATTTTGAGGTTTACTGTAGGTTACGGTAGGTAACATGCCATTTAGAGGGCAAAACCTACCTCGATGTTCCGATAATCGACAAATGGACATCGAATTCGTATTCAGCACCCCAAATAACCCCCACATAGAAACTTTGAGACAAATCTGAGACTTCGGCCAACCTATACCCATATACCCACCGTAATCTACCGTAAGCCGACAAAAATCGATAAACTGACATCAGATTCGTGTTCAGCACTCCAGATAACCCCCATAGGAACGATTTGAGCTACATCTGTCGTCACATTCCGGAAATCGTCAAAAGTTGATTTTTCCGTCAATTTTCTCTGCCAGTGGGAAGCTTTGAACAAATATAGTCGAAAACTTCGGAAAAACGACAAATGAACCTCAGATTCGTGATCAGCACCCCAAATAACCCTCCAGAACGAATTTTTAGTCGAATCTGGAATATTTTTCTAGGACGCTTCGAGAGCCCTCTAATTGGCATAAATAAACGCCCAACCGAAAATCCGTACAAGTCCAAAACGCTGTTAGTCTGCGCAAAGTTTGGAAAATGTTCCTTCACCCAAACCTCGCTTAGTGGGGTAGTTTTGGGCGCTGAACACGATTATCAGGTCCGTTTCCGGAAGTGCGTAAAAATAATGCGCTTTTTGGAGGGTACAATAGGTACGAAAATCACAGAAAAAACGCTCATAACTTTTTTCAGAGTGAGTCTAGGCAGCGGCGATGGGCATATTCGGACTTTTCGTCCAAAAATGGTTCTAGAATAGTAGATTTCATTTGGAATGGTCACTATGACTTATTGTGGTTTCCTTGTTAGACTCAGGATTTACCCATGCCTTTTATGTAGCATTGCACTCAGCGTTGTAGGCGAATTTGTGTACAGTACAGCTTCACTGTTGAGTCATACTCGGTTGGGGTCTCTGCTAGGGTTTATGTGCACATACTGGGGCCGGATTAATCAATGCGTACCGTTTGGTAGGGGTAAAGGCGTCGGCACTTTTGATGGCTACACCGTGAGACCTTGTAGTATACTACCAGAGCAGTGTCTCAGCTGCCCCAGCCTATTAGCTGGGTAGGCCAAGGGCGCTGTCGGTTGGCGATCTTCCGCTTTTCCAGGGTAACCATCAAACATGCCGACGCCTTTACCCCTACCCAGCACTGCCGCATTGATGAATTCGGCCCCTGGACAGCTGACACGGGGACATGAAACCCTACCATGACCCTATACGGGCCAGCCTATGAATTCGCTTGCTGAGTAGTTAGTCCGGTAAGCTCCCGGATTACGAACGAGCCCATGCTGATTTTCCGGAAGGTGGACCAGTGAGAAGTAACCATGTTTCAGAGAAGCTTTCTCTCATCTGCAGTACCGCGCGTTTTTTTTTTGTAAAGAAAGCGTTTTGCGGCGTTTTTTTCGCTCACAAAGCGCCGCAACGGCATAACTTGCTTCAAAGTGGCCCATTTTCAATTCTGAAGTCATTTCTGGATTGCTTTCATTTAGTCCTATACCATAGTGTTACAAAATGATAGATTCAATCCAAGGATTTCATCGGAAATCGCATATTTGAGCCACAAAATCCCTCATTAGGAACTGATTAGACGGTCATTATTGCCGAAATCCGTCATGTTTTGACCTGTGGTCGATGTGAATTAAAGGAGAAAATAACCATTTTTCAGCAAAATATCAAGTTGAAAAGACTCTACACGTACCGTTGCAGTCGCCTCACTGAGAGGAACACGAAAATTACCAGAAAAAAACTCATTTCGTCAATTTTGGAGTGAGTTACGGCGATGCGGCGCTTTGTAAGCGCAAAAAACGCTCCAAGACACTTTTTTTGCAAAAAAAATTGCGCGATATTGTAGACCGAAAATACGAAAATTGGGAAAACGGTTTTCGGGTTTCGGCACAAATTTTTCACTCAGGTTCCGGGAATCGGGCGCGAAGTGCCCGAAAATGCGCGGAAATGCGGTTTTCGGACTGCGAAAAGTGGAAAAATCCAGTAATCATCTGATGTTTTTCTGTCCCAGTAGACCCGATATTTTCGTGTTCCGCCACACTTTTTGCGGTTTTCGGAATGCGGAGCGCGGAACCCCGCTCATCCCTGATCCAGACAGCTTCAAGAGTGACACTTAATCTCTCTTGAGTGTATGTAGACACACTCTGAGTCACACTACAAATGCCATAAGCACGTTTCATTGGCAAGGTACGAGGGACAAAAGAACCACTACCAGACGATGTTCTTGATTGAATTGCCTGAACTATAAACGAGCACTTGACCAACTAACTCTCTCTCTCTCTCTCTCTCTCTCTCTCTCTGACTATAAACAATGGTTAGAACTGTCAACTGTGAGAGTCAAGGAACACTCACACAAATTGAATTAGCATCTTGTAAAACACCATAAATTGCTGCCCTTACTACGCACTTAGCCATAACAATGTGTGAACCTTTGTGTTAGGATCTGCTTAGCGATGACTTTGACGTCAGATAATTAAGCGCCACACACGTGACGTGCACTCAATGGCATGAAGACCGTAAGCTTTCATTAAAATCTTAACTATGCATGTAATGTTCGTCACATTTTAATAGAAAACGTAGGACGGCCGGGCGCACAAAAAAACTGAGTGATCAAAGCGCTGACGAAAACCGGTGGGGAAATTGCTCGAAAACACTTTAAAACCGTGTAATTATCAGATTAAGGCGTTGCCAAGACAAAACGTTCCTCCACAAAAGGTCATATGACGCCAAGAGGTATATAGCCATGAATAAAATTCTGTTGGCCATCCATCACATTGTCAGATGAACCTTAACCACGAAGTGATGAAAGGAAAGAAAATGAGTGCCTCGCCGCGGCTCCTCGAATAGTAGATGGAATTGCCGTCAGCTCGTCGTAGTGAAACGGCCTGAGCGGTGTGCGGGTGCGATCTCGCACTCCTTTGTCGAAAACGAGCAGAAAATAGGACAGCTGCGATTCCATAATGGGCTGATTCGATTGGCTACTCGGACAAACGCATGCAATTTCTTAGTTGCAAGTCCAAAACTGGTGTCAAACACTCCACAAACACCAGCGATAATCACCCGTTCCTCATTTCTGTTACGGAAAATACCTCACCCTCCCGATTCATCAGCTGCATTACGGGATATGATGTTTCGTTTATGGCAAAATCAAGTTAGAGAGAATCATTCTATAACTGCTAAGGAACAATCACCGGAACAAGAAGTGGGATTAACACTTAAGAGACCGGTGCGCTCCACGGCTAATCGTTTCCGTTGGTGACATGTGTGGACACTATACTTGTTTCAAATGAAATTTGCTTCGAATATCCGACTTTTCGACTATTGTCGGATATCGCACTTTTTCGAATATTCTACTTTTCGACTATAGTCGGATATCGCACTTTTTCGAATAACCGACTTTTCGACTATAGTCGGATATCGCACTTTTTCGAATATTCGACTTTTCGACTATAGTCGGATATCGCACTTTTTCGAATATTCGACTTTTCGACTATAGTCGGATATCGCACTTTTTCGATTATTCGACTTTTCGACTGTAGTCGGATATCGCACTTTTTCGAATATTCTACTTTTCGACTATAGTCGGATATCGCCTTTTTCGAATATTCGACTTTTCGACTGTAGTCGGATATCGCACTTTTTCGAATATTCGACTTTTCGACTATAGTCGGATATCGCACTTTTTCGAATATTCGACTTTCCGACTATAGTCGGATATCGCACTTTTTCGATTATTCGACTTTTCGACTGTAGTCGGATATCGCACTTTTTCGAATATTCGACTTTTCGACTATAGTCGGATATCGCACTTTTTCGAATATTCGACTTTTCGAATAAAAAGTCGACTTTTTTATCCGACTAAAACAGTCGGATACTCATCCGATTATTCGATTCGGAACAATTATAGTGGACACGCGGTCCGCTGGGAATCATTTTGATTGGAGCAGGCTTTCTTACTGAAACAACCAGTATTCTGTTTTTACTCCATCTGAGGGTATGTCGCTCCACAGAGATCTGGAGTGAGGCCATGTTGAAGCAATGATCCACCGCTTTTTCGCGGGCCTGCTTTTTTTATTTTGGAAGTTACTTCAGCTTTACAGGCACCAGGCTGGTAACGAAATTAGCGTTTGTTTGTCGACTTCTAGAATTTTCCTCAGGTTGCAGCTGATGGTTAGGATAAAGCCGTGCTAGGCCGACCCAGAGTATTGAAAATTTGCAAAATGAGCGAGCTTGAATGAAATGCCCTAATAAACCTCATGTTCTACGTTCGTCAGACTCAAATACTTTGATCTACCAAGTTGTCTGATGCGACCGACAGAATTTTTATCAGAAATCTCAAAATGGGAATCAGATTCATAATCAGCACCCCTCCTCCCCTATGACCACGTGAGCGAAGTCGAACCAAAACCTGAAACGTCCACAAACGGATAACGGACCGCAGACGCCAGCAAAGCTTTAGATAACTGTTAAATATACACCACTTCAGTGTTCAAATATACCCCGTAATTAAATTTCAATAAAATCTTGAGCACTGAACTATTTCTAGGTTTTCACCCCTTTCCTCCCAAGTTACCCTCCACTCGAAATTTAGCGAAATTTTAAACAAAGTTGACCGATGGCTAATATACCGCATTCGAAGGAAAATTCATTGGAATTCGAAAAGTAAAAAACCAGAACCTTGTGCAGCAACTCGAATAAACCTCGAGGTCAAGGCAGCGAAATTTGAAACGATGACCTACTACAGTTATCTCAAATAGGTGGCACTACTATTTCGACAATCAACTACAGAACATCAGTATGGTGATAAGAACTATTGATAACCCTTCTTAGCCAAGTTTGAAACGAATTCTTCCCGGCAAAAGACGCTCGAAAAATCTAAAACTGCCATTTCCGGAGGTGCTTGTAAAATTACTAGGAATACTAAAAGTGCTTGACCACTGTGAGTGTAAATTAGTTACATTATAAAGAACCTATACGTAATTAAGAAAGACTCCACGCCATTGAAATATTAAAAGTTTTATGGCGTGGGTGCGCAGTGTGGACACGCGGTCTCTCAAGTGTTAAACACTTAAGAAACCGCGTGTCCACACTGCGCACCCAAGTTCGTTTAGCCGTAGGGCTGTGTGTCCACTCACCCACTCCATAGACTCGATTTTGTTTCATTTCTGCAGAGAAGGTCCCTTCTCATTATATATGGAAGACCAATGCTAAAAAGATAACTTAATACTGGTGAGCTGACCCACGGCACCTTAATATTCTTTTATACGGGTTCAAATATTCTTTTATACGGGTTCACTCATAACGAAAATCTCGGTTTATAAAATCCAGTGACTTGATTGACCGTGGAGCGCGCGGTTGGTTGGGCAGATTAGACGGTCTCGTATGTGTTAAGAACACGAAGTCATGGCATGGTTAGTGGGAAACCGGGAATAAATTCATCTAAAGTCCGAATTGTTTACAAAGAATAGAATTGGCAATGGTGCAAGTAGGAGTACGGGGCGGAGTTGATCCTTCCGTCGGCCAACTAAAGGAGGCCTCTTTACAGTAAGTTGTTAGGCGGTGTCAACTGGCTCTTCAAGATGCTCACCCGCACTGCTATCCATATAAGGACATCCCTCTAGGACAGAGTGCGATTTGAGCCTTGAAGAGCCAATTAACACCATCTATACGTACAGGGTATACCAGTACCATAGAATCCTCAACAGGGTAAGGAAAAAAAAACAGTCCCGTACTCCTGTTGATATACATAGTACAGTCCGGGTGCTGAATTAATGCAACCTCAGAAGGCCTACCGGGATTGTTTAAGCCTGCCCGACGCTAAAACTTCATATACATATCTTTGCGGCCACTCAGAGGGTAGACAGAAAGGTCCCCAACCAGGGCTTAGCAGAATTCCGACTTCCGATGATTTTTGGTCTTCCGATTTCCTGAAATTGCCCCGAAAGCGGGAAAATTCGGAAATAATGAGAAAAGCCTAACAGCGGTGCGATAGGCGTATGCCACCAATGCTGGTATGGCAGGGCAACGCCGAGAAAGTGTGCGGGAGTCTCTTCAAAGCAAATAGATCTAAAAAAACGGATTAGCATTAGGGTAGGTACAGCTTCAGGGGCGGCTAGAATGTATCCAAGTGAACTTATTTCCAATAGTCTGACTCCCGATGGTTTTTCGGCGTCCTGATTTCCTAAACTGAAACAGTTGTTCCGTTCTCCGAATTCTTTTCTCCGAAATTTCAGAAATATTTTCCGCTCATCCCTGTTCCCAACTTTCTTAAGGATGAACAATGAGGTTCCTTGCTCTTAATCGGGTAGACGGGAAGGTTCCTGATTACACGCTAAGGCATCCAGAAACATTCCCCTGCACTGAAACGAATGTCTAACATTTACCTAACCAGTAGCATTCAGAAGTCCTATCCTAATCATAGCGCTGATCTTAAATATCATACATACACCAGTCCCACGTCTTTCTCCGGACTCCGGATGTCCCAACCCGACAGCGCTTGCGGCCAAAAAGGAAAATTTAGAATACCATGAAACCATATAATTTCCGGGAGTTCGTAATGTCTAAAGCATCTCCTGGTCGAGAAAAGCTCCACAAGAAGCCTAAGCGCTAAAACTTTGCACTCAATGCGAATTCCATATTCAGAGAAGAGGAAGGCGATCTTTTTCAGAAGGAAAGTTGATTATTTATGTACCACAACACCAAAAACTGATCGTCGCAAGAACATGAAAAGAGTAAGAAAAAATGATGAGAGGAAGCAATGAAATCCCCTGTAATCAGACTTTACATGAGGAATCCGAAGGCTGAATAAGGTCTTCCAAGCAAATGCAATGAGTCAACTTGAAATGGGTGAGTAATGCATGCAATCGAAAAACTGAAAATTTAAGAGTAAAACAAATTAAACCAGAAAATAAAGTCATAACAATATCGCACCTTAAAATAATGTGACGCACAGGCCTTCGTCGTTTGATCGCACTGGAACACCAACTCGCGGAGCTTTTCCACGATTCGTTCCTTAAAAATTCATATATAAAAGCAATTAAGATATTATTCAATAGAGCGAAGGTCTAGGAAAAAGAACGAAATTTCAACAGAGAAAATATAAAAAACAGAGATTCGTTTTCATAAAAATGGTCCAACGTTACAGAGTGACTGGGATGAAGTCAAAACCCAGTATTAGTGCTAGACGCGAGATCATCTCGATTCAATGTTGAAATGATAAAATTCGAATCGAGTGGATATTCGAGTATGTAATCGACTCACCCGAAAATCTTAATTTTAGCTGCTTCCGAACATTTCTGAATTTTCTATTCGTATAGGATCTTGAACCATTCACGTTTTCAAGTATTTAATCTATATAAAAATTGAACTTATGGTTTCTTTATCGATTTCTTGATCCATTCGGAAAACTGAGTACTCGACTCGGTTTCTTGAATGCTTGGGTTTCCGGAAAGGTAAGATACCCAGATTTTATAATATTCGGCCAATATCAGCCGATTTAAGTCTGTTATATGATCACAGAATGTGTTCAATAGTTTTCGAGGATTGCTCACAAATTAGATTGTTTCTCTCGACAAGTTCAATGAATAATCGAAAGATTAGTTAATATAGATTCTACATAACTGAATAGAGAACGCTTTTCAAATCTATTAATTAACGAAGTAGGAAAAAATTAGTTTCACGAAACTTTTGATGATCGTCTGCGAATTTGCGGCGTTTTTCGCTCTTGCTACTGATAGAAAGGGCGGCCACGCCCCAAGTCCTCAGGCAAACCATCGCTCCGAGCGGTACCGGAGAGCTACTCGAGCGGCGCTGCCTCTCCGCTCCGAGCGAAAATTAGCCATCTCCTCGGGCCACAGCAGCCGCTCTCCGGGCCACAGCAGTATCGCTCGGAGCGATCTTCGGTCCCAACTGGCACTGCGGTGGCTCTTCGGGTGAACGAGCCTAGCTTCACCGATGGCTTCTCTTCGCTTATTTAATCGTTTCTGCTTCTCTATTTCGCTCTCTTTCTTCTTCCCTCTTCTCCCAGTCCTTTTCTTCCTCTCCTGTTTCCTCATTTTCCCCACTTTTTCCTTTAGTCTCGAGAATCAAATTCTTTTCTATCTAACGCTGCCTTCCACTTGGTCCAAAGCCTGCTTGTTTGTGAAATATATGCTACAAATTCAGTGGTAATCTTCAGTACTGTGTACCTTTAAGTGCTTCTGTTTACTTTGAGGTAAACCACCAAACCTGCCATAGTTGACAGAATATCTGAGCTACCTTAGAACTAGATGATTGCGTCTGCGAAAATTTTCGACGGAGCGTAATTAATGATTTTTAACTGATTTTGTGATTTTGCAGCTTCAGTCTCTTCTGACTTATCCGAGAAGTCTTACAAGGGAACCACAATTAGCCATAGTAACCATTCGGAGTGAGATGTATACACGATTGTAGGTCCAGGTAAGGTAGTAAACATATATCAATACTAGCTGCCTAGACCTCCCACAGAGAGCGTTGTGACCCGCCGAAGTTTGCTCCCCGCAGAAGAGGGGGCAGCTCTACGCGGGGGTAATCATACCACGGTGTGGCAGCCGTGGTATAGTGGTAGAGCTCTCGCTTCGTGAATGAGCTATGGAGGGTTCGATCCCCGAGCCGTGCGGAATTTTTGAATTTTTAGTTTTCTCCTCGGAATTTAATGATTTTCTTACCTTCGACATTTTTAGCACTTTCGCACATATAATCAGGTTTCGGAAATACAATTTTAGACACATTTTCTCGACGCATTCTGTTGCCTTGATGGAAGAATTGCGTTGTTTTCTCTTCGTTTGGCGTTGAAAATGGAGAGCGAAAATTCATTTTAACACTGATGGAACGATACGAAAAAATGGGAAAAGCACAAATGATGTTCACAAACGGCGCATCGAATAAAAACCGTACACTGACATCCGTCCTCGAAACAGTCTGCGGCCTCAAGCCGGAATAGGTATTCTCCCGGAGTGTCAAACTGACCTGGACGCTCGTCTACGTACCCTGCCATATGCCAAGAGTACTTGAGGAAATTCACAAATCTCGGCGCACAAAACATTCTGTAGACTTGCGAAATCACCATAAGAATGTTGTCTCTTTGTGCTACATTGAAATCGATGTCGTTAACGAGTATATGTGCTCGGATTCTCTTCATGACATTCTTCAATGGCCCGAAAGAGAAGACGTCGAGAGGTTGAATCATCGACGTTGCACCAGGAGGGATGTTCCGTACAACTACGCGATGGCCTAAACTAGGTTTGCATGAGTGGAATTTACCTACAGGACTAGAGTGAATTAATTACCTTCGGGAACTGCTTTGTTTATGGCCTCGACATCACGAAATGACGACCACGAGTCCACAATGAGATATGTCTCACGAGGTCCTCCAGGTACAAATACGCAGCTCCTCAACCACTCCACCATGTGATTTTTCGTCATTATGTGAGTGGTACCAGCTCGAACAACGAGGTTTGGAGCCTCAAAGTGACCTTGACGAGGGAAAACTCCGTTTCTTTCCTGCAGAAGGACAAACAGCTTGTCTCCAAGTCTGCCATCGGCATAGACTAGTGGCAACACTGTGTAGGAGTGCGTGGTTGCCGCTTTGCTATCCACTATTCTTTCAACCTATAAAGCCAGATGACGGTTATTTGGCTTATTGAAGGGGGTAATCAAAGCAATAGCTATTATTCACCTTTTTACAACCGGCTGGTGCCAGACTTCGAGCCGTGGTCATTTCTTTCGCAAAGCCGGATTGGTCCCCATTACAAAAACAGGCCAAAGGAAGCGTTCTCATGTCGATTTTCACGGATTCCACGAACTCTCTTGCCTGCATTTCTATATCTTCACGGGATCTGAACGTCCGTCTTGTCACGAACGTTGTAATTCTCCTTGAAACGACTCCATAACATCTTTTGAATGAATCAATCCATGTTGAACTCGCCGCAAAGTTCTCAATGTTTTGTTGACGTGCGAGGTTTACAGCCAGCGAACGAAGGTCGTGATCATGCAGCGATACTCCTTCAAAAATATTCGAGTGAATTTGTGTGACAATATTCTCCGTGTTATTACATTCTCAGGCAATCGTTGCACTCAATGCGTGTCGAATATGCATTCAACTCGAAGACAAGGTGGTTTCGGGCACAGTCAGGGAACGTGCTGCTAGGGGAGCACGTGCTCCTATTGTGTTTCAAATTACAGCACGCGCCCCAATAAATATGCCATCCAGTGCGTGCATGATACACATTCAACAAGAGGACAAAACGATTATTCAAAAAAGGAAAGTATACGATGCACTCCTGAGACTGAACTGAGACGTCGGCAGCTTCGCCGGCTCAAATACCCAAGTTTGTGGTACTTTACCCGCCCGGCCGCTGAAGCCTCGTCCAACCGCTGACGACCTCAGATGGTGCTCGGCGAGCTAGCCGCGTCGTAGGTCGGTGTGCCAGCCGCGTCGCGTCTGTGTGCTGCTACGATAGCGCTGGACTACCTCGCAGCACGTACTCCTGCGATTGAATTTCGCGGCACATGCTCCAGCGATGAAATTTTGCAGCACGTGCTGCTGTTTGGAGCACGTGCCCCTGAGATGAAGCCTCTCGATGGGTGTGGTCACTCGAGTTGAATTCATATTCCACACCCATTGAATGCGGCGGTTTTCTGAGTTAGTACACACCTGCTTGAAACTTGCTCTGAACAATTTCATGAAGCAGATTGGCGATATTCTTAAGTTTTGCGGCCCGCTGAAACCTCTGCACGTCGTGCTCCTCAATCGCTCGCAATTTCGTCAAATGATTCCAACATTTGATCCATCGGAAATTATGTTGCATAACCTTCAGCGTACGACTACCCTTCACTGATGCTCGATAAAAGGCAATAGCATCTTTAACCTAGAATATGTCCAAATGGAAAATGAATTTTGGAACGAAAAACATTCTCAAAGCTGACTAGTGGTATTTAAACACACCCTGGCCGTTGGAACATAAGCGTATCCGAAAATCACTACACCTTCGCCTGTTTCAACCGAGGAGTTTCCACCCAAGTAATCGTCTTCGCCGTTCCAGTCTGGATCATCGGCAGCATCGCTATCCAGGTCTTCTTCCGAGTCGGCGTCGCAGTGTGCCAAGATGCAGTCGCGTAGTATACGTATGAATTTTTCCGCAATCTTCTTCTCTTCGCGACAAGCATCTTGACAGTCGAAAGGCTATCCAAACTCAGCGATTAATAGAGAAACAACCTTTTCAGGACGGAAAACCATCGCGAATAATCAATAGGCGGTAGACGGCGCGTGAACGGGAAAATCTCATGATCTCTCTAATCAATATATCGCAAGCACCGTTGATTAACAGTCCGCTCAGACTGCACCTGACTAGAGTCACTTAAACATTCTATTGTGGGTCCAAGTGCTCCAACAGAGATAAAAAAGTTTTTCTCTCCATTTTCAACGCCAAACGAAGAGAAAACAACGCAATTCTTCCATCAAGGCAACAGAATGCGTCGAGAGAATGTGTCTAAAATTGTATTTCCGAAACCTGATTATATGTGCGAAAGTGCTAAAAATGTCGAAGGTAAGAAAATCATTAAATTCCGAGGAGAAAACTAAAAATGCAAAAAGTTCGCACGGCTCGAACCCTCCATAGCTCATTCACGAAGCGAGAGCTCTACCACTATACCACGGCTGCCACAACGTAGAATGATTACCCCGCGTAGACGTGTCCCCTCTTCTGCGGGGAGCAAACTTCGGCGGGTCACAGCGCTCTCTGTGGGAGGTCTAGGCAGCTAGTATTGATATATGTTTACTACCTTACCTGGACCTACAATCGCGTATACATCTCACTCCGAATGGTTACCATGGCTAATTGTGGTTCCCTTGTTAGTCTCGAAGCTCCAAAGCTATGAATAATGACTAAGTCCTTAATTAATAATAGTTTCCAACAATTATCGATAGTTTTTTTTTGAGAATTCGATTCTCGCCGTTTTCATCGATTTTCGAAAAAAAATAATTGACGAAGGAAATACTATCGATTAGGAACTCGGCCGGTATAACATCGGCATGGATCCTAGTGATACTTTGCGATCACTATTGATAGTTGGCGCAAACTAGGTGCCATAAGCTACAACATAGGTGCACCGAGTTTGCGCCAATCTTCAATGGAGAACGCGAAATATCGTTAGGACTCATGCCGATGGTATACCGGCCAAGTTCCTAATCGACAGTATTTTTTCGTCAATTATTGATCGTTATTTTGAAAATCGATGAAAAAGGCGAGAATAAAAAAAGATAGATAATTGTCGGAAAATACTAATAATTAAAGACTTAGCCATTATACATAACTTTGAAGCTTCAAGGCTAATACTTCTCGGATAAGTCAGAAAAGACCGAAGCTGTAAAATCACAAAATCAGCTAAAAATCATTATAACGCTCTGTCGAAGAGTTTCGCAAACGCTATCATCTAGTTCCAAGGTGGCTCAGATATTCTGTCAACTATGGCAGGTTTGGTGGCTTACCTCAAAGTAAATAGATGCTTTCAATGATACACAGTACTGAAGATGGTGCGAAACTAGTTGAGGGCGGCCACTCAGAATTCAAATGAGGAATGAATGATACCGTTTTCAGAAATCAATCTACTTTCATGGGATTTCTAGGAAATAACGTTATCACATACATATCTGGTAATCAAAAAAAATCATTTTCATGAATGAATTTCCCAATTTCTATGGGTAGTTCTTGAGTGCCTCCCCCCAACTAGTTTTGCATCCTGAAGTTCACCACTGAATATAAATAAAATAATAACAAAATAGAACTCAGCATATATTTCGCAAATGAAAAGACTTTGACACAAGTGGAAGTTAGTGTTAGATAGGAAATATTACGCGAGCAGAAAGGATTCCGGCGCCTGCAACGTGTCCGAGGACGGCACTGGTCGATGGTATTGATAAGATTACTGACAGCCGCTACTGCCGGTGGGGGCAGTGCAGCATTAGCGGCTGTCACTAATAGTTTCGATGCCATCGTTAGCCTTACGCCTAACGCACACTGGGGTTGCTCCAAATATTCGACCGGAATACCTGGACCGTACGACTCTAGATGAGGAGATTAGCCAACGCTAGAATAAAACTTGTTGAGAACTGACTTTGCGAGTAGGAAGTGGGTAAAATAGCAGTATACGGGTTTCGGTGGGCTGTGCGTGCCGAGCTTATATCAAAAACGTGTCCTTCTCAAAAATTGTTTAAGCGTGAATAAAACTCACAAATCAGGCGATTGATCGAGATGGGCAAAGTACGCTCCGCATGTCTATCACGCTGCCTATGAAGCGCTACTGATTTTTCCATGACGCGGAGCACGCTTCTCATGGTGCGCGACTCATTTTGAAATGACGCGGAACACGCTTCGCATTGTGCGCGACTCGTATTCCATGACGCGGAGCACGCTTCTCATGGTGCGCGACTCGTTTTCCATGACGCGGTGCACGCTTCCCATGGTGCGCGACTCATTTCCCATGACGCGGAGCACACTTCTCATGGTGCGCGACTCGTTTTTCATGACGCGGCGCACGCTTCTCATGGTGCGCGACTCATTTTACATGACGCGGAGCACGCTTCTCATGGTGCGCGACTCGTTTTCAATGACGCGGGGCACGCTTCTCATGGCGCCGACTCATTTTCCATAACGCTGAGCACGATTCTCATGGTGCGCGACTCGTTTCCCGTGACGCGGCGCACGCTTCTCATGGTGCGCGACTCATTTTACATGACGCGGAGCACGCTTCTCATGGTGCGCGACTCGTTTTCAATGACGCGGGGCACGCTTCTCATGGTGCCGACTCATTTTCCATAACGCTGAGCACGATTCTCATGGTGCGCGACTCGTTTCCCATGACGCGGCGCACTCTTCTCATGGTGCGCGACTCATTTTCCATAACGCGGAGCACGCTTCTCATGGTGCGCGACTCATATTACATGATACGGAGCACACTTCTAATAATACGTGACCCATTTTCCATGTCGCGGCGTACGCTTCTCGTAAAGCGCGTCTCATTTTCAATAACGTGTAGCACGCTTCTCATGAGTCGTCGGCCATTTTCAATGACGTGGCACACACTTCGCATTGATGGCTGCTCCTTTTCCGTGACGCGACGCAAGTTTCCCATAAAACGCTCTTTATCTCTCCACAATGCTCCACGCACCACTAACCCCGCCCACGTTTTGCAACATTTTGCAAAGATTCGATCACAGAGGATAAGTACGGAGGATCGCTTGCTTTGAAAAGCTTAAATACTTCAATCGGCAGTGGGATTCCATGTTGGGTCCGTGATTGCACTGTACCAAGTGCTAACACATACCAAGTGGCTAACACTGCTCGCACTGTTGTCGCCCCGAGAGCGACCGGACAGCGGCCGAGGGGCGATCTGGCACCGGACAGGGACCGCGGTGCCAGTTGGCCCCTCGTCCGCTGTCCGGGCGATTACGTCATAATTGGGAGGAGCCGGTCCCGCTCGGAGCGATGGTTTGCCTGAGTCCGTAGCCGACCATGTAAACTTCTACAATTGTAAAAAAGTAGCCCACATAAGTGATAGAATACCCAGGCGATTCTCGGCCCTGAGCCGCATCAAACAGGAATCGGAGTCGCCTGACAGTTCGGCTCGTTCACCCGATCTCCGGATCACTGCTGTTGATGTTCGGGCGAGTCGCAGGAGCCCGGACAGGAACAACAGTGGCCCGGACAGCATCAGGAGCCGACCCGCAGATTGGGACAAGAGCCGAACTGTTAGACGGCTCGGGACGATTGTCTGAGTATATATGCAGTAAAACGGAAGCTTTGAAACGATGCCAAGAAAACCTCAACCTCAATGGAAAATGAGCTAGAGACATGAAAAAATGCATTTTGATTCTGAGACAAAGCTCTGAGAAATATTCGATTAGCAGAAAAAGGGGCTGTTCTTCCTTGGAGTATCGTCGGAATTCTACGACACACCACTAAACACCCTCTCGATATGAAAAGCCTCGGGTTCCGCAGCAGATCTGCCATTGGTCAATATCAAAATCTTTCGTTCGCAGACGTGCCGCAAAAGCCGAAGGCAGCGATAAGCCAAAGTACGACTCGTCCCTAACGTGCATATCACCATCTATTTCGTAATGGAATCTACTCGGGTCCTTCGCGCGCTTGTGCACGCGTATGCTGCTGCTTCTTCCTCAGACTCTGTCGCTAACTCTACTGTCGCTCCGCACACCCATGCGAAGGAGCCAAGTATTTGTCATCGCGAATGAGAGGGAAGTAGGTTAATTTAGTAGTATGAGAGGAATGAGCCGCTTGGACGTCAGGAAATTTTGAGCGATCCTGGAGAAAAAGCTCCACCCGATCAGGCCTAGGCTCACGTCGTGATGATCACAGGGAGGGCCACATCATTGTGGGCCAGAAAAGGTGGGGGGAAGGTCGCAAATACTTTATTCACTACGCAAACTTAGTCTATATGGAGCGGTAGAGAAGGTTGTGGAAAATAAAATAATAAAATACTATGCACTGAAAAAAATTGACTTGAAATTTAGATTCGAAAAAAATATGCACTTAATTGAAACTTTTTATCTGTAATTCAGACTCACGGCCCACCTAGGGCCACTGCTAGAAGCAGGGCTGCAAAAGCCTTCGAGGTGGAGACAAGGGGGCCTTTCCATCACGGAATTCATCTCCACGCCTTGCCCTGCACCTGATTTCGATCTGCGATTGAGAGCCGCGTGCTCATTACGGTGTAAGCAAGGGGAGTGGGTGAAAGAACACTAAACTCGAACAGTTTGTTGAGAAGTTTAATGCACTTTCTGTTTTGAAACTGGAATAGAATCAATCCTGGCTCGACTATTCCCCCAAAGAAGTTTCGTGAAAATCTGATGAAAATTTGAAAAAACTTCTGAAATGACCCAGCAGATCAGCATAATAACATTCACAGCACGAAAACGCGCGCAAATTATTGGAAATGAAGATGATAGCTCTACAACGGATACCTCTGAGTATGTGAAGCTTCAGTGAAGCTGCGGTAAGGACTTCCCGACTAATTGAACTAATAGAGAAGGCACAGAGAGAGGCGAATTGAGGCGGATCTAATGGGAAATCTCTGCGGTCGATTGCGCCTATATGATAGAGTTACACAAAAAAGCACAGCAGCCGCAGAGAATTCCTAATTGGGGAGTGTCAAAAAAGGAATATAATTTCAGTACGAACATTTTAGAAAAAATTATATTACACAAACTTCCGGCAATTTTTGCGGGAATAACCTTATGAAACCATCACAAACCATGAATTCCTCGCATAAGATTGCAGCGAGAAAGAAATCCATTTCGGGTGGTGGTCGTTGTGCTTCCCAACAGCAAAAGAGGCGGGGAAACGGTTGAGGAGCGAAGTGCGTGATTGGACGAAAAGTGGGATTCGTCCATTCACGGACTTTGCGGTTGTAAAACATTACAACCATCACCCACCCATTTTTCGTGAACTGCAGCAGGGCAAAAATGGTCACAAAGAAAGGAGATGGGGACTCTGAACGCTCTGCAAACTAACTGGCAAGACTATTAGAACAAAAAAGCACTGAGAAGCAGTACTTATCACGTATTTCGCCATAATTGCAGAAAAGGCCTTTTCGATTTTCTTTCCCTCATTACAGTGTTGAAAAAGTCGCCACAATGACGGTTGGCTGTCAAACGCTCAACGTCATTAAAAGTTCCGCAAACTTTTTTTGATCGAAAAAAAACTTTCATATTAAGGCTGCTGACGTGTAGGCGTTTCTCTTGGTTTGACGAATACAGCAGTTTTTCATGATTTCAACTTCAAAATATTCCACAAAAACCAATATTTTCAGGTAAGTCTAGGTCTTACCTAAACTTATGCGTATGACCCGGTCTTACAAATGGACTCATTATTATTGCTGTTCGTATTATAACAAAAGACAGGCTCCATGCACGAAAATGACAAAAGAGTCTATTCTCGGACGAGTTATCCTTCAGGGTATTCCAATCGAGATCTGTTTGAGAGAGGAAAACCCATTACTTTACGTCGTCCTCGCTAAAATGCATGAAAAAGACGGTCCTGTCTAGGACTGTTTCACCCGTGACCTGATGGTTTGGGAAATCATGTTTTTGCTGTTGTAGTTGTGTGACGGTACATAAATAGTCCTTGTTAAGAATTTCCTAAATCCTTCGGGGTAATCCGGAAAAAGGCGTTTTCACGGTTCCAATGAAAGATCCTCTGTTCTGAAGGCAAATGTAGTTTGTTTCATCGCATCCCAGCGCGAACAAAGGAGAGATACGGCGAGAAAGTGTGGGGGGGAGAGAATGAGACGCAGCACACGCGCCCACACGCGCGCGATCAACCGCAATAAATTCCACTCCGAAATAGAGAATACCCCTCAGGAAATTTCTGAGGTAATCAGAGTTTTTTTTTCGGATTCGGCTTTCGGTCACATTAACATATGGTCCGTTTGTCGCTGTTCTGATGTTACTGCAGGTCACGTGGGCATAATGCATTTTGAATGGCCCAACCTATCTTCTATTTTGGAGCGAAGTTAATTCCCGTTTAGCGTTTGCGGCCGCGCGCGTATGCTGCGCTTCGTTACCCATCACATTATATCGCTATCTCTTCCTTCGCTCTGCACAAGCTCGCGCAGGAACAGAGTAAATTAAGTTATGAAATAGATGTTACCTCAGTAATTGGAAAATTGACAAAGGAATCTCAAATTTGTATTTGGCGCCCTGAATAACCTTCAAAGAGAAATTCTGAGCCAAATTTGAGAACGGCCAAACTATCCACTAGTTCCGAGCCAAATTTACTCTGTTCCCTCACGCGCTTGTGCGGAGCGACGATAGAGACAGCGAGAAAGTGTGGGGAAAAAGAGACGCAGTGTACGTGCGCAGACGCACGCTATGAACGGAAATTAATTTCACTCTGAAACAGAGGATACCTAATACCCACAGAAAAACATACCAAGAGAAAAAGAAAACATTCGATATAAGAAGTCCAAACAACCCTGATGGAAAAGTCTCGAAGCAATTTTCTCATAGCAATCTGGACGTGGCCAAAAGTCGTGTTTGACCAGCAAAATTTCCTCCCGTGGGGATCTGTGCACCAAACCAGTCTAAATCTTAGGAAAAATCGACAAGTGATTTGTAATAAAAAAAATAATCCTCAAAAGAGGTTTTTGAGCCGAATCCAAAACAACTATTTCGAACACCCTGTAAGTTGCCCCTCGGCTACACGCTTTCTCTACGCAATGCTATGAGAACGCCACTGTCTGGAAAAGTCTGAGGCATCTACTCAGAGAGTCGAGGCGTCCTATTCGGCCACGATAGGCTTTCGATTCGACTGCAAAGCGGTTGGCCGACGATACGGCCCCGTACTTTCCCAGCGCCACCTGGCCTAATCGTCGTCCAAGTGAGAAGCACGTGCCGCCAATCAAAGCCGTTTCACTCGGCCACGATACGCTTTTGACTCGACTACGATGAGTTTGGACGACGAACGAGCCACAATGCCCATGATTGAACACGTTGATCGATCGCTTCAGAACTGACCCGGTGAATATCAGATGCACAGCACGTACAGGCTATAAAACGGCGAAATTCACATGGTTCCTACGAGTGCTGGTGTGGAGCGGAAGTTAGAGACACTGAGAGAGCGTAGGGCAGAAGGAGACCGAGGCGTCGCGCGCGCCGCTCGCGCCTCGAGTGATGTGAATTTCGGCGTTTTATAGAGGGTATATAAGGGGCTCGATCCCAGAGAGAGCCCGCCTTTCGAGGCGGCCTCTTGAAGGTGAGTACGAGTCACTTTCTGGACGATTCTAAACGATTTATGAACTGCTAACTCAGAGGGTCGGGGGGTTCTATTCGGCCACGATAGGCTTTAGATTCGACTACAAAGCGGTTGGACGACGATACGGCCACGTAATTTCCGTGTGCCACGTGGCCTAATCGTCGTCCAAGTGAGAAGCACGCGCCGCCAATCATAGCCGTTTCACTCGGCCACGATACGCTTTTGCTTCGACTACGATGAGTTTGAACGACGAACGAGCCACAATGCTCATGATTGAACACGTTGATCGATTGCTTCAGAACTAACCCGGTGCGTACCAGCCGCACAGCACGTATATAAGGGGCCCGATCCCAGATAGAGTCCGCCTTTTGGGGCTGCTCCTGGAAGGTGACTACGAGTCACATTCTGGACGATTTTTGAACCGTTAAGGGGTCTCCCCCACTGTCCTCTGCGAGGGGAAGTCCCTCGCTGTCGACCGTGGCGAGAGTGATGTCCCTGTCGCGGACTGCTGTGGGGGTGATCCATTGCTGCGGACTGCTGTGGGGGTGATCCCCTGCTGCGGGCCGTGACTTGGACTGTATCCTTGTTGAAGGAGACCCGCTCCCATCGAAGGCGTGTGGGCCCGCCCCCAGCGCCACGTAGTCCTATCGAACAGGCCACGTGCTCTTCGGAGCAGCACGTGCTGCTCCAGAAGTCCCTTTCAACTCGACTAGGTACCCGACTAGGAAGCCTATCGTGGCCGAAGCGGACCCCCCGACTCTATGAGTAGGTAGTATTGAACACAGATTTTTGGTACACAGGACAATACCGACAGCATACAGATCATGGGGCCGGATAACATCGATGCGGAAGTGCTGGGTAGGGGTAAAGGCGTCGGCACGTTTGATGGTTACCCTGCAAAAGCGGAAGATTGCTAACCGAAAGCGCCCTTGGCCTATTCTGCTAATAGGCTGGGGTAGCTGAGAGGCCGCTCCGGTAGGATACCAAAGGCGGTGTAATCATCAAAAATGCCGACGGGTTTACCCCTACCAAACGCCACGCATTAATGAATTCGAACCATGGTTTCCTAAAACATCGGGGCATGTGTAAAATACATTGTAAGTGTAATAGCTTTCGGCAAAGCTTCCGCTGAAAAAAGTGAAAATTTCGGGAATTCGGGGCTCGTTAAATTTTTGGAAAAAAAAGGAATTTTCTCCAAGCCACTTGGTAGGCTAGAATGAGGTAGCAATAATTGCCCTCTGATAGTAAGATTGCTCCGTGAGAACAGCTGTCTGCAGAGGCCGTCATGAAACTCTTCGTTATACAGTAGTTTGGGCAAAGTACCAGATTTCAGCCAAAATTTCTATATAAGGGTTACTCGGTGTGATTACAAATGTGATGTATATTCCTCAATGGGGTCGTGAAAAATTTTCAAAATTTCGGTCAATAGGGGGTCGTAGCTCAGCCGAAAATTGGCGCAACGGCCTGCTCAACCCTGACTGTCGGACACAAGGCCCTACTTCTAAGCAGCCATCGAATTTGACAGTCTGATCCAACTGATTTTCGAAATCGAAATAGAAAACGGGATGCAACTTTTCCAGGGTGGCTCAGCGCAACTACTACATATCACGCATGAATGATCGCAGTAGGATGCCCAAAAATTAATTGCATCCGCAGGGTTCATCTAAGAAAAATGCAATGCACGAAAAAAAAACTCAAATTGGTGAGGGAGACAAACTCAAAAAAGTAAGCAGGATGTTTAGGAGCACTTTCCTACTTGGTGTTTAAAGGGGTTAAGCAATACGTATGCCTTTTTAATGATCTTTGAATGAAAGCAAACGTAAAAAGGAAATATACAATTTTCGGAAATGGACAATATTGGGTAAAATAAACAAAAAAAAACAGAAATCCAGCGACAAACCTTGGCGGTCTCAAGTTCTTTTCGCTTCCGTCGTAGTTCGGCCGAACTTATAGCGAGTTGCTTCTCTGCCTCGCTTTTCTGTAAAAATTCAATTTGCTAAATTGGAAAACTCAAAGAAACTTAATTTACTAACAAAGTGTAAGTGAAATCAAGGGAAGACTCTTGAGCTTGAGGCTACTTGAATATGATTTGTACACTATCTTAAAGGCAGCGTTCGCGATAAAAACGACTTTTGAGCTCTCTTGATCAGAACGTAGGTTTGGTCATCACAAAAGTAAAAATAAGTAAAAAAAACCGAAAACCAGCAGAAAAAACACTCAAAATCGAAGTATAACGGCTAATTACTGGTGTCGGCCGGCCCCCTAATTAACGAGATTTTCATTAATGCTTGCTAATCCGCATTTTATTTTACCGATGAAGTAGTCAGTAGTCTCTAGATATGCTCAGAAGTTACTTTAGAAGCAAAATAAAAGTTGACAAAACTGGCCTTTTGACAAATCTCGATAATTGGAGGCGGGAGGACACCAGACAATAACTTGTTCCTTAGCGTTTTTTCTCCAGTTTTTTACATATTTTCATTTTTGTGAAGGCCAGATCTACCACTTTATGGGGATTGCACAGTATCCGATTTTATCGAGAACCCTGCCTTTAAAGGCACGGTCTTCGTTAAAGGCAGTGGTCGCCCTCAAATACGCTCGTCTTCTTTTCCTCTCTGAACCCTTTTCTGGGTATAGAGTAGTAAAACCTAAAAGAAAAAATCGCGGAAAAAAAGGCTGTTCTAGGCCAAATTTGAAGCCTGAACTTCCTTGTCTTTTGATGGTGGACGAGCTCACCCCACATCATCGGCATCGATGATCTCTAGTATCAAGAGCATCAGCTGGCTTGAAATTGAAATTCAATCAATGAATCTTCGGATTTATGTACACATCTAAACAAAAACATTGACTGCATTGCTTGCTTTCATTGTTCAACTGTTTCATTTGGTAAATTTGCATTTATTCCTTCCTCTGAGTGTCGATGATTTTCGACTGCTTGGCATGAGACTGTGATCTTTCTGTGCACGCGTGCACGAACTGGAAATTTAGGTTCTTAATAACTGTCAGTCTAGCCCGTTTTTCACCGCGCTACCTTCATAGTTTTTGAGCTGCTTTTGGTCTGAATTGATTTTTGTAGTTTTTTCGATAACGTTTTTCATCGTGACCACTGCCTTTAAGTATGGTCACCGAGTTTCCACAGGAACCGCGGTCCATTGCAACAACAATGGCAAAAAAACGGCCAAAAACGAGCCATAGATAAGCAAATCGACCCTCAAACTTGTATGAGCTATGCCCACCCCGTCCACTTCCTCGTTGGTCACTGAGAAAGTGGGCGAGGCTGGCGTAGCACAACCAAGATTGGGGACCGTATGGCGCTACCTATGGTCCGTTTCTGGCCGTTTTTCAGCCACTATTGTTGCTATGGACCCCGGTACATTTTTTCGGTGAAAACCCGCGAACCGATTCTATCGTGCACAATGACTTTGAGCATTTCTCAAAAAACTCCTTTGCGAGATTCAGGTCTGCAATTCGAACTAGGACCATCTAGCAATACCTGAACAATCATCTCTGTTCCGGAGCCGAATTTACTCTGTTCGTTGGCGCGCTTGAGTTTAGCAAAGGCAGAGACAGCGAAAAATTGTGAAGAGAAGGAGACGCAGCATACGCGAGAATATGCGCGCCATGAACGGAAATAAATTTCCCTCCGAAACAGAGGATGCATATACCTATAGTTGCGACCAGGGTCGTGCGGTTGAAGCCACGAAAGACAAAGGGACGTAAATTTTCCGAAACAAAAAAAAGTTCACGGACGTGAAATTATTGATCCAAAATTTAAGACACTTCCGGGTTTTTAGTAGGGTGAAGAGTGCTTTGTGAGTACAAAAAATACATTAAAAAGGATGGAGAGAATGAAATCACAAAATTTCCAATTTTTTCTAAAATGTTTAATTCTCAAATTGCCAGAAAACTTTGGTTCTCGGGAATACCATGCAAATTTCAGACGTTTTTCAGAAATTCTGGTCCCTAAGGAATGGGTGACGTGATCACGGTCCAGCAACGTGTTGTGACCGATTTCAAAAGAGCTTCGACACCTGCCCTTAGGTGAACAAAATTTTCAAAAATTGTCCACATTTTCAACGAAATTCATAACGAAAGGGTTTTTACAATTTCTTACGAACTAATTCCCCCTCAAAAGAATTTTTATCTGAAAATTTTACGACCTCCCCCTCGAAGTCACAAATTTTATTTTTTTTGGCCCAGGATTTCTCAACCCCCACCCATCCTTGTTGTGTCCGGTCACGACCCCGCTGGGCACTGGACGTGTTTCGTCGAGGTTCAGGACAGTGGCCGGCTTAACCCAAGGCTATCACAGTTCTTAGCATGAAACCAGAGACCATCCCTACCTTGGTGACAGCCTCCTCCTCCACCTTCTTCTTCTTCTCCATCTCCCTTCGCCTCTTCATCGGATCCGTGCTCATCGACGGCGAAACACTCAGATTCGAAGCAAACGATTCCGTCCGCATCGTGCTTTCTCGTGCTTTTCGCACAGCTTCATCGCGAAGTTTCAGCGTCACACGACATTTCTCCACCATATCTTCACAGTCATGCTGAACATGGGAAAATCAAAAAATTTGCGCCCAAAATTCATTCAGAAGTCCGTAAATCTTTAAAACCCACCAGTGACTTCGTCAGTTTCGCCCACTCCAGCTTCAAAGCGGCGCGCTGAGCGTCATGCTCTTTGCGTCGCGCATCGAGGGTCTGAACACAGAAAACATGGGTGATTCGTAATAAAGATTTCTCATATGTTTCATTGTATTATATACCTCAACGACTCGAGCCTTCAGGTGGTCCGTTGTCTCTTTCGTCCGTCCCACCAAGTCGATGTCACTGTCGAAGCTGCTCTCGAAAACGTCCCGCAGCGGCATGAACGGCTGTATGGAAGACAATTTTCACCTCTTTGAGGATACATTTATCGATTTCGAGAAACCCGAGTTCAAAAAAGAATAACTTACAAACTACGCATACAAACCTTGGCAATATCACGTCTACACTGCTCCACCAAATTGGTCACGCGTCTCGCATGATCATGCTCCAGCTGGAGACGATTTCGAATATAGTTCAGGAGATCTTTGGAATAACTGAAAGGGAAATTCTCAAAAAAAAATTGGGAAAAAATGTTCTATCAAGCGCTCAACACTATAAAATGACATAATGAAAGAACAGAAAGGCAAAGTAAAACATTGGAAAATCTGAAAAAGTGGAAAAGTCCTCACTTGCTCCAGGCCTTTGTCCGTTCAAACGCAATCTCCAGACCGTCGACACGATTGTACAGAATCCTGTCGAGATCCATCAGCTGACTGTGTTCGTCTAAAAGAACAAGAAAAGCTATTTTTACACACATATTCCCGAAAACCTTTGAACAAGTTACGTGCAAGTTACTTGTAACTTCAGCGCAGGTTATTTGAATGCATTCGCACAACTTACCACGTTTTCTTCGAACGAGCGCAATTCGTTTCACCGCTATATGGGAAAGTTGGTCCGAATGAGACTGTCCGCCCACGCGGTAGGTGTGAGTGTCAAGCTGCAGTCGCGAAGGCATTTTTTTTTACTTGTGAATTCATTGGCAGGAATATCAGACGAATAGTTCAGGATATCCCAGATAGCTGTTCGCAGCCGTAGAGAAAATACTCCGAAAAATGCTTCTGCAAAGGTGGCTCGACACGCACACCGACCACGCACGTGGACCGATAGTGTCATTCGGAGAGTTTAGCTAACGCGTGTGTGAATGAGGCCGTCTGTCCACTAGGCCGGCGCGCATGTCGAGCGGTCGTTGCAAAGGCAGTCTTTTGGACGAGCCTTCCCACAGCTGCAAACAGCTGGCTGGGATGTTACTCAGTACTCGTGTAATATTTCTGATAATCGATTTACATGTTCAAAAAATGCCTCCGAGATAGCCGCCTGACACGCACGCCGACCGTGTAGGCGGACAGTCTCAAGTAGATAGACTTCAACTTGTTTTTGCCATTATTTCATGTAAGTGTGAGCCTGGAGCTTGTATATAAGATAACATGATGGACAAGCAAGTTGTCTGCTAGACAAACGCAGGAAGTTGGAAGCAGTCAATCAACTTGTTCACAATTTTCGGGTGAGAGTTTGAAAAAAAAAATCCTGTTACCATTTGATCTTTGAATGCTTATTCAGAAATTATCTACTTGAAATATGAACTTTTGTAAAAATACATTTAAAAAAGATAATCCTCTGTTTGATAGCTTTGCTTAAGCCTAATGTGAAAAAAAATTTTTGTAAACTAGAAAGCGAAAATAGAAGATTTTCGACCTGGTACGAATTTTTTCGGTGCAGGTAGGCCATTTAGTTTGCGACCACTTTTCGAAAAATTTTCTGTTTTTTTTTAGTATTGATATTCCGAAAAAACGAAAAATTGGAAAAAGTGTGTGTTTTCGTGCATAGCATAGAAGTGCATAGCATAGCGAAGCATTCTACAAATTTTCGACCAAAAAAATCGTTTTTCCGTTTAGAAAATTTTTCGCACACCCAAGATTCGGACCGACTCTAAATAGCGTATCATCCACGGAATTTGATTCAAAAACATACCAAGTATGAACCCAAAACTGGCATATGACAGAATCGCTAGCTCAACTGCCATTTTCAGTGGCAAAAGGCAGCTCAGAAAAAGTGTGGAAGTGTTTCAAATTTAGCAGCGATTTCAAGGAACTTTCTGGAATCGATCGCGTTCTCACTGACGTCTCAATTTCCTTACCATTTCCCTCAATATCCTGGTAGGTGGAGTGACGACGCTGAAGGGGGGCTGTCCGCTGACACGTCGTGTACACCTCTGTTGAACTCTGCAAAGCAGTAGTTAAAGAATAAGAATGAGATCTATTGATTGGGGACTGATGGATCTAGGTAGTATATAGTGCGCTTTCTCGCTGCCCTTTTTTCAAAAAAAAAAAAGAAAACAAAAAAAAGAAAGGAAGAGATTCTCCTCTTCTTTAAACAATGATGAAGGGTTCACCCACCTATCAATAGAAAACATTAAACACCACAATTGTTTTTTTTCTCAACCCAATGTCTGAGCTAAGTGGAGGTAGTTGGCAAAGTTCGAGGCCTCAATGTTGCGTATTCATAACACTATAGCCCCGCGAAAACTGTTCTATGGTCTGAAAAGGCGTTTTCCCGGTCGACAATCTAGCACGAGGAACGAAGCGCCAGGTCAATTCTAAACAGAAGAAACGAATATCTTTATTTGGAGCGACATAAGCATCAAAATGTGGGCTTTGAAAGTTACTTATTTTCAGAGAATTTTCGACATTCGGAAGGTTGAAGAAATCAACCTACCCAAAGAGTTTGAAGTTCTAAATTATCTCAGACGTTGGAATTTCCAAGGTTTGTGTGTTACACAAGACACACCAAGATAGCCGTAAGGAAGAAATTTGAGTGCTCGAGAATTTTTGAGCGAGTTTTTACCCGAAATCAGGGTGTTTTCCGGAGCTCATTTGCTATATAAAGTCCGCCCTAATAAGAATGTTCGCCCACGCGGTCGGAGCGCGCGTGCCGAGCGATCATCGCGACGCATTTTCGAACCTATAAATTGATTAGAGGGAATGCTAGACGAATAGTTAATAATAATGCAATCAGCTGTTTGCAGCCGTGTAAAGGCTCTACACGCACGCCAAGCGCGTGGGCGGACATTCTCATTCGGACATCGAGACCTCGGAACCGCGAAAAATAGTAAAAGAATCGTACACGGTTTTTGAGCGTACCCTGCCTTTACCTATGGGTAGGAGATAGAAATGAGCGGAGTAACGCGTTTCGTGTTCTGAATTCAAAAATTTCGTGCATTTTTGACATTCTGCGTTCCGCAAACCACAAGAAGTGCTGCGGAACGCGCACAAAATATGCCAAAACCCGAAAACAGGTTTCCGAATTATCAGATTTTTGTTTGCTCATACCGGGTTGGGAGCGGTAGCAATTGCTGGCAAATTGCTGTGAGACTTCAAGTCACTTGCCAAAAACAGTGCTAAAGTGCGCCTTTATGGAGTGCTGCCTAGTCGCACCATGAAGTACGGAAACCTCAAACAACAAGGGTAAAAAATGAGGAAAATAGGGAAAACGAAAAAATTGAAAGGGCAGCATGCAGGCTCTCGAAAGTGTCTAAGATAACGGTGTAAGGGTACGGTCTGTGCTCCCACCCTCCTAGGTAAGGTTGGCGAGGAAACGATTTTTCAGCGCTACCCCAACCCCTTTTCAGCCCTCGCGCTGCTATCATCGGAGCGCCGACGCCCCGAACCCTGCCTAACCCCAACCTAACCCGCCACGTGCGTGCATGCCACTCTGATTTCGTTGTTTGAGAAGCTGTTCCGCGTGGCTTCCCAATGGCAAGACAATAGTGCTATTTTGTGTGGTGGCAAAAACTTAACGGTTTTAACGTTTCCGGTGCTTTCTTTTTCTAATTGCAGTAAAAGAGTCAAAATTCTGCCGTAGATTACGGTGGTGTGTCCGCAGAGGCACAATAGTAGGCGGCAAAATAAAAATACGCAACCGCACCACCGCCTTTTTCCCTTGCCGTGGACACTGTGTAGAGTTTGCCTGAATGGATGACATACTTTCTCTTTTAGATGGATATCTCTGTTTGACTTTGATAGAACTACACTAGAAATCGAGGGCTGAAAACTGGATGTGCGTTCTCTATTCCAAGTATATATCCTCTGATTCGGAGTCAGAATAACTCTGTTCCTTCGCGCAGCGAGGAGAAAGACAGCGTGAAAGTGTGGGAAGAGGTCTATGCGCGCAGCCGCACGCGATGAATGGAAATAAATTTCCCTCCGAAACAGAGGGCACACTTCTATCAGACGTGAATTTGAAGAAAAAAGTTGAAAAATACAACTGCACTTTCTTTTTCAAATACACCTTCATCAGAAAAGTGTTTAAAGGCGTCATGCGCGCTAAGAATCGCTTTCAGTTTTTTTGTGCACGATCAAACGATTTCGGCAAGCTGGAAAACGGAACACGAAGCCTGAGGCTCTGAAAGTGCGCCCGGTAAAAGCTACGGCCATTTGAAAACGGCTGTGGGGACGATCATCTAGCACTTTTCTCACAAAATGTTGATGCTATCGTCAAAGAACGTGGAAAATAATCATGGCACAAACTTCACATGCAGAGAAACTTCAAAAATGACAGTGACCGGGTCTCCGATTTAAGAAATCTTCAAAAAACAATTTTGGCGCGAATTTAAAATTCACCGTTACAGTGTGTTCAAACTGTTTTTTTTTAACAAACGAAGGGTTTTCAGGGACGATTTCGGCATTTACGTTCACTAGAGAGGCCAAGCTATAGAAAAACATGGAAAGATAACATATGGTTTTCTGCGAGTAGTATGCCTTAAAGTCTCTGAGCCTAAACGGAAATAAGGAAAGGATCGATAATCGTTTGATATGAACACATAAAGTTACCTTCAAATCACACAAAAGAACACAAAAGCCCAGAAAAAAAATCCATACAGGAAAAGAGTCGATAGCGCATGCAGCAGCTAATGAATATTCAAGCATTGAATCTGGAGTATCACGCTTAAGGACATATTCACAGGCCTACACACAGATGCGGACATTTGTGCCGGCCCGGCCCATACGTCTCTGTGTATGCATAAGCCGATTTAGGCCCCCGTTTTTTGGTCATGATGGCCAGGCTGGCTCAATGTGGCGATGGATCCGAAACGATTCGTACAGTTGAATGTGATTGGATATGGGTGGGGAATCAAAAGCTGGATGTGGTGGAAAAACGCAGAGAATCAGGGTTCAGCCACTTTGTGGATCCAGGGATGTTCAGGTATGTAAATGACTTTGGTTTACGACCAGTCGTTAGAGACAGTTGTGAAGGTTTATGTGGCTGGCCGGCGGCTCACCACACTTCCGTATAGCTTTTTCTTGCTGTCATACATTTAATGTCACCGTAAGTGAACATTCATTCTTCGGACAGTTTGTATGTATGTTACTTATGTGTCTTTCAGCTTCCCCCCAACCCCCAAATAGCCATTTTCAGGCTGAACCGATTCTGCAAGGCCAACCTTTCCTAACCTTCCGCAAGCGATCTCTTGCAGACTGCAGGAAATCCCAGGCAATCCTATTAACGACTTAGGAGAAGATTGCAAACAAAAAAAAATCTTTGATAATGCATAAGACAAAAGATAGAATAAAAGGTAGAGAAAAGCATTCCCTGTCTGTAAAATGAGTCTTTGCAGATCTGAAAAACACAATTTCTAGGCGAATAACTACAGGAAAAAAAGCTGGTAGCCATAGTAACCATTCTAGAGACAGTATTAAGGTTATTGTTAAGTTAGCTCGTTTGTGAACAATCGTCAATTAAGGAGGGAGTGTCGCGGATTTACCCCGGTAAACAAGACATTCCAAACCGGTCCACCAAGTTGAATAAGAAATTCATGACGAAATGTTGACTCAATGGGAAAACAGCTGTATAATCAAATTAGTTTTATTGCAGAAGTTTTAGAAGGGAAGATTTCAAAACTCAATTCTCTCAAGAATTTTGAGTTTTTGATTTTCCGAGTGTTCATTTCATGCTGAAAACGAAAATATTCAACTGTTTCCAAATATAGGACTCGTTCAAAATTCACTTTATTCTTTTTTGAGTTTTCAGACTGTTTCAGATCAGCAAACTCGAATATTCCGCAGTTTAAAAAAGTTAATTTCATTGACGCATTATTCGAAAACTATTTGAAAATTCGAGTTTTCAATCGAATATTCAGAATTCTGGAATGGGATTGATCGAATTGACACTTCCATTGAAAAAAAAAACTTTAAGTAGGAAATATTCAAAAATTCAATCCATCGAGTACTACCACATTTAAATAGGCGTTAATCAAGTCAATCATTCATTTAAGATTTAGCGTGGAAAGACTATGTAAGTCTAGTGACGGTTCCCTAAAACCCTCGAAAAACTAATGTTTTATTGGTAATCGAACGCATCGATCTCGACAAAAAAACTGCTTTGCTTCTATTTGCCGTCGTTCGTTCGACCTTCAGAATTTAGATTTTTTCTGTTTTTTCTTGAAAGCTGAAGCTCAATTTTTTTTTCTGGAACAAAAAAGTCTGAACTTCGTCTCTCCGTGGTACACTTCGACCGGATTGAGTGATAGAATCTTTGGTCAGGGTCAAGCACGGCATAATTGGCCCGTAGGAATTCCAAACCAAAAATAAAAACTTCAAGCGGGGATCGCAAGAATTTCGGTCCAGAAACCAAAATGTCAGAATGGTGTCGTGAAAATTTTAGAAGATTTGGGTTCTGTCTTCAGTAGACGAAAATGAACGAAGCCAAAATAGTCAAAACTCGATCATTCCAGAATCCAGGATTTTGAGTTTTTTAATTTTTTTCGCTGGAGTAGGCACGGATATTTGATTCAATTTTTGAAATTGGATTTTCATATCTTTAGGATTCTGGTTAGGTAACAGGTTGTTCAGGAAGTTTTGTCGTTCGATAAGAAAACACAATTTTATAGTTCAAAATACACTTTATTATTCAGTATGATCTCCCTGAACGTTAATACACTTTTTAAAAAAATTTAAAAGAGAAATAAAAAAGAAAACCAAAAAAATAATTTTGAAAAAACCCAAAAAAAATCCATGGTGATGAATCGTCGCACAACATCCGTTTTATCCTTTTTTAAACGCTCCAAATGTTGCTGAGAAAGTCGCACTCGAATGTGTTTTTGTTCCATTGCTCTATTGTTAGCGAATGCGGCACTCATTGTGCACACAGCTTTCTAAAACCCTAAATTTCACTTAAAATATGGCTCACACTGCCTAATGAGATGTGTAGTGCCTCTACTAAAACTCTCTCAGTCAATCGACGATCTTTCAAAACCATATTCTGCATTTTGGCTATGATTTCTGGTGTTGGTGCGCTTTTTGGACGTCCTTCACATGGATCGTCTTCAAGGCTTGCACGACCACTTCTGAACTCAGCAACCCATCTTTCTACTGTCCTAATCGTAGGTGAACAATCATTATACACTTTTAACATTCGTTCGTGAATTTCTTTTAGTGCTACACCTTCTAAGAATAGAAATTTTATCACTTCACGATTTTCAATTTTTCCATTGCTGTGAAACGGCGACACTAAATGGCTTGTAAAAAAAGTTTGAATTGACAGATTGAAAAGAAACTTCACATACGTTCATATGAAAAGCGTACCAACAAAACAAAAAAATTGGGCTAGTAGCAACGTCCACTGTTATCGAACAACAAAACTTATTGAACAACCTGATACCTTTTTGTAGCCACTTTTAATATATACTCTAGGAATGATTAATGTTTTGAACACCAAGAATGAAACAATTTTCTCTTGAATGAAGCTTGGCAACTGCAACAAAAATTCGGGACAGGCCCGAAGTAATACTTGCGTAAGCCTAGTGATCGATTTGATGCTCGAGTTTTGTGAATGCTCTACCCACTGGGGAAATTGAATTTCTTGTTTTTGTCTCGAATATTCGATTCATCTTGTAAAAGAAATTGGGATAGTGGTTCTCTACACATTGACGGGGAGCTCAGACGAGATTCACGCTTCGACGCGATGCGCGCGGCGAAAATCCGTTCTGTGTACTTCATCGTTAGAGCGCGTTTATCATAAGCTCCCGGAGATTCCCGGAATTTTTCGGTGTTAATAGTTCCTCTCACGACTTTCTAGAGCTATGGAAGTTGCCACACAAAGCTTCTGGTTTCAACCACCCGGAACTTTCAACCCCGTGCGACCGCGCGGTGTAACTTGTCGGAGTGAGTGTGGTGCGCAAGTTCACGGGCGGAAGTTGAAACTTTCGGGCGGATGAAACCACTATGTATGTACGTGTGGAGGCCTCCATAGCTCTAAAAATCATGAAAGGGACTATTTAAAAAAAATGCATTGAATTTTTCGCACACTCGATGATTTTCAGATACTTAGCGTTCTTTGATGACATTCGGCATTCCACAGGCAGACTCTTTATAATTAATCGATAAAATCGTCAAGATCTAAAAATGCGAAATTCAAAATATTCAGTTTAATCTAGCCACCAATAGATACCTAAAAAAAGTAATGTGTTGGAAAATTTCATACCCGCGAACTCCTGACGAGGTAAACTAAACACTCAAATACCCTAAGACTAAGACGATTACTCCCGAGAGCAATTTCAAAGGAAGTTCAAAAACGAGTGTGAGCAAATCCTTTTTTGTTGGAAAATCGACATTCCGACCAATTCTGGCCGCAATGAATGACCAATCATGAATTTCTCGGAGCGAAATCGGTAATGATGAATGAGGCCGCTTCGGCCAACGCCGAAGAGAGCAAAGAAAAGCCGAGGGTCGACAACAAAATTGTGAGGGAATCGAAACATTACGATTACAAACTGGACAAGAAAAGTTGAAATCATCACCCGTTCTCGTTCGTCACAGGCCACCAAACACGACAATGCTGTCGTCGGCATCCAGAACTTCCTGCTGATCATAGAATTATGTATAAAGTCGGCTTGGATAATAGTGATACTTTACGTTTCCCATTGAAGGTTGGCGCAAACTCGGTGCACCTCTGTTATAGCACATGGCACCGAGTTTGCGCCAACCTTTAATAGTGAACGCAAGGCATCACTGGTATCCATGCCGACTGCAATAGGTATTTCTCTAAATAGTCATGACATAGCAACACATCAGATTCACGGAGAAGCTCACGAAACCGTGTCCGAGGTCCATCACCCAGATGCAAACAGCGCGTACATAATTTATGCGCTCCGCTCCGCAACGCAACCGCTCGCGCTGTCCGCAGCTAGGCGATCCCTCTCGAACGCAACTGTACATAACCCATTATCTATCACTATTCGCCATAAGTCAGAAACGGGCTTGGTACATACATAGATTGCCTTGGCACTGAGAGTAGACATATGGACACATCAGAAGAAAGTGTGAATGAAAATAAAAGGAACTGGAAGAAAAATTAGTGTAAAAACGCGACTTCTCTGCGAAATGTGTGCAATTTACTTAGCGAATTGTTCCATTCGGAATAATAAATGCACAGCTTGCTTTGACAGTGAATTTCTGACTTGTGAGAAGCCGCTTCGCAACAGGAAGCGCGCGGTACTAGCGTATAGGGTGAACCCGTCATGCTAAAGAACGATCGAGATCGATTATCGCGAATTTTCCCATGACCAGCATTCCTCCAATTCATCCTTTCTCGGCTGTCACCTTTCGTTCTTTCTCGATCCTGTTCTCTCTTATTATTGGTTCGTTTAGCAATTCTTATATTAATCTATTAAGATTTGTTGCCCATTTTTCTCTTCTTCGTAACCTTTTTGTCCGATCCTTTTTCTTGTTTCCGATGTTAAGTAAACATTATTACGGCAAGGGCAAGTCAACAAGGATATCAGATACACACAAGCCGAAAAAGAAGACTTCCGATCATTTCTGTCCACAACGGGGTCACCCTACACGCTCGACGCGCGCGCTCCTGGCTGCGAGGCGTCTATACCCACAATCCAGAGATTGACGATACTACTTCTAGCCTGAAATAGTGTTCATTTCACTAGATGTAAAAGCCGAATACTGAAAAAAAACCGGGAAATATAAGAATCTAAAGCTGAATTATTTTAAAGAATTTCTATTTTTTTATGAAACTTTCAGTTCCCCTTCAAGTTACGTATTCCCTTCATTGACATCTAACTGATTGAGGTGAGGCAAAACGTTTTCAAATTCGTCTATTTTGCAGCGAAAAATATTAAGACCGACAAACAATCTGATTCTGACTACTTGAAAGAAATACAACTTCGTAGAACTCAGTTTTGACGAAAAATTCGAATTTTATCTTTCTGGCTGCGCTCCCTTTCTCTAAACGGAATTATAAGCGATCGGTTGCGGTGGGTAGTTGACATTACCGTATTGTAACCGAGCAACACAGTTCAAGAACTAAAAAAAACACCTCATATTCTTATCCAGCGCCCTGAATAGCCCCTATTTGTGATGTTTGAGCGAGAATTTTTGTCAACGTGTGGAGTCATATATAGGGAACTTTTGACGTTGTGGGTTTTTCGAGAGCCAAATTGAAAAGAAGTTTCGCCCGTAAAAGCGAGAAATTCTCATGGTTTCTACGCGTGCTGGTGAGGAGCGGAGGTTAGAGACAGCGAGAGAGCGCATTACAGACGGAGGGAGCAGCATCGCGTGCGTCGCTCGCGCCATGAGTCGTGAACTACGACTTTTTACAGAGGATATCTATGGTTACCCGTGATTAAACGCCTACAGCCCCATTCGGAGGAACGGCGCGCAGCTATACAGGTCCAGTTTTGATTTTTTTTGTCAAAAATCGATCTTCAAAAGTTTGTATTCTGTTCGGAATGGCTGCCCACTTCAAGTGGCACTGGTATATTTTTAACAAACAACTTTCATTAAGTGTTACTCTACTCAAAAAATAATTTCTTCCTCCGGAGACAGCCGGCAGACGCAAAAATTTACAATTTTCTAAATTCCGTCTTCAATCTGGAAGCCTCCCTAGGCTTGAAATAAGTGTTTTCGTGCTATCAAAGTATGGCTTCTGTGCCCATGCAAAACATTTCGCCGCCACTGCTCTATTTTTCTGATAACATCAAACAAAAAACTGGGCGTTGGCAGATGACTATTCATGTCTTGCCTCCTTCAAAAACCCTGTTAGCCAAAAAAGCCAAAAAAAATTCCTAATCGCCTCACTCAACACTTTTTCCAACATTATTCACTATGAGTCGTCCTTCTCTCATAGAAAATGCATGAGGAGGGTCTCTAAAGATTCAAATTCTAGTGAACAATTTTTCAATATTTAGATTTTCGTCATAGCCAAAATTACGAAAACGAAAAACATGGAACTAAGTGGAGTCAGCAAAAATGAAAGGGTTGCTGAGAACTTTTCTCAATATAGAACCGCTATGTACAACTCAGTTTTCCCAAATGAATGAACGTTGACCATACTATGTTCAACTCCACAAAGAAATACTTTCTTGCATTACGAAAAACAAGCTGAATGAAAACGAGTTTTTGAAAATCCCTCACCCCCTCCCTCCCAACCCTATGAAATCATTAATAGGATTTATGTGAATCAATGAATGAATGAATGAATGAACATGAATAGCGAATGAATATCAGAGAGAAATGAGTAATGCATGTTTTTTCCCAGAATAGAATGCCGAAAATCACAAAATTTCATCATAACTAATCAAACAGGACTTCTGAACAATAAATCCCCCTAAACCGGCTGCTTCAACTGATATCAGCAGAACGAGGCGCCAACGGCTTATAGTCCGATAACAGAAAACACCTCGGGTCGAGCTTTTTTCTGCTTGGTGACAATGAAATGTGAACAAATATTCATTTGGAAGGACCCGAATCATACTTGACGAAGTTTTATGGAAAGATTTCAGAGGCACACATCATTCACAGAAGAAGACAGCCTCCAGTTGCCAAAATGGTAGCCTGACTCAACAAGTAAGCGTTTCCAAAAAGGCCACGATATTAAGACAACAACGGCGTGACGCATGCTTCTTTGCACTGAAGTCATTCGGAAAAGATTCATGCCTGTGAAAGTCATGGCAAAATAGGTAGGAGATGACGACAGTACATATATAGTTAAGTCCGTGACTTGCCTCGTCAAGAAAAAACATAAATACCATCGGCGGCTGGGGCGGCGGTCGTATGCTCCGGCCCGCTAATCGACTCAGGGGGAGAGAAGAGCGCAGTTGATCAGCTTACCATACCGCCAGCCGCGGGTGAGGTTTAAATGTTCTTCTCGAGGGAGCAAGCCTCGGAATTAACTGTACATATCGCGGCTCATAGAAATTAGGTCACAGGGATGTGTTCAAATATGTATGCTTTGCTATTTTAAGTTTTTTTTTTTCAGAGCCATAAAGTTGGTTGATTATTTGGTCATCGCGCGACTTCTTTGGGAAATTGCACTTCTGGAAAAGCGTCATTTGAATCTGTCCGACATTCGAAGCTTTTTATTAAAATGAACACTCGAATTCAAATAGTTTTGAATGACCTCGTCGTTGTTATTTATGGTGTACGGTAGGTAACCGTGTACTCCGTTTGGCTAGCCTGACCACATCAACAGATTTCGAAATCATTTGGCGAGCCTAATCTCGTCCTGCTCAATTCAAAATCATTTGGCACCTTCTAGAAGGCAACAAAATTCAAAATCGCCTCTGCGTAAAGCGGTAGGTTTTTTTCTTATTATCCGTCTGCTCTACTAGGCCCTTGCCATGGTCGGCCGAAAGCCGGACTGCGCAGTCCTCTCTCGTCCCTAGCGGTGGCTGTACTGTGCTTATCTGGACCAAATTCCGGTCCGCAATTGCGTCTCGTCGATGTGGCTTTTTTTATACAATTTTCTCCAATTTTTCTTAGTTTCCGGTTTCGAAAACCCACTTAGAGTCAGCAGATCGGCGGCTGCGGCGCTGTAAGCTTTTCTGACTCGGGAGCGTGCGGCCGCAAAGCGTGTCGAGACGCAATTGCGGACCGGAATTTGGCCCAGATAAGCACAGTATGCGTATCGACTAGGCTGGCGGTCTATAGCGCACTGCGGACGGCGCAGACTGGGAACAACGGGGGAATTTTCCTCCTCAGTAAGCATACATATCGAACGCGACGGCCACGGACGGGACAGGCGGCATCAGACCGGAAACATCGAGAAGATTTTTGGACCTGACAAGGGATGACCCCCCGGGGGAGGAGACGTCATGAAAAAAGTTCATCTGAAACTTGTGGGGAATGGATATAGTAATATTACTGTATGTTGGGTTTTACCTAAGGACCATCAGGTAGAGCAAAAAATTGGAAAAACATGAAAAATTAGCGGGCGCATTCTCTTCAACAGACCACCATGGCTGTGCTTGCGGTTTTTCAGAAGCGAAAATTGGCTGGCTACTATATCTAACACCCATCTACCTCAATCTGCTTCATTTGGATCGATATGGATAGAATTTTTTTTTTCGAATTTTTTTTTGCCATACGGCTTGCTCACTGATTTACCCTCGAACACCAGACAATCGAAAAAAATTTCCGCGTGATCGAGCCAAGTTTAGTAGTTTTCGATGAAGGGTCAGCAGATGTATTGGGCAACCGATTGTCGATCTCCGAAAATGAAAACTGCGGCCATGATGATAATTTCTTAAGAAAGGGTTCATCGCTTTGCTTCTTACAATGGCAATGCTTTTTTTCTCCGATGATTCGCAAACGACTTTTATGTGTTCAAGAAAGGTGTTCTCTTTTACTCAAGCAAAGGTATACAAATTTAGAAGATGCTCACATTACAATATTTCTCAATGAACCCGAAATGCCAGCACAAGAAGAAGAGAAGGATAATTTTTCAATCAGGTGAGGAAATGCTTATACACTACAGGGATTCACGCGATAGAAATTGTAAATCCAGTCAGATTGGAAAATGCGTGTTGAAATGTGAATGAGAAACCTCGTGGATAAACATTCGAACAAATGCAAAACATATTTTCCAGAAGCTGCATTGCGGGAATTGAACCCGCAACCCTTCGTGGTTTAGCATTCCCCATCGGTATCCTCTCGACCATCCCTGCACGTTGGCTCAGGAAACTTCATTCAAGTGATACGAGGAATGGGATGCACAGTGAGCTCGGAAATGGCTTATATCTCACGAATAGGCCAAAATCAAACCGTCAAACCTTGTATAGGGCAATTTTGTTGTAACTTAATGTGTGCCAAGCATATGAACTCACTCCAGCTGCTCAAAGAAAGAGGTTACAGGTAGTTTCAAATAGTTCTTTCTTTTTTCTGGAATATCGGTAGGCCCTTAGGTAAACCTCAACATACCGTAATGTTACTATATCCACCCCCCACAACTTCTAGAAGAACTTTTTTCAGGACGTCTCCTCCCCCGGGGGTCGTCCCTTGTGAGTGAGCAATGCATTGCATATGTATCGACCGGGCTGGCTACAGCCTATCGGGCAACTATGACGGGGGCCTTAGGCCCGCGTCATAGCCGGCCGATCGGCTGTAGCCAGCCCGGTGAATAAGCATCTATGTACCTCATGCGAATCTTGTATAGGTAAATAAACCTTTTGTGGCCGGACTGAGCACGCCTGTGCCGTTCCAGTCGATACGCATGAAAGACATTGCTCGCACACTAGGGAAGTGTTCAGAGCGCTGAACGCATCTGCGAAAACAGACTGTATTTAGTATCTATTGAGCATCCATAGTGAAAGTAAAACTGCTTAGTGTTCTGTAATGAATTTCTGGCTCCAAGACGATTCGAGCTCAAGACGCCCGTCTGTATCTCTGCTTCCGAGTGAAAATTATTTCAGTTCATCAAGTGCGCCTGCGCGCGTACGTCGCGTACGCTTTACCCTCCCAAACGTGTAGTAATCTTTCAGAAATCTGGACACGGACTTCATAATCGTGTTGAGCGACCGAATCGACACCCTGGACAAAGCTAGGGTGAAAGCACATGTTTCGAAAACTTGAGCAGAAAAATGGCGTCTAGGTTTTTTTTCACGTGATAATATAGACTGTTAAATTGGGCTGTTTTCAGGTTGCCGATGCGAAATTATTCGAATCCATTCGAAATTCGGACCTCAAAAAACGGAGTTATCCGAATCTATCCGAAATTCGAACCTAAAAAAGGGTCTTTCGAATCCATTCAAGATTCGGTCTTTTCGTCCAGAGCGCCACTATATCAAAGTCTGTCCGAATGAGACTTTCCGCCCACGCGGTCTGAATGCGTGTCGGGCTGCCCTCGTAAAGGCATTTTTGTCGGACGAGGCTTTCTACGCCTACAAACAGCTACTGACAGGGATATTATTCACTGTTCCTGTGACGTCCCTGCTAATCGACTTACAAAAAAATGCCTTATTGACAGCCGCTCGACACGCACGCCGACCGCAAGGGAGGACAGTTCAATTCGGACGAACTTTACCTGTGCACTTATTTAGTGAAAAATCGTAATCTCCGCAGGACCCTGGATTTCATGTTATGAGGCCACAAGTTTTAGGCCTCACACATTTTAAGTTATCACTACTGAGCCCGAATCAGGGAACGAGTACAGAAAAATGAAGGAGACTTCATGCGCTTGATGTGTTCAAGTTGGAACGGAGACTAAGTCAGTTATGAGCTCGGAAGAAAACATAGAGCCAAATATGTCTAGTCAGAGCAGATTAGCACTTTCAGTTGATTGAGGAAGTAACACGAATATTTAGGCCAAAGCAGCCAGAAGCCGAATCAATTCTGACGTCCTTTCTCTAATAGCGCACATTCGCACTTTTAATGGGATTCCTCTATTTTTTCTCCTCTTCTTAGCTGGCATTCCTCGCTATTGCGGGCTCAGCTTTTCTTAATCATCGTATCCCATAGCAGAATCAAGGCGTCTAATATGTAGGTTACCAACCCTCAATCTCCGCATCACCTGCATCGACTAGAAGTTTCCGTGCAGGTGTATGGGTGTGATGAAATTCCACAAAAAGTTCTATTAAAACTTAGGAAGTGGCAAAAAGAATAAAGTCCCAACGGTTACATTAATGAGCCTAGGAAGTTTAGCTAATCCTGAGAAGAAGTCGAGAACGCGTGATTAACTGAATAGATTATACTAGTACTTGTAAATTGATCTATAATGTCGGAAGTGGTGCACCCCCTTCCCCGTGAGTAAGTGCATCCAACAATAGGTTGTAAAACTGAACTACCCAGATAAGGAAACGTCATAGTCTCTTGAACGGCCTTCCACTTGTGATTTTATACTCAAAAGTCGTAGGCAAAAGGCCGAATGACCAGTATGGAATCTATGCAGCCCTTGAAAGCAGTACACACACTGGAAAATGGTATCGATTTCATGACACAAATCGAAGATTTGTGGGTGGTAGTATGGGAAACTAACAAAAAAATACGGACGAAAAACGCCTGGACATAGAAAATATACGTGGATTTTTTTGATGGAGTGAAAGTGGACGAGTTACACCGCAGCATGACCGCTCGGTTGAAATAGCGAAGCTGGCGATAAAGTGGTTGCGCTAGCGAAGCCAGAAGACTTTTGTTGCCTGTACTAGAACGCTCACACCATTGGAAGCTTCATTGTATTGGGGTGGATTTGCGAAACTCATAGGCGGAGTCTAGAAATTTTTTTCGATGCTGCTCGAATTCGGTGATTTCGGCTCGTTTTTAACGTTTTCAACGGCGCAAGCGTTCTAGTTAAAGCCATGCGACCTCAGAAACGTAGTTATCTCAACTTTTTGAGGCGTGTTTGCCGCTTTAAAAAGAAACTGCGCGCTTCTAGGATTACTCTACAAGGCAGAAATCGAATTTTTACCGTAGCTGTTCTCTAAGTGGAGATATGAGCGTTTCCAAGAGTTCACGATTAGTTAAGGGCAGCCATAAGGCGATTTCGCGGATGTTCCGGGGAATTCTGTCGGACTTGGCTCGAAACTTATCTCTGGAGGGGGGGGGGTGAACCTGGCCCCGGTTGCTATTATTTATTGAAACAACTTAAATTGCGAGAAAGTGCCGCCAATTGCATTCTGGCGCCGATTCATCAACGAAAATTAGCGTTGGTAGGCTGAGTAAGGGTAGCTTCCTACCCAAAGTCACGCGTTTGGCGCGACTCACGCAACTCGCTAGCCATGATAGCAACGTACCAAACAAAGCCTACTCAGGGCGAATCTCGGAAAGGGTCCTATCAGCAGTTCCTACCCTGTGAGATTTCGCGCTCTGGTGCTAAATTCATGCGCTGGTACATTGAACATCTATCACCGTTTATTACGGACTTTCGGAGTTTTTTGGTTGTTTTGTTAGCATGCTGTGTTTTCTTCTGCGACTTGCGCCTTTCTCTCATTACCTAACGTCTAACCTAAATGCATTGAGTTGGTGGGGAGATGATTGCGGGTTCAAGATATTGTTATCAACCCGGCTATTAGAAAATACAATGGCCAGAGTAGCAATCTACAGTAGGTAGCTAACTTTACCACTGGGGCCGAATTCATGAAGGGGTATACCGCGTTATCTGGGGTTAAAGAGCAGAATGTTACCATCAACTTGCGATTCATCATAAACCATACCCTCAAAATTGGGGGTACAGAGTAGGGTACGAGATACCCTAGGGGAGACTCGGTATTCGCGTTACTCACTCAAAAAATATCGCGCTTCAGTGCGGTATTGCGCTCCAGCTTATGTTGGCAAGTCGCCAATGCAATCAACACCCACAAAGACGTCCCGTGAATGTGGTGTGGTGAGGTTGCACACACTCTACGCGACTGCACGCGCATACCAACTTCAACCCAACCCATTTGAATTGCAGCTGCAGGTGAAAAGTAGGGTAAACCATGGTACGTTATACCCACGGTTAAATATCACTCACAGTCCCGTTCATTAAAACCGGCCCCTGGCCAAATCTTACGTGCGGAATTGCGAACCTCCTCATAACATAAAAAATTGGGAAAATTCGGTCTCTGACACTTTATTTCTCACTGGCAAAAATTGGCGTTTTCTAGGGATCGCTGACAGAATGATATTAAGACAAAGCGTTTTAATTCTAAATTAAAGCGGTGCTCACGATAAGTTGGGTATATTAGTTTTCAATGTTTTTGCGCAACAAAGTTCACAAATTATGCTTTTCTTTTACCAACAAACACTTAAAAACAAAAAGTTTCAATGCGCGGTCCTGGGTGGTAAGACTTCTTGAGATAAGGAGTACCGGACACTTGGCAACTGTTCCTTTAGCTGGATCAATTTTCGATGACATGGATAGTCTTAGGCGGCGTCTAGATTTCACTCGCGACGCGACGCGGCAATATGATTATCCTACGTATCGATCAAGCGACGTCGCGTCGCGTCGCTGCTAGGTTTTCACAGTGAGGAGGCGCGACACACCGAATTTTACGCGCAAATGACGATCACTCGGTGTCGATCGCGTCGCGCTGCAATGCAACGCGACGCGATGGTCGCGAAGCGATTGTCATGATTTTTTCTTGCATCATCGGAAACTCAAGGGGCGTCTAGATTCTTCTCAAGCCTTTTCATTACTATGCCTTCCAATTTTTTCCTCCAATAAGTTTTCATCTTCTAGTTTTCTGTAGTTTCAGTCTGTCTGGCCGAAATCGATCCTAGGAAGGTTCCGAATTGTTTACGGTGTACAAACATCACGCGCATTATTCAGTCTCATTTCACCGAAAAACACCTCATTCTGTACACTTAAATCCGAAAAAAATTCTAATCATCATTTGCTACCGATGCCTTTTTGATTATTTTGTCGTTAATAGAGCAAATTTTCATAACGAAAACAGAACGGTGCGATAAAAGATACAGATAAAAGATAAGAAAGGTACATTACACTGAAATAAACAGAATAAAACCACATATTGACTAATTTTGCTGGGGTACGGAAATTTGCGGAAGTACGCAATCGCGCGTAGTCGCCTAGCGTTCGCGCGCCGTTCACACCTTGATAAGGCGCTACTCATACTCCTCCAAGCTACCGCGTCACACGCGTGACGCGGTGGCGGGGCGCTGATGTATGAATATCTTTCTACGCGCGCTACGTGCTTGCGGAGACTATGAATACTGCAGCGGCAAACGCCATGGCGGGGGAGCGTCACGCGCAAGCTGTTCGAGCGTGGCGTCAGTCATTCATACCCAAACGTTACACCCGCGCGTCACGCGCTGGCATTGAGCAGAATGACTAGCACCTAAGGGGATGAGTAGAGTTGCATCGCGGCGCGGCCTTATGATGGGCAGCCGTATTGGTAGATTGCGGCAATCCACCAATACAGCTGTCCATCATAAGGTCGGGCCGCGCCGTGACCCAACTCTGCTCTGCCCCTTAGGGGTCGTTTATACTTCCGCCACCGAGCGGCGCGGCGAAGTGCATTTCTGTAATATTGATTACGCGGCGCGACACGATCGATATTGTAGGATCGCACTTCGCTGCGCCGCTTGGCGGCGGAAGTATAAACGATCCCTAAAGGAACAGCTGCCGAAATGTCCGATACTCTTTATTTCTTATTTTCAACTGAAGACTTTTAACATATTTCCTGGTCGGATTTTGCTCTTTTCCTCCTCATTTTTCCTAAAAAGACCCTAAGCTCTCGTCCTGCTGGGAGAAGAGGAGAACTTTCAGAACTCTGAACTTATGCTTCTTAACCCAATACAAGAAATCCTAGCAATAATGGATACAAAAAGGTAATATGAGCAAGCAGCAAAAAATGTCTGAAAAAGTACAAAATCATCTGAAAAGGCTGTGCATAAGGCAAAATCTAAAAGGCTAACCTGCTCGACGGAATGTCTCAAAAACATGAGGACAAAATGCTAATCAGGGAGGCTAGACAGACGTCCACATTCATATCACTAATGTCTTACAAGTGCACAACATTCCTCTCCGACAAGGAAGGAGACAGACGAAATCTCTCAGCCTGGCCAACAGAGCGGGGAGAGTTACGGGCTATGCGCGTACGGCTTACAGATGCGGTTTTGTGTGCACAGTAAAACACGGCGCTGTGATCGATCTGTGAGGGGTGCGGCCCCCTTATCTCCAGCTTGGGAATTCGTGCGGCCCACTTCCTCCGATTTGATAATTCGTGCATGTGCATCATGAGCGTCATCTTCAGATCGATGAATAATTCAGCGAAATATGATTATTTTGTGAATAAATTACTATTAGCTTTATATTTCTAGCTATTTTTGAATGTGCTTTTCGAACATGAATTCCATTCTTCTTATTTAAATAAAATTTTGAACCTGTAAATACAAACAATTTTTGCATGGTAGCCAGCGCCAACCGCGGCCCCCTCGCTTCTCTGCGCCCAAAGCTGCCCCCCCCCTCCCCTTCTGTGATCACCACAGCGTGAGCCTAACCTTGGAAGCTGCGCGCGGTTGCTCTGCGGTTCATCTCACATCGTAGGTCACCTAAATTCAGTTTTTTAGTCTATCCTACAAATTTTCAATCATTATTTGTGATTCATCCCACTACTATGGTGGAAAGGTGGAAAAGCCTCAAAAAATATCTAACCAGAGACCTCATACAGAACAGGATCCAGAAAGCAGATGAGGTGACAAACCCAACAGCAAATTTTGATGAGACACCCTAGCAGTAGTAAAGCTACGTCGAAAAGTGAGCATTAGCAACATTTCTTGGAAAAGGTAAATGTATAATGAAAATTCTAGCCCAACAAAGGGAATAACTGAGGGATAAGATTCAAAACTGCGTCAGGAGACAAATTATAATCTTCAGAAGACGGAGATTGTCAAGATCAAATAACTGGTTACAAACATGTAATTGACAACTTGCTAGAATCTTCCTCTAGTTACGGGTGTTGGGCCTCTGGACACATTTGTTTTCAGCAATTCTGCAGAAGTGTTGAATTTTTCCATTGAAGAACAAGGAAATTCATATCAATAAAGAGTTTTCGCGCACGCTAATGTACACATTCGAATTTATGCTAATGCCGCATCTGCAAGAAAAACCTAAAAATGAGATACGTTTTTTTGCCCATACGTTGCCTTCAAGGGCGCCCGAACAAGTCTGTAGGTTTTGAGACAGCCGAGTCCTAGGTCGGTCATCACTAAGCTCAACAGTAAAATTTTATATGTCAGTTCGATTTCGAGAACTCAAGCATTCATCCAGTAAGAAAAAAAAAATCTGATTTTAGAAAAGTTTCCGAATAACACTCAAGAACGATCAGGTGATTTCCTGAGATCGAATGTTCGAATATTGTCACCTGATATTGGTCGAATACTCGAAAAATCAAAGATAGTTTTTTTTTCTGAATAAGCCGAATATGTATTAGACAAACCAATCAAATCAGTTTTTCGAGTGAATCGAATATTCGAAACAATCAGTTTGAATACTAAATCAATATCAAAAAAGGTGAAAATTATTCCTAAAATTAAAATATTATCTTGTAAATAATTATAAAAGCTCTTCTTTTAACGTTCCATTGGCTACGTTTCGGCCTAAAAGGCCATCGGTACGCCAAAAAATGGAACGATTCAGAATACAACTTGATATCTGTCTGAGAGAAGAATATAAATGTAAATATAAATAAATGAAGCTCAGAGAAAGAAGAGCATTCTGACCAGGGGTGTGCGTAATTACGGTTCACGATTTACGACTTCACGATTTACGGTGTTTTTGGGTCTCGTAATTACGGTTTACGATTCACGACATTTTGGACCGTAAATCGTAATCTTTCGTATATAAAAATATAAGCAATAGAAGTAAATCACAAGACATCTCCAATTGACCTGCTCTGATCCCACTTTGTGTATACTAATGTTTTGGAACAGGAGATGGGACCAATCAACTGTCCTGATTCCTATAACTAAATTGGTGTCAAGGCATCGAGCGAAGCGGTCTAATCAATCGAAAAATTTCTCCAGATAATGCTCCTGGCCCACCTTTTGAGGAGATTACGGCTTCTTAGAGTTCACAAAAATCAATAAGAGGATCCTTCGTTTTTTACCCTAAGAGCTTGGAGCTAAAAATTGTTTCTCTAGTTAATTTTTCTTTTTCAGCAGCAAACAGACACTGAGAAAAGGCGTGCGTGCTAGTTTAAATGCTCATCTTCGCCCTTTTTCTGAAACTGTTATCTCTCACAAATGCGAGCGCTTGGTGGGGCGCATTGGCTATACTCCTTAACTATAGAGACCAAACTGCACAAAGCGGCAGAAATTAGAAAGCGGTTTTTTGTGCTTACGTTGTATTTGATAAACTACGGTATCGTCATCATAAAGCTACAATTTTACAAGTGATTCAGTGGATATAGGCAAAATAACTTGTGCTGGGCGACCGATACTGTGCTCTAGATAATATTGAGTTGGCCCGGCTCGGACTGATACTTTGCGATCTCTATTGAAGGTTGGTGCAAGCTCGGTGCCATATTTCCAACGTACGTACACCGAGTTTGAGCCAACCTTCAGTGGGGAACTCGAAGTACATAATGTACTATGGTAAGGTCCGTGGCTTGTTTCCTCATGAAAAAACATTAAAATTCAAATCGCGGCTGTCGCGGCGGTTTCAATCTCACCAGCGACTGGCTAGTAACTACCAGCGGGCCGCTTTGAACCGCTGCGCCAGCCGCGGTTTGAACTTCATTGTTTTTTTCCTGAGGGAACAAGCCACGGACCAAACTATACATATCAGTGCGATTCTTTCCGACTGTACAATGGGTGTTGCCGTTCCGCTAGCAAATGAGAGGAGTTCTCAAATTCAGCCGTTGAGAATCGCTGAAATATTGTCATTTTTGCTCGTTCCAACGCTTACAACGGCGTTAGCATTTTGGGAGAGGCATTACAAGTATAATTGGGTCCCTATTGCCCAGCAGATACGCGGACAACTGAATCGGACTTCCGAATTTCTCAAGATCTGGGGAGGAGTTGTGTAATGAGTTATGAGGGAAAGAAAAAAAATACGGTGAGACGGTCCCATTAGGCCCATGGTTTTTTTTTGCGACACGCGGTCGCGTCGCTCTACATAGCAACAGCGACCGCTTCCCGCCCTTCAAACCGGTCACATTGAAAGTGTGCTGCACAGCGACAGGCTTCGGCACATTTGCAGTATGTTAAGGCCCCCGAATAGTCGAGCGGCAAAAGTCGCGCCGCCACGATGGAGGATAAAGAGCAGCTACGCAGCTTCGTGCTTGCCATTTATTCTCCATCGTTGCGGCGCGACTTTTGCCGCTAGACTATGCATAAGCCTTTAGTCCTCCGCGACACGTCGCTGCGACTCACGCGCGATAACTGTTCCTACAACAGCCGATGCCGCTGCTCCGATGCGGGTCCATCCTCGATTTGTGCTAGATTTCATTCCAGTCGCTCATGACAGCGACAAAGTATGCCATCCCTCTTGAACCTGGTTAGCTGTCAAATTCTGAACACATCTAAATATGTGTGTATGTACTAAGTACGTGAAACGGTGGACAGTAGGTAGTTTCTCTTGTTTCACCATAGTAGTAATAGTTGTAGTGGTTATTGTTATTAGTTGCTGTTTACGATTTACGATTTACAGTTTACGATTTACGGTGGTTTTGTCGTAATTACGGTTTACGATTTACGAAATTTGAAATTCTATTTACGCACACCCCTGATTCTGACTGAGAATATTATCGGGATAAACATTGAATTCGGCCTCATGTGCACAGTTTTCGTCAATTTTTAGCCGGATTTTCCGCATTCCGGTCCTTTCACGAGAATGGTCGAAATGATACATAAGTATGTGCTCTCTGTCTCAATGCGAAATAAACTTTGTTCCCAAGCGTGCAAGTATGGAGCGAGCGAGAGACAGCGAGAGTGTGTGGGGGTAACAGAAGCTGCGTACGGGCGCGCACGCACGCGCTGAATCCGAGTGAATTTCGCTCTGAAATAGAGGTTGCATAGATAAGAAAATGAATGCACAACATAAAAATTATAACATCCAGAACACGCCTCCAGAAATTTCACTGAAAAGAAGGAAAAATATGAAACACTCGACATATGTACCTGATCCGACTGCAGTAATGGCCAACGAAGTCGAAATGGCAGGCTAAAATATTTCTTTGCGAAGCTCATCTGTCGCTGATCGCCGGTCATCGAGTCAATCTACCCGGACCGGATCAGGATATGACGCTGAACGCTGCGGACAGAAGACAGCCAGGTGAGCAAATTTCGCTGGCTACACACCCACACTGCGAATGGCGATGGCCTTTGGGGTGTTCATCTCTATCAGACACAAACCGTTGATTACACGAGCGCTAAATCGCATGAATCAGCTTTTCAACAGCAAATGTCGGCAGCGATGCGATTTAGCGACGAAAGTCCTCCCTAATTACACCTCCACATCGAATTCGGGCACATTTCGCAGACAGAACACCCGAAAATTGCGGACCTTAATAGAATTAAGGTCCGAGGACTAGTGACAAGATGAAATACTATTTTGAGTTCTTACTATTAGCGTGCACCTCCAAAGTCCCTGAATAAAACAAGGATCTGAGAAAGCTCTAGCCTGAAAGTTCTGAATCTTTTCGACAACCCCTCGAAACTCCCCTGGATAAAAAAAAACGGATACTGACATCACCGAAAAGTAAACACGGACTAAAAACGTACGACATCACGGAAGAAATCTAGATAATAAAAATATGTTCAATTGATATTAAGAAAAAGAACAGTGAGAAGAGCTTATACCTAGGAGGGAGTTCTAAGTAACGATAGACTCACGGGTTTTGGTCTCCTTCCGAGTGTGAAATATCGTGCAGGACTTGGTTGTGAGACGTGGCTATTTCTGAAACAAATCTTTCGAGTCCCGTACAGCATAATAAATTCAAACTTTTTTTTAGGACGTATGAAACTTTAGACACAATTTACATCTTTCTCATTTCGAAAATACCATGGAACGCTCGTAGGCAATGGTAATAGCGAATTTTGGAGATGTGAAGTGCGCAGAGAAAATATCGAGATTCGTTCGATGTATCCTCTATTTCATAGCCAAATTTACTCTGCTCCATCGCGCGCCAGTGCGGAGCGAGGGCAGAGATAGCGAGAAAGGTTGGGGGAAAAGGAGACGCAGAATGCGTGGGCACACGATGAACGGATATCAATTTTACCCCTAAGTAGAGGATAGACAACAAATACTAAGTCGCGTTGCTCGTCGGGGTAGTATACAGTTGGTCTCACACCACTCGGCGGCCGGATTCATGAACGATAAAATCATGCTTTAAAAGTGAACTCAGTGGCGAGGGAGTGATATCCATCAATTTGGAAGGCAAAGTGGTATCGACTCTGGGGTGAAATATACCCTAAAAAAGCCGTTTTGGCGTTGATAAAACCGGTCCCGGGACTTTCGTTGCGACATTGGAATGTTAAGCTGGTTTCAACTTCTCGAAACGCGCGACAACGGCTACGCATGTCAGGCATATTGATTTTCGATCGATATTAATGATAAGCAGTGTGTCGCGTGGCCAGTCGCGAGAAGTATCCACTATTTCAAAGCCAAATTTCCTTTGCTCCTCCTCGCGCTTGCGCAGAGTGAGGGCAGAGTCAGCGAGAAAGCGTGTGGGAGTAGGAGACGCAGCGTACGCACGCGATAAACGGAAATGCATTTTACCCAGATATAGAGGGTAGCCAACAAATATTAACTCGCGTCGCCAGGTCGGGGAAGTAAGCCGTTGGTCTCACGATCCCTCTGCAAGCTCATTGTGAAGCGTGGAGCGACACCGTGATTGGGCTATTGGGTGGGTTTCATACGTAACCGCGATGCCCGAGCAGCTCGCAGGGAGGAGCTTGGCCTGCGTTGCGGCTCGTTTCGATAAAAGGTGAACGAGTGGCCGTAAGGTGTTCAGGCCCCAGCCCGGGCACCTGGTAATCTATGCTGATGGCCATCACCGCATCGATTACTAGGTGCCCGGGCTGGGGCCGGAACAACACACGGCAACAAGTTCACCTCTTATTCAAACGAGCCGCAACGCAAGCTCCTCCCTGCGAGCTGCTCGGGCACCGAGGGTAACTCAACGCGCGACCACGACAACGCCTATCAGGCAAATCAATTTTTAATCGATACTAACGACAAACATTGTGTCTCGTCGCTACTCGCGAGAAGTATGAACCTGTCCTCAATCAAAGCGTGGTGCGGTATCATTCAGTACCGAATCGATCATACAGTTTCGTCGCGATGCAATGTAAATGCGGGATCATACTTTCAGCGATGAGCATCGCGACGCAATCTTTGCCATCAATACCGACCAATAATCGATATACCTAATATACAGTCTGCACGGATCCCACTGATACGTTGCGTTCCTTACTGTGTGATGGAGTGAAACCGGTGCATATACGTTATAATACATATGCACCAAGTTTGCGCCAGCACACACTAAGCAACGCGAAGTTTCAGGGCGATCCGCGCCGGCTGTATATTGGGTACATACATCAATTTTCCGTCAATATGTATGATGAGCTCTACGTCGGGAAAAGTACGAAAGCGGCTTGAGAAGTTTGCATTTGTTTTTTTTTGAGTTCTAGAATTTCATTATAGCTTCTGAGTTACCTCCCTGAAGTCCTAGCTCATCAAATATCTAGCTTTATTGAATAACTTCTGTATGTGAAACCCAATCATTTGAGTTGTCTCAAAGGCAGTGTCCACGATAAAAATCGTTTTCGAGTTTCCACCAGAAAACGAAGGTTCAGAGTCTGACTGTTCCATCCGTGAAGAAAGATTCATGGAAAAACGCTCCAAAACATCCAAAATCAGCTTTTCTTCTTCAAAGCCACATTTCAACGGTGGATGAGTTGCGCGGGCATGGGCGTGAAGTAGACAGCGTGCGAAAATGCGCTCCAATGCTGAAACTCAGCCGCGCTCGCGCTCCAATGCTGATGTATCAGGCTGATCGAAAAGTCTTGGCAACATTATTGAGGTTTTTCAAATTTATTAGTTCCTTTTTTTACAACAATATAATTCAATCAACAATATAGTCTCACTCATTAGCTATGACAGTGGTCCACCTTTCAGGCAGGTCATTGATGATCCCTTTCTCCCAGAAAGCAGGGGACTGGGAATCGAAGAAGTCACCAATAGCCTTCACAATGGCATCATAATCAGCGATAGTATTTTTAGCCAGGAATGCCTTTAAGGTATTGTCCACAATAAAAATCGTTTTTCTGTTCGTCAGCCTATCTTGAAAACGGTCCCATGCTGATTCCAACGATGTCTCTGAAATCGTACACGACCTTCTGGGAACGGAGTTACGGTCCCTCTAAAATTGAGCTGGAGAAGCAAGGTGGACGAGTTTTCCAAGGCTTGTAACTTCCGTCTTTTGCCGCCGATGTATGCGAGCTGACCTGAGTAAAGAGAGAAGTTGAGAATGAAGAGAAGAACGGGGCTATTGCTCGGATACAATCGCTCATCTCACAATTTCGAGCTTTCATTCGCTCACGTGGGTGGGCGGGCAATGCGCTTATGGGGTTTGCCTTGCGCTCAAAGTGGCAACTTCGGGCTTTTTTGGGGCTCTTCCTGGCTCGTTTTCATGCGTTCTTTCGACCTTAACGTTACGAATTGTCCCTCCACTACCCATTCCTAAAGGAATTTCAAACACTTTTTTCATCGTGAACACTGCCTTTAAAGGCACAGTACACCCTCAGATATGAATTTTGAGATTTTCATGTAATTGTGTAGGAGACCCCGCCTGCATAACACGTGCCAAATGCCAGATCTCATTTCCTCCAAATAAGCGAGATATAAGCGACCACCATAGGCCCGACCCCCTTCGCTCACCACCACAGGCCCGACCCCCTAACAGATTTTCGAACTCGATAGCGGCTCGATGGATGAATCTATTCAAACAAGTCGTCGTTCTTCAGTCCATTACCGGACTGTCTCCTTATCCTGGCTTTCTCTCACGCAACGATTGCGAATGAAGAGAAATACAGGCCTGAGACAACTCGTCCACCAACTTTTCACCATCAAATTCTAGGCATCTTTGAAGAGCCATAACTCTGTGCAACGGAGGTCTTGGACGATTCTAGAGATACCTCTGTGATCAGCGTGTGACTCTCTCCCAGATAAGCATGAAATGTGAAAATTAATTTTTTGGGTGTCCTGTGCCTTTAAAGGAACGAAACAGGTGGAAGTCAGAAGATGCAAGGTCAGGAGAGTAAGGCGGGTAGGATACGGTTTGCCAGTTCAGCTCCGGCCGTTTGGATTGGGTTTCCTTCGCGACGTGGGGTCGAGCATTATCGTGAAGGAGGTGTCCCGTAGCTCGTCTCGGGCGCTTCTCTCGCAGGGCTATGGCCAATTCCTCCAACTGACGTAAGTGCACGGCAGCGCTGACCGTCTCCCTTGAGGGAGCAACTCGCGGTAGAGCATCCAGCGCTTGTCCCAGAAGCAACACAGCAGTTTGTCTGTTTGTCTTCCAAGTCCGTATCTCCGTCCTTGAAGCGGGAGATCCAACGAGCCACCGTGCGTTAGGCCTAGTGCATACTTCTGTCGCGGCGACGGGGTCGCGGTGTAGGAACTGGTACAACCCGCCGCGCCCAGCGCAGTGATCGATCGCGTCTAGCACTGACAATCGTCGCGCGCGGCCAATCTAGTGGGAGCTGCTATGCGCGACTGTGTCGTGCCTGTGTCGCGGCCAATCTACACTTTTCCACAATGTGCGCGCTGTTTAGCGCCGTCTGGATGGTGTGTCGTGTCGTCGTGCACTGCACTACGACACCGCGACGTAAACGTCAGACATCCGACCTGGAAGGCAATAATACGTTTGTTTCAAAAGTTTTTGGTTGGTAAATAGCCTCGTATTCGTTTGGTATGTGTTCTAATCGACAGTTCTTTCTTGTTAGATTATATAACGACGATCGGCCACTCGAAGGTATTCATATTCCGAATACTACCATGGATTTCCTCATGATTTCGATCACTCCACATTTTCTTCTTTCATGCTTTTTTTTAATGCAATGCACTACTCCTTGTCCGAATTATGTTCGCATTGAAAATCATAAAGAGAGACACTCTATTTTGAGAGCAAATTATAATTGTACAATTTCGAAAACAATTCGAACGAACGAAAATTGAGAAAATTTCGTTTGAAAAAAATTTGAACGAACGAAATTCGAAACTAACCGAAATTTCGATTTTTTTCGAAATTTCGTATTTTTTCGAAATTCGTCGGAACTTTCGAAATTTGTTCGAAAAAATTCGAACGAACGAATTCCGAAAAATTTTCGTTTGGCAAAAGCTCGAACGAACGGAGTCTGAAAAATTCTCGTTCGACGAATTTTCGAACGAACGAAAAAATTTCAAAAATCTTTCGAAAATTTCTTTCGTGTACAACTATAGAGCATATACCACGAAAATGGAAAAGTGATGTCGAATTTCGCAGAAACTGGCGCGAATCCACATTTCGAAATTCACTTGAAATTTTTTCAACCTTGCCTAGAATGGGTCTTTTTGGGTGCTGATCACTACGGAAATCACCATCGGTTGAGATTTTTTATGATTCGCGATCTTTACGGTGTATAAAACGTCAATCAGCCACCTTACATGATTTTGAAATATCGAAAGAAGTATCTTATCAATGATCACTGCCTTAAAAGTCTCCAGAGGTGAAGTTTTAGTCAAATCTGAAATTGAACAAAATCACCTCATATATAGAATATTTAGGTAAAGAGGGAGAGGACGAAATGAATTCCAGCTTCGTGTTGAGCACCCACACACGAGCCTGTGTTGGATGATAGAAGATTAGACCCTATTTTCGAGAGGAGATGAATAAACACTCTGTCAAGAAAATAGTGTGTATTTTGTCGTGGACGCAGTATTGCGTGATATCCATTCGCAGGCGACCGGCCTACCACCGATCACGTCGTTCAGCACTCTCTGTCGCGGCGACGCCGTCGCACCCGCGACGAAGTATGCACTAGGCCTTAGGAGGCGCTGTCCTCGCCCATCGCAGCGTTGATGTTGGTGACGGCTTCGGACGCCGAGGAGCCGCGACGCCACTCGTATAAGATAAGTAGTCTAAGTTGAGGTTGGGTGAGATCCATTGTAGTTACCGTCCCAAACGAGCTCGCCCCCTTATATACCCCTACCATGGAAGCTTTCAGAGGGTTCTCGGTGTTGCACCTGTGTACCAGCAACAACCCCACTTTTCACGATTTTTTCTTGGAATAAATTTGTTTTGCTGCCAAGACTTTTCGGTCAACCTAATAGAAGCGGACCAAAACTCGACCGCGAGCGGAAGGGCTAGCTCAAGCGGACCTCGGAGCCGTATGGAGCTCTTTCGGGCTCGTTCTCGTTCATTCTTTCGACCCCAGTGCTCCAATGAGACCCTGAACTTTCGATTTCCGGCCAAAAACCGAGAAGGAGTTTTATCGTGAACACTGCCTTCAAAGGCATCGTTCGCGCTGGAAATCGACTCTCATTTTCAGGCTCAACTTCATGATTGAGCCCGGAAGACCACACTGGTAAACTTTGGCGCGTCAAAAACGTTTGGCAATGAGGTTGGAAGGCGTCAAAGATGAAGATCCGCCACCAATTTTCACCAGTCATCTAGCCCTTTTCTCCTAGAATGTTGGTGCGACCGTAAGATAACATGAAAAATAGTTACGGCACGAACTCCACAGTCAGAAAAACTCCGAAAAAGACAGCGACGAGGCCTCCAAAAGCAGAAAAACCTCAAAAAGGGATTTTGGGCGAAATTCAAATTCGTATTTACAATGTGTTCCGATTGACTTTTCTTTACAAATGGAGGTTTTTCATGGGCCCCTTCGACATTTTCGTTCACTAGTGAGGCCAAGCTATACGAAAACATGACAAAATAATATACGGTTTCGTGCGCGTACGATGCCTTCAAGACTGCTTACTGGACGTTTGGGATTTTTTTTCATTTTTGAAAACACTTCAGACGTAGAAAAATAAGCTCACATAGAACAAATGTTGTTGGTATTCGTTCACTCATAGCAGGAAACGAATTTCGGCGAACATGCTTTCGAAAAAACGCTCTAACCGTGCAAGAACGACACTAAGCCTAAGCGCAGAGCGCTTATCTACACAAGTAAGCGGCTCTGCAGGGATCGCAATCACGAACGATAAGGAAAAACTCACAAGTAAACGAAATCATACTCAATCATAGATGCGAATGGCGTTAATTCGGCGATGCTGTACATGAGGGAAACTCTCTATCAGTGTTTTCCCATAAACTGCAGAGCACTTCCATTTGGCCCCTTCTTATCGGACACCTTTACTGCATGCGTCATAAGTTGTTAAGAGTCCACATGATTTTCGTTGCCAGCAGTCAATATTTTGCAGGAAAAAAGGACTAGCAAACAATTGATTATAGGGAAGAAGGGAAGCTGATGCTGCGAGAATACTGCGAATGAAAACACAGCCGACGATAATCGCTGCGAGAATCGAAACGGCTTCATAATATTCTCAACAGCCGCAGAAAGTGCTTCACAGCGTTTGGTTTTTGTTTCAGACGGTTGCATATGAATGCATATGAATCAAAACAAACACTATTTTAAGGCAGCGAATTTTGAAATCAGAGAACGAAATAGTTCGCAATACATACATCTCCTCAGAAAAATGAGACCAAGTTACTTGAAAAATGAAAGGCCAGAAACAAGTTACTTGTAACATATTTGAGCCTATGTGAGTTGCTTGCGACTTATCTCAGATCAGTGAACTTAGATGCAACACATCAACTAGATCCGCCTTCAATATGTTACATATAACTTTAATGACACAAGATAAGTCGCGAAGAACTTAAATCGGCCGAGAAGGTATTACCGAAGGTTGACAGGCGTTGCTGTCGGTTCAATAACCCAAGTTTGGGGTATTTGATCCTACACTAACAGGGAAGGCACCGCACAGCGTTTTCCGCTCGGCATGTAACGTATGCTGACGCTTCCTCTGTGTCGTGTGTCGTCTGCGCGACGTGATGGCCACTCATGGTGAATATATAAATGTAAGTTGTATGTAAAATAAGTGCAACTTACAGGTAATGCAACTTCAAATTACAAGTACCATAATATAAATGTATGTTACATGTAATATAAACGTAAGTTACTTGAGACATTCAAGTAAGTTACATTTATGTTACAAGCAACTTGTTTTTATTTTTCTGAGTACTTGTCATGTAAATGTGAGTTACTTGAATGTCTCAAGTAACTTAGGTTTATATTACATGTATGTTGCACTTATGTTACATGTAACTTGCGCACAGAAATTCACCAAGTTTTGCCATCACGGGACGCAGACAGTGCGTTGAAAAGGGTTCAAAACAAATTACTCGTAACATATCTAAAACGGTTTAAGTTACTCGCGACTTTTCTATTTTCTTTTTCTTTTCTTCCTTGACTTTTTCTTGGGACTTTTTGCTACTACATGTAGCTTACGCAGGCGCGCTGCACGCGGATTCTCGTCGACGACAGTTTACACGTAATTTAAATAGCTCAAAATGAGTCGCAAGTAAGTTACATCGGCGTAGGTATGTTACAAGTAACGTGTTTTCCCTTTTCCCGATTCTCGCATGTAGGTACATCAGATTGAGACCACACCATACACTTGTGTGAAAATTTGAATTGCAGCCATAAGCTAGAGACAACCAGATTGTCATATGCATGCTGTGAAAAACCGCGATTCCCGTAGTGCTTACGCGTGCGGGTGCGGAGCAGACGTTAAAAACGGCAAGGGAGCGTATGTCAGACGAATGGAGCAGCATCGCGCGCACTCGCAGCGCGTTGAATGATAGGAATTTCGACTTCTTACAGGGGTTAATCCCACTGAAAGAACAAAAATTGGTGGAAAAATCATACGGGATTGTGGCGGTCGGATTGCGGGGTGTGAGTCCCGCCATACGCCAGCGATCGGACCGGTGTTACTGTCCCAGTAGGAAAACGAGAGACGATAGGAAACTGATAAACTTGGGAAAATGAAGGTCGAAAGAGCACGAAGAGAGACGAGAAAGACTAGAAAAGCAAGACAAACAAAAAAACTAGAGCAACACAAGAGATAGGCTAGACAAGAGGGGAAGAAAGGACACCAGATAGAAGAGATAGGCAAAAGAGATGAGTCAAGAAGGAGAAAGGATTGAATGGTAGTGATTGGCGGTAGGCGGTTTACCCTCCAGTCACGGCCCTTTGCTCCTTTCTGGCCCTTTTGGGTTCATTTATACTTCCGCAGTTGAGTTGCGCGACGAAGTGCGATTCCATGTTATTGATAACGAGGCGCGTCACAATCAATGTTATAAAATCGCATTTCGCCGCGCCCCTGGGCGGCAGAAGTGTAAACGACCCCTTCTGCGGTTTGGAAACATTACGACCACCACCTAAAACACATCGCGGAGACAGGGAGCATGCGGATTAGAAGACAGTGAGAGAGAGGGGAAAGAGAGAAGCACAAATCTTAAAAAGGTAGGAGGCGGACGCTAGACACTCTAGGCAGGTTATAAGTACGAGAAAGACAACAGATTTAAGGGACACAAGAGGAATAGAGACAGGATATAGATAACAGTGACACCAGAGAGACCTGCTACATAATCACCTGTGAAGATTTAGAACCAGCGAAGGTATCGTCAATTTGTGGATTGGTGGAAGCCGCGTCGCAACAACGAGCGCGCGTGTGGGGTGACTTCGTTACCGACAAAAACAATCGATGGCGTTTACCGCTGAATTTTTCCATAGACAACATTCTTCCAAATCGTCTTTCTCACCTCCCTTTTTTCGTTCTTTCTCCTCAATTCTCTTTTTTCCTCTTCTCAATTGTTCGTATAGTAATCCTATATTCACACATTGCACGCTTTCTCTTTATGCATTGGACCGAATCGTTATATATTTCCAGGATTACCACACGAATAAATATAGAAAGGTTACCAGCTGAACATTCTGAGATTCTTTCTGAGACAGAAGACAAATTTTGAGACAGAGGTGGAGAATGGAAAGGAAAAAGAAAATGAAGAAGAAATAAAAGTGGGAGTACCTTGACAATGGGAAAAGCAGAGCTGAGCGATATTGATCAGTTTTTGAGCGTAACGGGCCACCCTTCACGCTCAACACGCTCGCTCTTACTAGGGCTTACCTTACATTTCCCGTGGGCTTTTATAAAACCATAAACAAGAGTGTCGCAGGTATGGGTCGCAGCACTGATAATCCGTTTTCCAAATTCCCTAAATGCCTCAGAGATTTACAGGAGAAATCAAAAAGTGGGCATTTTCATAGCATTGCGTAGATAAAAGGGGTACACGAAGTGCAATTTTCAGGATGTTCAAAAAGATTGCCTTGGATTGGGCTGAAAACTTGATTATAAAGATTGTTTTGGGTGCTGATCACGAATCTGAAGCCCATTTGTCAGTATTCTTAAAACCCATTTTATTCGGTCCGAAGCTCTAAAATGGGCGAAATTTAGCTGGCCAAAAACGACCTTTGACGATTTCGAAAATGCTACGATAAAATCGCCTTGAAACTACTACATAAGGGTCATTCGGCCTGTCTGACACGAATCTGCAACTCGTTTATCGATTTTCGATAGATTACGGTAGATTACGGTGGGTATACGGTAACTCGGTCAAAGTCTCAAATTTGGCTTAAAATTTTCACTGTGGGTGTTATTTGGGGTGCTGAACCCGAATCAAAGGTCCATATTTTGCTTTTCGAAATTGTAAGGTAAGTAACGCTAGTTCGAAGGTATGATTTCTACCGTAACTTAAAGTAACCCTAGGTCTGTCGAGGAATAGACCCCAGATTCGGTTTCAGCGCCCTAAGTAACCCCCAGTTCAAAGTTTTGAGCCAAACCTGAGACAAAACCCCGAAAATCCCCTGATAGATAGGTTTTAAGCAATAAAAATGCCATTTTTCGGAATCCCAGCAGTCATTTAGGGAATTTCAAGCACGGATTACTTATGTATTGGCACAGACCTACAGCAACGACGACATGGTTTTCCAAATCTCCACGGGAAGTTTGAAGCAGTCCCTAGTTGGTTGCGACACGGCTTCTCCCCATCCAGAAATTGAAGATATGAAGAGGATATTCGAACCAGATGACAATTTTAAGAAAAGGAGGGAATGGAAAGGAAAGAAGAAAATGAATTATAAGAAATGTGAAAATGTTGTCCATGGGGAAGTGAACAGTGAGCAATATCGATTGCTGCTATCCCTAATGGAGCCCCCCCCCCCCTCCACTACACGCTCTACACGCGCGCGCGCCTAGTTGAGAGGCGGCTCCTCTCCATCCAGAAATTGACGACATGAAGAGGCTATTCGAGCTATCATAGAGCAATATATTCTAATGGATGTTCAAATTGGGAAATGCGGTTAATACAAAATGAAAGCAATAGAGGTTAAACAAAAAGTTCTTCTGAATGTTAAAAAGGAGCGGAAACGAGAATAAACGTAGATTTTTTTTTTCCATTTAGGGGTCACATGCAAATTACGTAAAGCTTGTACTTGGAATAAATTCAAAAAAAGAAATAACTCAAAAAACAGTAACAGTTACAATATTCAAAACTCACATTATCGTGTTCAAAACAGCTGATTCGAGCTGGTCAATGACATTATGCACTCGAGTAGTGTCCACCATGGCACTGTCGAACTTCAGATCTAGATGAATAGATAAAAACTTTTTAATATCTGGATAAATAGATAAAAGCTTTCAAAAAATCAGTATTGGGCTCTATCAGTACTGGGTCAGTGTGATAAAAAGATGAGACATTAGAAATTGTAGAACTCTGACTGAATCAAACCGACATAGATTAAACCCTACGTTGGCCAGATACCACCGTGAAAAAACGACTAAATTTTAAACCAAGATCAATACGAGGCCCGTCGGAAAGAAAGAAGTGCTACCCCACTGAAAATGCGCCATAAATGAGATAACTAATGAGCAAAATATGCTGATAAGGGCGGAGTCACATAAACGACGGCTTCTTTCGGCAAGATCACGTTTTATTGAGAGTTGATTTTGCTTCTTACAATATCTGAGTAAGAACTTACAAGGAAATGCCATTCGAAGAAGGAGACCATTTTGCACAAAATTGCACTTTTTGGGATAATATTTTGACGAAAAATTCGAATTTGATATTCCTAGCCGCGCTCCGTTTGTGTGAACGGCGTTATGAGCGTTTTTAGCGTTTGACTCAAAAGCGCAACTTAGTTTGCTGATCTCTACAGCATCCTGTGATGCACCGATATCAACTTTAGACAAAAATCGTCCCACACTGTGATTGTGCCCGAAAATATGTAGTGAAGATGGCCTCAGATGAGGCTTACCAAAGCCGTAGCCAGTGCGATCATTTGGCGCAGTGGGTGTGCCCGCTGGTAATGGAAAAGTGAGTAACGAGTTCGAATCCGTGGCACGGTCGCTTTTTCTGCACTCTTGCGAAAGAGTCGTATTCATCATCTGTGTTAATGAGAAACAAAGTGCCGAAAGTGGGCGCTCGTGGGGACAACGACGGATTAAGTGAGGCAAAATGAGGACATCGAGTGAGTCATCAGGACCCCAGCCCAGTTGTTGAGGCGAGGGGCTCAACGCGGGCTTTTGTCAGACATGGGATCAGCATCATATTTTTTGGTGCTTTAAGTGCTCAGGCACAAACTTTTTCGGAGCCGAATTCAGGTCCGCAATTGTGGACTACGGCAGTTGCATCATGCGACACGTGATAATCGTGCTGAGAAAAAGGTGAATGGTGCCGAGACCAAGGGTCCCAGCACGATTATCACGTGTCGCAGGTTGAAACAGCCGTAGTCTGCCAACGCGGACCGGAATTAGGCCCCAAGAACGACAGTAGGCCTACCACGTAAAGGAATATTGCCATGGAAGCCTCCTTGAAGCCTTCGAATGATGAAGAAAAATTATTTCAAACATCCTCAATAAACAGTCAAACTTTTGCACACTTGTATTTTTGCGATTTTTCTGTAGCAGAACTCTCAACGCTGGAAATGGCTCTGCGCGTTGATTCTTCTTGGAAGGGAACATTCTCGAAAAAAACGTTTCTGTATTGCATGTTGGGTGCCAGGATCTCCAGATGAGGCGGGTGCAAAAAAATTTCGAAAACTCGAAATCGAGAAATGAAGATTCTGGTTCCGAGACCAAATTTTTTGGTTTTTTTCAAAACTGACTCTGCGAAAAAAAAGACGAGAAATTAAACAAAATATTTTTCTTGCAACGTAGCATAGTATAGCGAAGCATTCTACAAATTTTTGACCGAAAATGTTTTCGTCTTTCGGTTTCGAAAATTTTTCGCACACCCCTGATCCAGATGTGAAGAGCGTTCAGCACTAAATCGTTGTTGTCCGTCATGGCGTTTCTCCTCCTTGCGCTAGATTACTGTTCGAATGACCTCACCTCTCCAGATCAGACAGCCGTGTCCTGGGGGCTATTTATAATTGTAAGGATACGTAACAATGAGACACTTGTGACAAGGATCAGTTATGGCATTGAGAAGACAACCATATGCCAGTTTTTCATGTAAAATCGGCGAGAGAATTCATCAAGGGCCTCTATTTGTAAAGAGAACTTTGTTTAAAGGTAGTCAAGAGCACAATCGAATGCCGGCTAAGCCCTTTGGTTGGACTACCACGCAGGAACGCAAACTAATCCTTTTATGCAGGGTGGGGGAGACATCTCGTGATAGATGGCCGGTGCAGACCCCGCCCTTTCTTATTGATTGCCCTATACCGGACCTCCCACGTCTTGAAAAAGATCTATTTTAACGCGCGTGACTTGGCTAGTGTGGTAACTACGAAGGAAATCTCGGAAGATCATCCCCACCATTTCAAAGATGATGAATATTTTCTGTTCAATTCTGGCTCGTTGTCTCCGAATCTGAAATCGGATTCTGCTGCGGATACCTCTGAACGAAGATATTGGCGTTATTGAAACAACAAGAAAAGGTAAGGGCACCTATCTATCCATCGGCCAATTTTTTGGGTGTTTGAAAAAAGTTCGAATTCGACTCGAAACTTTCAGCTGGGGTTTATTTAGGACGCTAAACGCGAATCTGGGGTGTATTTGACGCTAGACTTAGGGCTACTGTGGGTTACGGTAGGCATAGTGCCTTTTAGATGGCGTTACCTGCCTTAATGATTCGAAAATTGAAAAATCGACGTCAACTTCGTGTTCAGCGTCCCAAGTAACACCCACAGAGAAATTTGGAGCCAAATCTGAGACTTTGACCAAGCTACCGTATATCCACCATATCCTACCGTAATCAATCAAAAATCGATAAACGGGTTCCAGAATACATCTAAAGGAAATTTTTGGGCCTCATCTATCGAAGAATTTCGGAAATAACATCAAATTCATGATCAGCACCTCAAAAAACCCCATAGGGAAATTTTCAGTCAGATCTGAAACGTTTTTCGGGAACGCTTTCAGAACCATACACTGTAAAAAACGCGCAAAACGAACATCTAGAAAATTCTAGTCTTTTCAAATCTGTACCTGATGCATCCCTAGCGTCTTCTCTCGAAAAAGAAGAAAACGACCTAATATTCAAGCTCAGTATGTCAGATTCCATTTCATTGAAATTTTTGAGTCAAATTCATCCAAGAGCTACAAACTTCGGCTCAGCAGCAGGAAATAGAAAAAAAGGAAAATTTGGCAGGCCATAACTTTTTTCGCAGACGTCCGCAGCAAAATCCGAGTTCAGGTTCGAAGAGAGCGTGCCAGAATTGTCCGAAAAACATTCATCAGCTTTCTGATCCGGGGAAACACCATGCGAGGTTCTCTAGTAAGCCGGGTCCAACCAACAGCAAAAGAATGGATACAATGAAGGACTTTAGGCGTTGAGGCGGTACGTCGAAGAATTACTGGTTATATCGCTGTATTGCCTAGGGTCCTCGAAACGAGCACAGTATAAATCACTCAAAGGCATCGTCCACGATGAAAACCGAATTTGGGTTTATGCGTTCATACGGACTAGTGGGCCATGACAATGTCACTCAGAAAGTTTGGAGTTACAAAACCGTCTCTGAATGAAGATTCGCTCACCTCAAAATGGCTTCCTGGGTCTGGGGGGCCGCCGGCCTTGGGGTCGATCCGTTGTTACAAGGAACAAAACTCCTGGGTTGCTGACGACGGGCGTGCCTTGACGCGTCGTAGGGCGCAATACACACGCCAGTCGATTTCGAATTCGGCATCGATCGAAAGCAGCCGGCAGCACTGGACGCAGCAGGTGGGTAGCCCATTTTATTTTGCTGAAGTCGTAGTTGAGCGGCATCCTCGGTGAATTGCTTCCAACGCTGCGCCAAGGAACGAGTCGTAAAACTGTTCCTTGCATTCTCTGCGCAACTATCCCAAGTTGATGCCGGCGCGAAATTCAAATTTGCTATGAACTTTCTAAAAATGGGTTTTTCTCAAAAAGTTGACGTTTTTGAGGGGGCGTTTCGCTACCGTTAGTCACTATAGGGATAGTACAACACGAAAGCATCAAAAACCCAAATATGGTTTTCATCGTGTACGATGCCTTTAAGGAAATCCTACATACGTCAAGTGCCATATGCCTCGTCTCAGCAGGTAGTCATTCATCTGACATTTCAGATGTACTAAGCACGCGAACTTTCACCGTAGACAAAGGGAGTACTTATAACCTCACCGTAGTCCACTCCTATTGAAAGCACTCGTCCCCTCTAAGCCGATTCATCATAATGGCCGCGAACAGTGTTTTTGAGCGTTTTTAGAATTTTTTTTCAGCGAATTATTTGTTTTTTCCAGATTCTTTCTGAGAAACAGACTTTTCCGTTATATTCTGTACCTTAGTGGCAGGTCGGAAACACCATGCGGTCAAATAAATAAATAAAAAAAATAAATGAGTAAATAAATAAATAAATAAGTTCATAATAGCATTGTTTGGAAGCCTAATGAAACTCTTTTAAAAATTTCGCCACATTATGTCCTCACCTTTAACGCTCTGTACCAGCTGTAAACTCGGCAGAATGACGTGATTTGTCTTGAACTGCTGATGCTTGAAGAGGTCCCGCATCGATTCCGATACCATTTCCAGGGCAGCGTGCACGCTCACGCACATAGACTCCCCATCTGAAAGAAAAACACCATCGTCGGAGACATTCAAATCTGATCCTTTCGAATTCCTCTTGCAACCACCCTAGTGCACGTGATCCATATCATAATAATTTTGCAGATGATCCAATTTTACCCTAGTTTATTACTCATTAAATGCTAGGAGTGCACCAGAGTGGCGCCGACCAAATTAACGCTATCCGACAACGACTTTTTCAGGTTCCGTCTCGTGGGAGCATTGCGCGGTGGCAAAAACTTTCATTTCAAACACTATTTTATCTACATCATCAATCTCGGTTTTCTATTAGCCTGCCGACTATCTTCACTGAACAGCCGAAAATTCTTTGCGGTTTCCTCTTTGCCGCCTTATACGGTTGTGTACATACTCGAGGAATGGTGGCTCTTATTGAAACCTTGGGTCAGGGTACTTGCTGCAAGAGGTCCAGACCCCTCCACCTCCCCCAAGCAGCATGATTTGTTTTATTAGAGCATTTTCTAAAATGATGCTAGTCTAATGATGTTTACATTAATTATAAGGTGTTCTAATATTTCGAAGTAAATATGATATGGGAGAAAGGTAATTTAGAATTAGAATTTACAATAGGAAATTGTAGACGATTGGCACTATCCTAGACCGGGGGGGGGCACTCAGGATTCAAGTCAGACATGAAGCGATCCACCGTTGGGTAACGCTACCAAACGAAGTGATTCTATAGAATTTTAGTAGCATTAATGCATATCAAGCTTTTTAGATAAGGTTTTTCGTTCATTCCTATGAGTAAAGAGTAAATCTTGGGTGTCCCCGTCTAGGATAGAGCGATTTTCTCACCCCCCCCTCTCGTAGCGCGACTTGGTCTTTTTTTTTGTTTTATCAGTTAAAAGAGCATTTCTAGTTAATGGAAAGATATAATCGAAATCTTTGTACAAAAAAAAACTGATACTCATTGTAGTCAGCGTATACCCCATTCAGAAAGGTCCACTTGGTCTCTCGGCGGAGCACAGGCCTTCCCCCTGTTTAGCTTTACCAGGCGGGTAAACCTGCTTTGGTTTTTTTTATAGGATTTGTATGCTGAGCCAGGATTCACAGACACGATTTTTTGTCCAAATGTCGAAAAATTGAAGCTTCTGGGATAAATATCATCGATGCTACTTTTCTGAAGCTCTCGATTGGATTAGTATAGGCCTGTACGTGAACAGCTGTCTCGGTGCTGACCGCCCGCAGCAAGCTCGCTCGCGGGATGCGGGCGGTCAGCACCGAGAAAGCTGTGCACGCGTGGTGGCTGCTGGCGGGGGGGGTTACGCCCGGACTTCCACACACCCTCCGTTTCGAAGCCAAATTCACCCTGGTCCATCGCGTGCGAGTGCGCGCGTATGCTGCGTTCCCTTCCCCCACACTCTCTCGCTGTCTCTGCCCTCGCTCCGCACACGGATGCAAAGGAACACAGTAAAATTCACTCTGAAATAGAGGGTATGTACATAGTAGACGTGTGCAATTTTCCGAAAGAGTAAATCAAACATCACATTCCTAAAATCTATCGGATTAATGTGAAATTCAATCTTTTTTTACGAGAAAGTCAAAATGCGGTAGGCCAACGATTGACTATTCCTATTATCTATAATAAAAATCGAAATTCTCATTGCTCATGACGCGTGCGGCGTGCGATGCGGCTGCCTTCTTGTGTCCTTCTTCTCGCGCTGTCTCTAATCTCCGCTCTGCACCCGCACGCGAAGGAACCATGGAAATTTATTTTTACAGCTTATATGCGTTGCGATGCCGCAATGATTGCGGGGCATTCAAAGCCGAGAATGTTGTTGAAGTCTCGAGTCTCGCACGAAGTAAGCAGCGCTGGGGTGCGTTCCAAGAACCTTCCCACGACGCCGTGGGAGTAAAAACAACCTTCTCATAGACAAATTTGCTCTCCATGGATGTGAATTATAGCTGAAAATCGCTCTCACGTGGCCGTGACTACGTTTCCATGGACGCGTTTTGCCGTGGGAATGTTCTTGGAACGCACCCCTGATTTCAGCTTTGGCTGCAGATTGGCACTGAGTTTCTCTCAAAGGATCCTCACTACAGCTATACTCTGTTTATAACGGAGTGCACAAAATCGTGGTCCGCCACTGACCCTCTACTTGTCCTTTACTACGGTAATCTACGCGTTCTCGGCCGACCCCGGTGTTCATCGGCCACCCCGTAAGAGACCGATACGCCACTACCGCCACTCACCCACCCACCGCGCTACTTCTCCGTTCAGCTGGGATAGCACGCATGAAAGCGGCGGAGAGGGGTAAGGGGGAACCATACTTACATCGTGCCACGAAAATCGCGCGCGATGTGATTTGCTCAGAAATGTATATATCATCACAATGCAGGGCGCTGCGATGGCGCGTAGCAGCTACAACGCAAACGCCGCGTGAGGTGGCTAACCTCACCGCGACTCCTCGATTCCTTTCTCGCGCGAGGCGTCCAGTGCTAGATCACGCTTGCATGTGAGACAGCATCGCTTCAAGTATGTTTTGCCCCAACACCTCTTTGGCGCCGCCGCACGCAAGCGTTGCAATTCCGATTCAAATTGTGGCGCGAACGTGCAAAGTTGTGCGTCCTATCCTAGCCGCCTTACTCGTGCATGCTACTCCTGGTGAACTTTGGGTGGCGGCAGTAACGCATCGAGCGCTTACGGGTCCGCCAATTTATACCGGGGTCAGCCGAGAACGCGTCGATTACCGTAGCAGTTGGACAGTGGGGGACCACCGGAGGACCATGAATTTGCGCACTTCGGTATAAACAGAGTATTAGTCGATAAGATTTTCTTTACCAATCACGAAATATTGTGCGAGCGTTAGAACAAAGGCTTTTCTGCAGTTTAAATCTACCGAATAGTGAGACCTTATAAAAAAAGGAAGTAGATCTTCCAAATAACGAAAACGGAATCCCTAAAATGACGAAAAGCATATGAATCACTAAAATTCGAAACTTTTTTGAACGTCCTCCGCAGATTACCCATCTGAAATATTCCCTCGAGTCCCATGACCCACATTTCTCATCGAAATTCAAATTGAAGTCAATAGACGCATTAGTGAGGAACCTTAATCCACGACACATTTTCTGGTTATGATTATTTTGCTAGGCAACCTTCTATGGCGTCAACTCCAACCTTGAATGAAGACTTAATGCGATTGGAACCACATTAAAGACCAGCCCAAGGTGAGCACATCGAACACATTTCAGTGGGTGAAATGTTGGAAGAAAGAAGGTGGTGAAATTTTCGCCCTCATTCGACGCCATCTTAGTATTTCGAATTCAAACACTATTATTTATTATTTATTTATTATAATACGTCGTTGCCGACGCGCACAGAATACAAATACCCGCCGTAGGCAGGCCAAAGCAATTATAGTAATAAAATACACACGGCAGTTAGCCAACATTTGTAATTTGGAGCTAATAAAAAGGGCCACGAATCAAGAGTGTATCATCAGGAAAGTACGTAGAGCAAAGATATCACGGTCATTAGTTGTTATGGACTTAGCCATTCTGAGTTGAATCAGGGTAAATTGAATTTCGAGAGCTAGAATGGATATGCAGGAAGACTGTAATCAAGCAGATCTTAATTCAATTAAAATGAGTTTCAAATTGAAAAACCATCGTGATCTATGATATACGAGTCATTACATTTGTAGGCCCTACCCACGCGTATTCCTAGGACGATGTGTCCTCCCACCACTGATAGGTATCTGGGCAATAATTCTTTATATAGAGTTCAAGAAGGTATTGTTATGTAGGGGCTGGTTGTAGGTACTCTATGCTCGATTGGATCCTTTATAACCGAGTTCTAGCTCAATATATTGTAATAGTTTCGCGAACGATGTATACAGAGAATGGGCAAATTCTTGGCTCGGAGCTTGAACAACGAAGACCTTACAAGAATCAAAAAGGGAACTAGACTGATGATTTACACAGTTGAATACGTCGCCGAGAGCATCTATATAATAAAGGAATCGAATCAGAGAAGAGTTCGTCAAGTCAATCAAGCATATCATAGAGCCGATATTTCCAGAAAAAAAGCTTGCACAGTATCCAGCAAACTTCCATTAATAGAGTGTCCATTTATGAACCATACGGAATCAGAAAAATCTAGAAATCAGAAATGTTAAGTACTTCTAGGACATCCATTTTCTTCAGGCGCCTCCTAAAAATTGATGCATTCTGAGCCTCTAAAACGCCGTCTGGTAACATTTGTAACCATCTAGCCCCACGCGAGAATAGCGAATTGAGTAACTTGGATTGATGGGATCTACGAAAAGAATTGAACTGTATCGAAAAAATACCTGTTCTTCCTCTACATGGTCTGAAAGTCCAATATTTACTGGATCTCAACTTCAATTCACCTCGAAGAACTTTGAAACAAAAGATCATGTCGTTCAACACGCGGCGATAAAGTAAGCTACGCAGTTTGAACATGTTCAACCTCTCTCTGTAACTTGGCATAGACAATGGGGATACAGAGTTAGGAGTACATCTATATAGTAGAATACGAGTGAAGGTTTGTTGAACCTTTTCTATCTTTAATTGCTATTAGAGAATACTGGAAAATTTTTGAGTAGCAATGTTGGCATTAAATCTGCAGTGCGTGCCTTTGACTCGCGTACAGAGTCAAGTCGTAGCGGGGCCGTCTGTTCTCTGGTGAATCGAGGGGAACACGGCATTCACAAAGAGCATCTTTCCCCACCAACAGAGCCTATAGTATCCCTAAAATGGGTGGATTCGGAGTCCTAGTAACGCCGCCAACGGGGCGGCGTTACTAGGACTGTCAAAATATTGCCCGCAAGGGTCCGAGTGATACTTCGCACGGAGCCTAGTGATACTTCGCGCAAACTTGGTGCACCTATGTCATAGCATAGAGCACCGAGTTTACGCCAACCTCCAATAGGAAACGCAAGGTATTACAAGGATTCATGCCGACTGCATATACACAACTATGCACCTTTGGAATATAAAAAAACTTCCCGATATTCCACCCTTAATTTCATGCCACAAGGTACTGTAACTCTGGGGGCTAGTGAAGGACATTAGTCGGAAAACTAATAGAACGAGAAACTCCTTACCGGGTATATTTGTGTTGACATCAAGAGCAGCACGGAGCCTCGATATGAACATCGAAAAACGCTCAACATCACGTCTTACTACTGGTGCGATCTGTAGTACCCATACATAACTCAAAGGAAACTTGTGAGTTAACAAGATAATTTCATAAATTTACGAATTTTCGGAAAGTTTTTGACAGATCATATCCATCAGCGAATCCCAAGATGAACCAATATAAATAAGAATTTTCGAATTCTTCCAAAATCTTTAATTGTTTTCTGCATCATCCTGTTCAAGCAGTCAACTCTGAGCCAACCCCAATTACATATTAGAGATTGTCTTGAAGAGTCCCGCAGAGTGGATCCCAAGAGAATTCCAATCCTTACACACTATAAAGTCGACATTATTGGAAAGGGAAACTCATAAAAGCTCCAGAACAAACAATTTTGCACCCCCACAAAGCATTGTGATCTGTAACGGAGGATTCCTGCTGGTGATTACTGAACAATCGGGAAATTAACGAAAACACCAGTAAAAATAAATTTCATGACAACTTACCCGACTGTCCAGACCATAGTCGACATCGTTCGACGAGCAAACGCTACTCGCCGACGACATTCTCGCGGAGCACGAGAAAATTCAGGATTCTACCCTGAAACACGAACACTTAAATTTCTTTAAACTTCTGGGAAACAGTCAATAACACCGATGAAATCCGGAATGACAAGGAATTCTTAAAAAATAACGCTCGAAACACTTCCGGAAGAAAAACAAAGGAGATGACAAAGGAAGTACACATTATTTGACGATCCGGCATTTTGCCAGAAAATAAACTGTAATCAGAAGTTCTTCTAGGAGTGTTTCAAAAACCAAGTTTTAAGCAGCTAAAAAGAACTTCGAATCGCATTAGGAGGAGATTTCCTCAGTTGGTTCAACGCATTTACTAGGAACCAAACCGTTTTTAGGGTGTTCAGAAAACAGTTCAGGATTTTGAAAGAAACTTTTTTCTGGTGTTTACTTCAGGTCAAACACAAAAAATTGCAGTCCTTTTATCGGTTTCCAAGAAAACGTCGACAGGACTGGTCCGAAGTCTACCGCCGGGGGCGGGAGAAAACTCGACTGATGATGACACCCGGGATGTCACCGTTGGCCTACGGTGGATATACGGTAAGTTAGTCAAAGCCATGGATCTTGTTAACAACTTATCTTTGGGGTCGATCGGGAGTTGTCAACGCTGATATTAAGTCCAGTTATCCATTTTCGGCAGACTTTGTAAGATTACGCCAGCTAAAGGCATTCTATGTATCTACGGTAAACAACAGTAAGCCCTGGAATATCGGGAAATGGAGCACATATTCCGAACAGCGAGTAACCCCAGCAGCCGCGAACTCAGATTCTAAAACATTCTTGAAAGTACAACTAAATTGATTATGTTTGTCCTTTGGTCGTTTTGGTACAAATGACCAACCTGACCAAAAGTGAATTCCTAGAGAGCAAGATGGAATGGAAAACTTTGCATGAGAAAAATATCTGAAAATTCAAACATGGAACATGCTCAATTAATAGCTAAGATAAAAAACCATTCGAAAGCACTTTTGAGTAAGCAAACTGAAGAACCTTTCGACAACTTCTTGGCTACTACAATATTGCTCGTAGGCTTTGGTAAGAATGCATGCAGGGCGCTTTCTCGCCTTTTTAGCTCCCTTTCCTTAAAACTTCCTTCAACTTCAGTGTTTTCCAGACCCGAAAACAGATTTAAATTTATGATGAGGAGAACTATTCAACGATATGATGATTTCTAGGGTTTTCAAAGATGGCGCCACAGATGAAACGGGACTATGAAGCCAGCGGAAGTCGTGGGGACGAGGCGTTGAAGCTAGGGCTTTTACAAGCGTTACCATTCACCACTGCAGACAATCGTGGCGGGACCACCTCGCCATCCGCTGGCAGCAAGCCAGGGCAGCAAGGCGGCCTGTCCGGAACTGGCTTGCGGCAGCGAATATGAATGTTTTTAGTCGTCTTTTGCCTTCCGGGAATTTATTAGTTTATCAGTCTTCGTCAAATCAAATGAAATGCACGTATAAGGCTGCAATGTAAGGCTAAACAACACGTCGGGGCATAGGCTACTCACGCTCCGACGACCAATTTCGCTGGAAGGATAAAGCAAACTGAGCGTAGTGTAGCAGTCGCCGCGACACCGTTGTTTCTTAACTTGCAGCCAGCAGATAACGAGCTGGTCCCGCCACGATTGTCTGCAGCGGTCAACGGTGACGCCTCTAAAAGTCCTAAATTCAAGGTCTTGTGCCGCGGGGCAGTACTGCCACTGAGGATAGACAACGACGAAATAGTGCGCTATTGGCGGGAGGAAACAGACGCGGACGCGTCCAATACGCCATGGTACCATAAATAGATAGCTGGCTGATTGCCAAACCTTTCAGTTCCCAACGAAACCCCAACAAGGGCTACACCATTGAGTAGCCCTCAAGGCCAGGATCATGAATATCGCACTAGTTTTACTCAAGGTTGAGTTTAAAGCAAGTCATTTAAAAAGGACAAAAAAAGACGTGAAAACGTGTCCTCGCGGGCCTTCTGACCAAATCCTACGAGTGGCGTATTGTAGAAGGGCTTGGGAAAGGGACACCTATAATTTGTATTACTACATAGCAGCAAGGGCACCCCCGAAGTTACTTATGCACTTCATTTCGCTCACTTCGGACTACGCCAGAAGTTTTGTCCTTGATAGCGAGAAGGACACGAAATGATGTGAGAATGCGGAACAAATGCCCAACAGAAATGAAAAAAAGCATAATGTGGAAGAGCTATAGGGGTAAGGTGGTGGGCGAGATAGCCAAGGAGTGAATGGGCTAATAACCTTCATTGACACTCACAGCGTAGAATAATAGTGTCAAAGATCATGATGAAGACCACTAAATCCAGCCTTTCAGAGATATGAGTCAGACTAGTGAACCAAAGAATTCCCTCTCTCCAGTGGAATTAGTCATCCTCGAGCTCCTTTGTTCACGTCACAAATTGTTACGCTGAGATTATGAGACCAATATACGAAGGATCATGGAGATCAAGAATTTTTCGCAGAATTCCTTCAAAATGATGGCTACGCACAAGAAAATTTGAAAAAATAAAGGTATGCATGTATTTAACCAAAAAAAAAACGAAGGCTTCATGATAAGGCATCTGTATAAGTATAGCGAATACGTAACATAATACTCGAACATCTGCAAAGCAAAGCCACTGATGATCTGGGCGAACTCAATGAATATTCGCAGTGTAAATCGACAGAAAAAAATCACAGAACAGCATGGCAAAAAAAGAACGAGCTTAAAGGACACTTCTCTGAAAACATAAAGGTAGAATAATTATAAGAAAGCGTGACTAGCAATTTCAGTGTGGTTAACCCAACAAAAGTCCATAATTTTTAGGGTTTTTGCGATGCTGGTATGAAAAAGGTGCCAAGCAAGAAATTAGGTAACATACATAAATAAATAAACTCCATAACATTCATATGTACCTACATACACAAAGCGCCTGATGCACATTTCACTCGAAGGATCCCAAATATAGCATTTACAGTTTACCGCAGCGGTCAAAGGCGTTGGCGCCGTTGCGCACACTATTCTACTAAGTATTCCGTAGCCGTGGCTGGCTCGGTCCCAAGATGGCCATTAATCAATAGGCGAAACAGCTCTTGATTTGGGGTGGATTATTGTTACACTTTTTTATTAAGTGCATTGATCTTTTGACTTCTATACGTCGTCCGAAGTGGGCCAATTGAGGTCAGTGCTCGTGTCCCTCTCCCAAACCTAGATCTCAAAAACTTATCAACTCGAGAAAGTAGTCCTTCGAATAAATTTTTCTTTCCCACCAAATTTTGTCGAGGAGACTATTTGGAGGATGCAGGAAACCAATTTGAGATTTGTCTCGGGTTTTCCGAATGATCACGGTAGTTTAGTGCATGTACATAGCCCTGCTCCATTTCGCCCTCATCAACTGCCGAAGCCGTGAAAAAAAAACACAAAACAAACCTCATACTCGTTTTCAAAACCTCAGATTATGTTCATTAGATGATAAATTTTCGGTTTCTACTGCCGCTTTCAAGCTTGTATATCTTTGACATCTAGATTCAGGAAAATGACATTCACAGTTTTTACTACTAATCGCATGGTCATCCTAGCCAGGTACTTCATTTCGCTAACTTCGCCACAAAAAGCGTAGCATCAAAAAGAAGCTTCTTGGGTCATGATTATTTCATTGGTTGATGTCGTAATTTCAGCCAGGTCCATGTGTACTCGTATTTTTCATGATGACTTGAAAATTTTCATGTTTCTTGTATTATGGTCAATCCTTTCACACTATTGTCTTATATAACATATTTAAATAAATAAATAAATAAAATATGAAATAAATAAATATAAATGTACACCCGGGTGTACTATTTTTCAACCTCCTCCAAAAGGGGAGTTCAATAAGTTCATTAGGCAAACCCAAAATGGGGCAATAATGAATTGCTCGGCGAACAATAAGAGATGATCATCAATAAAGTCACTGTTTAGGTCCTTCTCGAGATCAATCTCTTCGAAAGCAGTTCACGTCCGATAGGAATGGGTCCCTAATGTTTTTCAGCTCAGGAGGAGGCTCTAATAGAGGGGGTTTTCAACAAGAGGAAATACGGTAAATAAAACTTTGCTGAAATGGATTTTCTTTGTTAGTATAGTCGAATTTCGTATTTTAATTTGTAGATGCTCGTAGATATTCAAATATTACACAAAAAAAAAATGAAAAATTCAAATTAATTGGAAAACAAAAGAGAATTCATATTTTTGAGGGGCGACAGATATCAAATCTTCAATAGTCGAGAATAAAAATTTGAGAAAAACCGAACATTTGAGATCGAGACGGAATTGAGTCATTGATAAAGTAGAAAACCAGCATTTTTCGATAAGCAGACACTCACGATTCGAGAACTCTTAGAAGTCCATCTATAGACGTTCTGAAAAGAAGAAAAACCGCAAACGTGCCATATCCGACTGCTTGAAAAGTAGAAATCGAAAAAAGTTTCACAGTCAGTAATTGTATAGCAGTAGGAAGGGAAAGACAAAAGTCATTCATACTACTGGCTATTACAAAACTAATAAAATACACCAAGAACAAGCTTGACAAAATTTTTTACGAGTTCATTACGCCCTAACAGGCACAGGAGCCCCAAGAATTAGTTTTGCAGATTATACGCTTGTCTTGAAGAGAATCCCTCGTTGATCACAGCGGTACCTCTGAAATCGCTCAAAGCCCCCCATAAACGGCACTATCGCTCCTGAAAGATGCCTATATTTTTCGGGCGAGAATTTGGTGGACGAGTTGTCGCAATTCTGTATTTCTCTCCATCCGCAGTCGCGCACGAGAGCGTACCATAGTGGACAAGGAAGTGAAGACCAAAGACCAGATTAGAAAATATCGATCCATCTAGATGCTACTGAGTTGAAAACTAGGCCCGTGAAAGAGACTGAGGGGGTCGGGCCAGTGGTGGTAGCGTATATCTCGCTCATTTGGAAGAATTGAGATCCTGCACCTGGCAAGCGTTTTACAGGAGGGGACTAGTGCACTATTACATGAAAATTGCCGAATTCGTTTCTGATGGTGTGCAGTGCCTTTAGGCGTTAGAAGAACTTTGCCAGACAAGTCTGCCGGGGCTTTTCAGTGAATATCGGCACTCTTGGTCAGATAGAGTAACGGAAATGGAAGGAGTACTCCAAAAGGAACTGCGGAAATGAAGATATAAAATCATTTACAGTCGATATGGATCCTAGTGCTACTTTGTGTCCCCTATTGAAGGTTGGCGCAAAACTCATTGTCATATGCTAGAACATAGGTACACCGAGTTTGCGCCAACCTTCCTTGGGGAACGGAAAGTAACACTAGGATCCGTGCCGACTGTAAGGAACATTTGGCGATTAGAATAGTAGCTATGAGTGAACAACAGGATGTCTGCAAGTTATACGCATAGATGAGTAAATCTGAAAGCTGTTGTTGGGGCATTCAATAGAAACAAGATCACGGATTCCCACCGAAATCATCCCATGGAGCCGGAACGTATCAACGCGAAGAGGTCTTCTTCACCGCAACAGCCCTGCGGCTGCTGCTGCTGCTGTTATGTGACGATGATGACGGGTGGTTAGAAGCGAGTTTTCAATGTCTCACCGAGACAAGATCCATTAATACCACACACATATACACCACACACATACTTTCCATACTATAAATCATGATACTGTCCATAATCCGGGCCGACGGGGTCGTATTTGAATAAGTCGGAGGGTCGTATTGAGTGTCAACCAGAAGAGAAGTGATGATAACACAGCCTCTAAATCTCAAACCGTCAGATACAAAAACCAACAGCAAAATAAGAAAATAGAGGTCGCTAAGGGCACAAGCGGATAACATTGAAGGCCGTGTCCAGCTCTGACAAAAACCCTAAATAGATCCTAATTAGCTCAATCCTTGTTGACAGTTTGATGCGCGCGTGTCCTACTAACTGTCGATGAATAGATCTTGAGAGTCGAACCAGACAACCCAAAGTTCTGATGACTAAGAGTCCCACAACGAAAAAATATCCGAATACTCATCTACCTATCCGAGCATTAAATTCTCAGACAATCAAAAAACTACGCTATTCAAAGCAAGTCATAATCTTCCGCTCCAATGAGCTTGATAAAAGTTCGAGTCACAAGTTTCTGATTAGTTTTGAGTCATAGCCTTCACATGCTTCTGTGCTCTCAAGGCAAGTACACTACCGCTCGTAAGGTTTGGTCAGGGGCGGCATGCATGAACGCTTGGGTATCTTTCATAGTTCTCACCGCAAGCGCGGCACGCGCGTGCCCCACGGTGAAAAGCCTCATAGTCTAGCACTGAGCACTCATTCCGCGCGTGCCGCGCTTGCGGTAAGGACCATGTATGAAAGATGACTTATGAGGACGGCAGAGAGACGCTTCGCTTTCTACGCGCGAAGCGTCGGGCTAGAAGTGACCCAAAGCACATGCCTTCCCTATTGCCTAGAGACGCAGCCTCACTGCGCACGGCGAGCTGCCACAAGCTTGCATCCATTTCGATCTTATTCGTTTTTACTTTTTAATACTTTTTAGTTTTCCTGGTGCCATCGTAGCAGGGGGGGTTGCACTTGGCCACGCCCAGTTTTTGGTGCCACAATGACTTTTCCGATTTGGGAAGGTGAGAAAAACGTCGGGTCGCTTCGCGCATAGGACGCGTAGCGACTCTCTGCTCTAATCATAGGCGTTCATGCATGCCGCTCCAGAAGGCGATCCGGGGCGTGTTTTCGCGTCTTTAGCAAATTAAAGGCAGGGTTCGCGATAAAAACGAATTTTGAGCTCTCTGCATAAAAATGTAGATTTGGCCATCACAAAAGTAAAAGTAATTGAAAAAACCCGGAAATTCGCGGGAAAAACGCTCAAAAACAAAGCATAACGGCTAATTACTGGTGTCGGCCGGCCTCCTAATTAGGGCGATTTTCATTAATGCTTGCTTATCCGGCATATATTTTGCTGTTCAAGTAATCAGTAGTCTCCAGAAGTGTTCAGAAATCACTTAAGAAGCAAAATAAAAATTGACAAAACAGGCCTAATCTCAATAATTGGGGGCGGGAGGACACCAAGCCATAACTTTCTCCTGAGCGTTTTTCTCCAATTTTCACTTATTTTCACTTTTGTGATGGCCAGATCTATCATTCTACGGTGATAGCATAACAGCCGATTTTATCGAGAACTCTGCCTTTGAAGAAAGACGGCAAGAGGGTTCCCGTGCGCATTCTTGTAAAATCTGGCGAGAGGTATTTCTAGTGCCTTGAGATGCTTTATCCAAAATTCTGCTCTAAAAATGTGATTCTAGAGAAACCACGCAATTGAAATACTAAAAATCGCTTTGAAACAACTTTTATACAATGTTTATTGAATGAAGTTAGGAAAAGCAGGTGAGAGGCAAGACACGGAACTTGATCGGCGAAAAACAGCCATTGCTCTCTGAACGACCTGATGCCCGAATTTCGATTGTTGGGAGACTGAACCATTTGATCGCAACTGACCCGCATAGCAAAATAGAATCAAATTTTCTTTTCTGAACTTAGCGCTTCAACTTTGAGGCTGCACTACTAAATTTGAATAAAGGTATTCTTTGTGATGAAAACCGTATCCTAGTCTACGATGTTTTCTGAGCAGGCGAGTCCACGAAGTAGAGATGCATATGCGAAAGTCTCCTCAAAACTCTCATATGTCCAAGAAAACAGTGCTAAAAAAACTTCTTGAATATTTATTCGCGCCTGTTTGGTGTGTTTCGCGCACTGTAGACTCTCGACAATCAAACAGTCGGGAATGGTTTTTCGCTTCAGAATTTCTAGGTAAGTGACGTTGTTTTCTGTTCCTTGCACTGAAAGTCTTAAAAAATAAGAGGGTTCAATGTACATGTTGGGATGTTAGGTTCTTTCGAGATAAGGAGTATTAGAAAAATTCGGCGATTATTCCTTTAGTGGAAAGAACGATGGAGAACTGTTACAGTTAAGTCCGTGGCTTGCTGCCTCGAGAAAAGACATTTATATCTCACCCGCGGCTGTAGCAGGCGATATAAATCTCACCGGCGGCCGGCGGTATGGTAAGCTGATCAGCTGCGCTCTTCCCTCGGTCTGAATCGATTATCGGGCCGGCCACGCGAACGCCCTTGCCAGCAGCGGTTGAGATTTAAGTTTTTTTCTTGAGAAAGAAAGCCGCGGACCGAACTATGTATGTATGAAGTGGGCGGGATGATGCAATGGGTCAGCTGATGCGTGGAGTTTTTCCCCACTTTGGGTCCCTCTGAGAAGAGGACGGAAGTTTGATGGGCTTTTTTTTCTTCGGTCTTCCGTCCTTACTCTTCTCTTAGTGACCCAAAGCTTACTTCTCTGCGAAAAAAAGGGCGACTTGGTCATCGTGAACACTGCCCTAAACATGCTACAAATCAAGCAGTCTTAATCTGCGTGCCTATCGATTTGAATGAAAAGCTCGGTGAAGTTGAACTTATCTCATTGGATCAGTGAAGGATTACATGCTAATCCAAAAGAGCTAGCAGAAATCGGTGGAAACAGTGAAGTTTTTTCTTGAGTGGACGCAACCACGGACCCTACAAGGTCTGAATGTGGCACGGTTTTCTGAGATGCTCTAAGCGTGGATTTTAGAGCCCTAGTCGCACCGAGCAGGAAGCAGAGCCGCCTGACAGTTCTGCTCAATCCCCCATTTCTGCGCAACTGCTGTTGCTGTTCGGGCGACCTGGAGAACTTCGGATAGAAACAGCAGTATCCCGAACAACAACTGAAACCGACCCGCAGATTGGGAGAACGAGTTGAATTGTCAGGCAGCTCGAGACTGTGAATCGCCTGAGATTGATACAGAGCCCAGCGAGGCTGACCAAAGTTATTGGGCAGAATACTCTAATGGTCAGAATTTTACCAGACTTTTTCTCTACATAGATGTACTGGAAGGTTTTCTGTAAATAACGGGAGCGAGGGAGACTGACTGCAACGGGCGACATCTGACGAATTATGAAGTTCCAGGACAGAAATAAAAACTATCCTTTCAGGGCATCATTACGAGAGGAAACCTCTGATTGCCATCATTAAATTATATTTTTGCAAGAAAAACTTCTCTGAGTTTTCATGTTCCAAATCTTATTAAAAGTTCTGATTTTATCTAATTTGGGTTGGACCTAGTTAAAGGCAGTGTTCACGATGATTTTCGTTTCCGAGTTTTCTACTTAAAACAATGCGTTGGCCACCAAGTGTTACCAAAATTACGAAGATACGGCTTGAAACGCACTAAAACGTCTTTTTTCAGTGACATCATTGTCTGGCCTGGACTAGTTGTCCGATTGGATGAACATGTTCACGGTAGTTGTCACCGGTGAAAAATGGGTTTAATCAAAAATGGAAGAAAATTTTAGACAAACAGCATCAGCTAGAGTCCGAAGGAAAAAACAGAGCAACAGAGAGCAGCGAATTCCAAAAGACGGGTCCACAAAATATTTCATTGTCACAGCGAACAGTTCCAGTGAGAGTAAAAAGGTGGGGTGAGAGTAAAGAATTTGGTGCCCTTCTGAGTCGTTTTTCTCGATTTCTTCGTCATTTCAGTTCTAACCGGAGGGCTAAGCAATCGAATTAGCCATTAATCTCAAAGTCGAAGATTATTGTGAACACTGCCTTTAAGAAGGGCTGCACTGGTCTTGTGGTAGAAATTGCTGCGACAGTGCCGTCACAGTACCGTTTCGGCTTCTACCGGCACCGAACCGGCACTAGAGTGGATCTGCAGCGGCAACGTCGTAGCGGTTCTGCTATCGGTCAATTCGCCTTTACAAAAATAGGACCGACTGCGAGTAACCCGACCAGAATTTATGATGATTATTAATACGATTAGGCGGGGCCAATGAATAAAATCACGCGAAACACGCGCCAAACAGGACAGTGCATCGTAGTAGACGCGGGTGGGCTGATGCATCCACGCGGGGCCTATGCGGTTGTAACACGGTATCGTTGCGGTGCTATCGCGGCACTACCGCGGCGTTGTCGAGGCTAAAGACCCTGCAACGAGATCAGCTCGCCACTGTGACGATCGCGGCTCCGCCGCGGCACTATCGCGGAGCTATTGCGGCACAGTCCATGGTCGCGGTACTTTCCCGGCACACAGTCGCGGTTAGTTTTTTCAGAGTCGTTCTCCGGAATACTAGAGAGAAAACTTCGGAACTGCTGAATGGTGCAATAGAAAACTTTTTTGATTTTTGTGTTTCATTAATCATTCAGAAGACGAAAACGATTCTTTATTACTCATTATGTACGTCGGATAAGTCGACAGGGAGCTGTCCGTCGGATCGGTGTATGCTCGAACAGTCTGCGTCTCTGCGTGTCTATGTACGACATGTGCAGTTTCTGTGATTTCGGCAGAAAAAAAAAGCGGAACAAGGAACTATGACGAATCCACAATATGCAATCTCCTACCTTGTAGATAAAAGGGTATTTGTCGCAATTGTTACTACCCCTTAAATGTCCTCGTCGGAGTGAAATTCTGGTTTTCTATTGCGGAAAACCACGTTCGAAACACCCAATGCTAGCAAAATCGTGCTTGGACCGCGATGACCCGACGCGGTTATCATCCTGCTGCAAGCTGCAGCAGGACTCCGCAATCGCGGACCAAAAATCTGTCTGCTCCAATAACGAGGGTAAATTGAAGAAATCTGCATTGATTTATGCGCTCAAAGTTTACACTAGCCATCGGACATTTCACATGGGACAAACCAAAAAAAAACCTAGATTACAAAAATACATTGAGGCTGATCATAAGTCCTTAATTTCAATCGAAAAAATTGAAAATTTAGAAAAAAAAAACATTCGATCAATAAAAAAGCTATTCTCGCAATTGAATAACAGGTAATGCGATCTTTAGCTGTCAGGTAACTGTCCGAAAAACGCTCTAATCTCTAAATCGAATTGACCTTGAAGGTACGACCCAAGACACATGCGCCACGCCTGTTAAACGACCACATTCCGAGCGTTCAAAAACCCACAGATGACCACTTAGCAGCAAACATCACTGCCGTAGCCAAACTAGATGAATCAGAGATATCAAAGCTTATCAGATTGCGGGACTGATTATACTTTGCGTGCACTTACCGGAATGGGAACAACTGCTGTAACAGAGTATATCAGACAAACGAAACTTTTCAATTAGACGAATAATAAATCACTTTTCCGAATAGTCGAGTGAACAAAATATTGAATATTTGAGTTTTCCGACTAGTTGGATGAATTGATGATTAGCTGGATTCCGTGTTTTCCAAATAGTCGAATGACCAATTTATTCGGATTCCGGGTTACGCGAATAGTCGAGTAGAAAAATGACTCGCATTCCAACTTTCCGAGAAGTTAAACAAATAAATTAGTTGGATTCAGGGTTTTCCGATAAGCCGATTAAAAGAATAACGTGTTTCTTATTCCGGGTTCTCCGAATGGTCGCACAAACTAATTTATTCTGATTTCGGCTTTACCGCATGGTCGAATAGTCGAGTTATTTCAATATTCGATTATCGGGTCGGATATTCGTTGACATACTCTATTGTATACATTGTATACATCAAAATGAAAAAAAAGGTAAGAGAGACATGCATAGGGCAGCAGAGGACAACGATAAACAGAGAGAGACGGCTAAATACGGAAACTCAAAGCAATTTCAGACGGACATGCCTAAGTCCAATCGTCGAAAACAATCTTTGATGGAGGCCGACAAACTAGATTTTTTCGACAGTTTAAAGAGCTGTGAAAAATCGAAGAAAAGCGAAGAAGATGTAGTCTGTATAAACGAGACTGTCCGCCCACGAGGTCGGCGTGCGTGTCGAGCAGCCTTCGTGAGAGCATTTTTAGTCGATTAGCAGGAATGTCAAGAAAAGTTCAATACCGCCGCTATCCAAGGGAAGAAATGGGCGAAGTGGGCAAAGTGGGTAACTAAAGCGTCTTTCGACCACATCTCGCCTCAAGGTGCTCCGTTTTCAATTTCGAAAACGTCGAAATGTACTGCATGTCGGGATCTAGTCGATCGTGTAAAAGTATTCTGCGAAATTCGAAAGCAACATTATTTTTCGAGGCGGAATACATTTCCATTTTGACCATGCTAGAGATCGCGCACGGTTGTTTTTGACCAAATGGGTTCGTTATGTTATGATAACATTATCAAATTCATAACTACATAACTCCATCTTAAAAAAGCGATTTCATGAGTGAATCCCGATTTTGTGCCTAATACTTGGATAGATTGTGGCACGGCGAACATTTTGGTCCTTTCAAAATCGAAAACGGAGCACTTTGAAGCGTGTTGTGGTAGAAAGACGCTTTAGTTGCCCACTTTGCCCATTTTTTCCCTTGAATAGCGGCGGTATTGTGCCCCCAAAAAATAATACCCCAGTCATCTGTTTGCAGCTGTGGAAAGGCTCGTTCGAAAGATGGCCGCTCGACACGCATGCCGACCGCATGGGTGGACAGTCTCATTCGAAAAGGCTTGAACTTGAAGAAGGCGAACACGATGAGCACCTTGACAATTCAATTGTTGAAATTCGCTCATTATAGAGACCGTTCTCAGGCGATTATCGGCCCCGAGCCCCCTGACAGTTCGGCTCGTTTTTCCAATCTGCAACTCGGCTCCTGTTGCTGTACGGGCCACTGCTGTTGCTTTCCGGGCCACTGCTCTTGCTGTCCGGGCTATTCCGGTTGGCCCGAACAGCAACAGCAGTAGCCCGAAGATTGGGAGAACGAGCCGAACTTTCAGGCGGCTCCGATTCCTATTCGATGCGGCTCGGGGCCGAGAATCGCCAGAGTTACTTTATCACTCAAACAGGTATTTCCTCGATAAAAACGGAGATTTAGAAAATGAGAGTAAGAGTGAAAAAACTGTGGTTGGGCAGAGGAAATCGTCAAAAACTGAGTGAACACAACCAAGAATTCTTCGGGTTTCTCGTAACTTGTCTATGAATATTTCAAAATATCACGACATTGATCTTTCAGCCAACCGTGGTGATATGGTCTCTTTCTGAAATTTAGTCCAGCGAATGGACAAGGAGCGGTACTAGCAGCTGGCCGTGCGGCGTTAGGGACACCAACGGCTAACGGGGCTTCGTTCGCGCGCGACGATCTTGACCTGTCTCCTGAACGAGAGTTTTTTTGGCAGTTCACAGCCATAGATGGAAAATTATATGGTTTCGACCTCTTTTCTGATTTTTTTTAAATAGAATGATATAGGCGCACCATCGAAGCAGTGCCCTAATCCGCAGAAATCGCACCACAACAACAAAAAAAAATTGATAAGACGAAAATTCAAACATCCGAGAATGGCAATCAATTTCTCTTAGTTAGTAGATTACAGTAGCGTCTTCAAAACAAGAAAATTCGCCTCCGTGATAGATCTACACATACAAAAGAATTTCAAACCGTGCTCAACTTCGAATATTTATTTTAATGACAATTTTTATGCGGAAAAACTAAAAAGGAGAGTCTTGGTTTTTTTTTCGCATGCTCTATCAAGCTATGAAGAAAGAAACCGCAATGTTTCCGTTTGTTCCTACAGTACCTCAATTTTCGGGCAAGTGATCTGGCATATCATTGGTAAGGTCTATGGTATACTTTGTCGCTGTAATGAGCGACAGGCATGCAATCTAACACAAATCGTGGCGGGACCCGCATCGGAGCAACGGCAACGGTCGTCCTAGGAACAGATGTCGCGTGTGGGTCGCAGCGACGTGTCGCGGAGGGCTGATATACTGCAAATGTGCCATAGCCTGTCGCTACCACTGTCGCTGTCGCTCTGCAGTGCACTGCGACAGCGACAGATTTAAAGGACGAGAGGCGGTCGCTGTCGCTGTGCAGAGCGACGCGACCGTGTGTCGCAAAAGTATACCATACCCCTAAGCGATGATCTTTTTCTGTCTTATGCTTATTTGCGCTCTCCGCATACCCAGGAGGTTCCCGGATTCATAATTAAAATTGAAAAAGGCTGCCAATACTAAGCAATACTTTATGAAATAATGTCAATACATTATGAAATATGTAATCAAATGAATGATCGATTGATACTCGAATGTGAATCAAAATATTTCAGATAAATTTATATATTTAAGAAAAATCATTAAAAGGAAGAAAAAGGAGAAAAAGAAAAGAAAAGAAATAGAAAAAATATTAAAAATAAAAGAAAAAAGAATGATACAAATCAATTAACATATACTAATCTAGTTTTCTAATTGGTCGGAAGTTGTTATGAAGCTACAAACTGCTCGGGAAAATAACTGTCGTCACCGGCAGATCACAGTTGTTTAAACGTACTACTTACTCAGGCAAACCATCGCTCCGAGCGGTACCGGAGAGCTACTCGAGCGGCGCTGCCTCTCCGCTCCGAGCGAAAATTAGCCATCTACTCGGGCCACAGCAGCCGCTCTCCGGGCCACAGCAGTATCGCTCGGAGCGATCTTCGGTCCCAACTGGCACTGCGGTTTCTGTTCGGGCGATTTTCAAAAATTTCCTAATTGCTATTTTTTCTTTATTTCCGCCTCTTCTGGAGAGGATTAAGCCTGCTAAGAGGATAAGGTACCTGTTACAGCCTGTGGGTCAGGAGGTTAATCCTGCCACAGGCCTCAACAAGGATACCATCCCAGCATGGTCCGCAATGAGGAAGCCTTCCCCACCGCGGGCCATGGGGGATCCCCTCGGCCGCCAAAAATTGTCATCCTGAGAGTGATCCGAGGTCACCTCTCAAGAGTGGCCTCGAAAGGCCAACTACCCATCTACACGAGGCGAGCCGCCTTTTATACCCGCAGGATTGGTTGTTCTTTGAGTGATAACGTGGCTCGCACGTTATCACTCAAAGAACAACCAATCCCGCGTCTCTCTATCTCTGGCGATGGCACCGCTGTGGCCCTGAGAGCGGCCGGAGAGCGACCGAGGGGCGAACTGGCACCGGACAGGGACCGCGGTGCCAGTTGGCCCCTCGGCCGCTGTCCGGGCGATGACGTCATATTTGGGAGGAGCCGGTCCCGCTCGGAGCGATGATTTGCCTGAGTATTTGAGCAACGCGAAATATTCACAAGGAGATGACAGTCACTTGAGGGTAGACTTCGCAGTGTCCAAGGGAGAACCGACTTCGAGAAAAACTTCCAAGACGAAAGTAAGAAAGGAGCCCTTTTCTGAAACCGGCGCACGTGTTCAGCACGAGCTGCTCGTTTTTTTGAGAAGGAAAAACGTTCTCAACAGAATGAAGCTGATTACATAGATCTATGCTAGGAATTCTGTCTATAGGACAACATCTCATTACGCCTAAATGAAGCTGTGAACCAAGTCTAGGAAAAGATCTCGTTAGTCTTCGACATGTAAAATAGTTTTTTCCAGAATCAGAAGTGTGCATTTACCGTTTACGGATTTTCCGGAATTGGCGGTATTTTTCGGTAAATTTTCGTTTACCGATTTACCGAATTATTCTCAAAATTCGCCGATTTATTTTACCGATAAAACTAAAGTATCCTTTTTTCGCTTGATCGACCCATTTCTCGCCTGCATTCCATGAACAAACCCAATTACGACTCACGGTATCCGCATTTGTGAGCATTTCCACGCAACTGATTTCCGTGTTTTTCCTTCGGTAGACTTTTTATTTTCCTTTTGGTATACTAACGTTTGTCCTTCATAGGACGGATCCCGGGCCCTTCATTTGTGCTAAGTCATACTCCTCATTTATCCGGACTATTAGAAGTATGAATGGAGCCAAATCCGATTTATCCGGACTATTAGAAGTATGAATGGAGCCAAATCCGATCCAGCAAAAAAAAATTTCACAGGCAGGGCCGCCATAGAAAACTTCCTGATTACTTAGGCAAAAGAAAGCCTAGATCTGACTTTATAGTGACGAAAATTTGGAATAGGTTGCTAAAAAAGCATAGCTGACACTCCACCAGGGTTCAGGAGCGTTTATGACCGATCTCGACACAGCCACGACCACCTCCCACCACTCTGAGGACCGAAATTTTTGGAAAAATATACGGAATTTTGACGAACCTCTCCTCCTGGATGGAAAATTGTTCAAATTTTGCTCTGCTCAACTCGAAATTTGCAATTATTTCTTTTTTGGTTCAGAAACTCAAGAACTCCCCTCGCCACCGCCCCCCTTCCCCCTTGCGCCCGATCACAACCCCGTTGGATCGTATATTCCACGACCAATTGGCGAGTTTTCGTGAATGCTAGTTTCCAAATGATGGATTTTGGGTGGAAGAAGTCATATTTTGACAGGGCTGTGAGCTCTATCGCTGGCATGCCGTTGTTATGATTCAGTGATTAAGTGGGTTTCCATGTGGCACTACGTTCCTGCTTGCATGAAGGTTCTTCGAAATATGTGTAGTTGCACGGAATATGTACAGTGATCAAGAGCCAAAAATTTGTACCGAATTAACCAAAAAAAATCTCTCAAAAAACTTTTGGTAGACAAATTACAGAAAAATATTTACAGCACACCCCTGTTCAGAATGACTGGAGACTCCGGGCACGTGAAGTTATGGCTACTCAAAAGTTGTGCTTTGTGGACACAGTGGACAAAAAAATGGATTCGGAAGAGATGGCGTGCGTTCAAGTCGTCGCTAGAGCAAGTTTATTCTCTATTCAAAAGCAAACTTCATTCTCGTCTATCGCGTACGGCTGCGTGCGGCGAAAATGGCAGCCTAGAAGCGTGACAAATTTCGTGGACGAGTTGTCTCGGACCTGTCCATTCTTGACATTCGTAGGAGTCATAGGTGCACCAAAATGAAAGAAACAAGATCTATGAATCACTGCAGAGAAGCGTAAACTTGAATTGAAATTTATCCCGCATCTCGTTTCTCGTCTCGTCATATTGACTACGAAAATTTGCGGGTGGGCGCAGCGAATGTTTTTTTTTCAGATGGCGGGGCAAATAGCATCCCTACAATTTCTCTATTTTCGGGACGAGTTTTAAATCCGAATTTGACAAGTTTTCTTATGAATTTCGCTGCATACAACCAGACAGTTTTGAATTCTTCAGCGTTCTTCAAAGTCGTCAAAGTTTCAAGTTGCTTACCGTATAGCGTTGTTGCGCGCATTCAAAAAATTGAGACCTACTGTCCAAATTAATGTGTGCAGAATAGCGTTTATTTTCGTAAAACTGCAGATTGCGGACGAGAAAAGAGCGAATGTGAATACTGTTCTGAAGAGGCCACCCGGTGAAGAACGGTATACTTATCAAAATTGTACGTTTGCAGGCAAAGGTCACGAATTCGATTCGCAAAGGGGAAATTTGCACCCGACTAGTTCAGACGATCATGACGGTAAGTTTGTGCAGATTCACAACGAAATATTTTGGCATTGTAGGGGATGCACTGATTTATTTTCATGACAATATCCTAATATCCTAAAGTCAACAGAAAGAGTCAGTCCAAAGTCTCAAAGTACTTATTCTATAGGTGCGCTAGATGGCTAGCATTGCGGCATGTGGATTGCATCCACACCGCGGGTGTGGCTAAGGAGCAGTTCGGCTGGCACACGCGACGCGCGCAACGGAAAAAACACTGCGCGCGCGTCATCCCTGGGGCCTGAGAGTTGTTGTTCCATTTTAGCCGTACCCTTTATCATTTTTTGCATTTTGCTCAAGTTGTTGCTGCGTGAGACGTAGGGTCGGCGTCGGAATCAATATCGTCATCTCCCATTCCGCTCCGAGAAGCAAACAAAAAACCCTTAAAAAACTTGTAGAACAGGTGCGAATTCCACTGAAACGCTGGTATGAGAAGCATTACGTCTAAAAAAGTACATTATAAACAAAAAACCTTAACAAAATGCAAAAAATGATAAAGGGAATGGCTAAAATGGGACAAAAACTAATTTTTTTGAGGGCTCCCGGTTAACGCGCCCCAAGGACGAAGCACGCGCGCAGCGTTTTTCCGTTGCGCGCGTCACGTGTGCCAGCCGAAATACTCTTCAGCCACACCCGCGGTGTGGATTCGATCCACATGCCAACATTGCTACCTTCTAGCGTTCTAGAGTCAACTAATAGTGAAATTTTCTGCAGCAGGCTTAAAAAGATAGATCTACTTTCAGTTCTCAGAATCCAGGACTTGTAGTGGCCAATGGTAATCAAAACGACAACTTGGCAAAGCTATACATATCGTTGGATGGGAAGTGGCTTTCTATTATCTAGTCCTATGCTACGATGCCAAGCTGCCTTGGTTCATGTTGTGCTCTTGTGTTATTGTAGCTGTTGTTTTATGAAAAGAATGGAGGTTCCTTATTGCTCTTTCTTAACTAGAAAAATTGGTGTTTTCGTTCGGATTTCTCTCATAATATTCCGTCAAACCCTTCCTGTTTGGTCAACCGAAATTTGAACTTAACTGTTGGTGGCTTTGAAGCTAAGTCGTTAGAGGTAGGGAATACCTAACATCCGAAAACTTGGTGGCAGAGCTCACATGAATGCCCTAAGGCTCGTGTAAATGGCGTCTCCCTAGCGTCATCCACCTGATTTTTTCCCTCAAGTTCCCATATAACATTCATTTCACAATGCTTTGTCGGAATAGGTGAGAGAGAGAGAGAGCGCAACTCCTCCGTTAGAAAGGGTACAATAAGCTTTTTAGATGGTAACAATCAAGTGAATCTACTTTTCGTTTGAAGGGAGGGGTCACGATGAAAAACGTTATCGGAAAAAGTACAAAAATCAGCTTAGATCGAAAACAGCAAAAAAACTATGAAGGTAGCGCGGTGAAAAACGGGCTAGAATTAGAGTTATTGAGACTCTAAATTTCCAGTTCGTGCACACGTGCACAGAAAGACCACAGTCTCATGCCTAGCAGTCCAAAATCATCGACACTCAGAGGAAGATATAAATGCAAATTAACCTAATAAAACAGTTGAACAATGAAAGCAAGCACTTCAGTCAATGTTCTTGACTAGATGAGTCAATGTTCACTGATTGAAATTCGATTTCAAGCCAGCTGATGCTCTTGATAATAGAGATCATCGATGCCGATGATGTGGGGTATGCTCGTCCACCATCAAAAGACAAGAAAGTTCAGGCTTCAAATTTGGCCTAAAAAAGCGTTTTTTTCGCGATTTTTTCTTATACGTTCTACTACTCTATACCCAGACAAGGGTTTAGAGAGGGAAAGAAGACAAGCTTATGTATTTGAGCGCGACCACTGCCTTTATTTCCTTAAAGGCATCGTACGCGCAGAAAACCGTATACTATTTTGTTATGTTTTTGTGTAGCTTGGCCCCTCTAGAGAACGAAAGTGTCGAAGGAACCCATGAAAAACCTTCATTTGTAAAGAAAAGTCAATAGGAACACGTTGTAAATACGAATTTGAATTTCGCGTCAAAATCATTTTTGAGGTTTTTCTGCTTCTGGAGGCCTCGTCACTGTCATTTTCGGAGTTTTTCTGCATGTGGAGTTCGTGCCGTAACTATTTTTCATGTTGCCTTACGGTCGCACCAATATTCTAGGAAAAAGTGCTAAATGACTGGTAAGAATTGGTGACGGATCTTCATCATTGACGCCTTCCAACTTCATTGCGCAACGTTTTTGACGCGCCAAAGTTTACCAGTGTGGTCTACCGGGCTCAATCATGAAATTCAGCTTGAAAAATGAAAATTGATTTTCAGCGCGGACGGTGCCTTTAAGGCTACCGCAATTGGTTGATTTGTTTTCGTACGTACTGTTCTTTTTTTTGACGCACCTTGGCGTGCATGCTAATAAATAAATAATAAATTCAAACGTTGAAAAAGTTGGATCTTTGAGTTTCCTGCACTAGCGATCAGGAACAAGTTGCACCAATGATTTTGGCGAGAGGAGGGCGAGGATGGTGATGAGCAGAAATAACCATTTCCGGTTTCCGGCCATTTCGCGTAATCGTTTTTCTGCTTTCCGAGTGAGAATGCGAATAAAACTCTTTGAACAACGAGAAGGTGATGAGAAACGTGAGAAATTCAATTTTCTGCTTTTTTCCGCTTCCGTTTTCCGCCTTGTGGTCCTTTCTGGCGTATCCATTTTCCGTTAACGAAGAGGAAAATATTTTTTGCACATCCCTTGTGAGGATCATCTGAGAAGGGCTCAACGCAGTTTTCAACCGATTCTGCTGACCTGTCTTCTTCTTTCGAGGTGGCTGTCGCCCATTTCCCTAATATGAACCCTGAGTGAGTGTCTTCGGACAAAAAGACATGGCCGGCGCAAACGAGTTTCCATCTTCACACTGTTAAAAATGTGTCAATCAGCAATTTCACACCTTCTGCAAAAGAAGATTAATGGGAATTGCAAAATGTTGCGTGGTCAATCACAGAAAAACGCCGGACTTTTTAGTCCAATCCAAACGTGCATAATTGCAACTTGCAAAACTGGTTGAGATTGTGACCCTAGTACACCCGTACGGCCTGTGCCAGAAAGCCTACACACCCGTCCATCCTGAAGCGAGTTATGATCAAGAGACGAAAAAAGTGATTTTTCGCGTTTTTTTACTTTAGAGTGGGTATTGTACGTTGTTGGAACCGTCAAAAACAAACCAAAATGGTCGCATTTGAGCACTCAATGAGGCACCTCTACTGCGGGGCGGGATTTGGCAAAAATGGGCAGACCCTGACGCTTTGGTGGCACAAGATCTCTAGAATGCGGTTACATAGGCTCGATTTTAACGTTTCCAACGACGTAAGCGTTCCAGTAGAGCCCGTATGAGACTACTATTTCACTCACTTCTGCAAGCATGCTTAATTTGGAAAAAAATCCTGCAGCTTTTTTCACCATCCTAGCAACTTTTCCTGTAATGTGTAAAGTATGTCCGAATGAGACTGTCCACCCATGCGGTCGGCGTGCGTGTCGGACTGCCGTCGCAGACCCTTCCACGACTCCAGACAGCCAAGCGGGTGTTCTTTAGTATTTGTCTCAAAGTTATGCTCATCCATTTACAGGTCTGTCAGTGCTTTTACGACGCACGCCGACAGCGTGGGCGGACAGCCTCTTCCGGACAGACTTCACATAGATCGCTTTTTGTGAAGAGTATGTTGATTCGCAGTGTTCCTTCAGCTTTATGTAGGTTGTGGTAGTATTTTGCTCCAAAGGACATCTATCCTGTACTTTGGAGCAAAATTTACCCTGTTCCTTCGCGCGCTTACTCAGAGAGTTTTGACCGAGAAATAGCCGCGAAATGTCTGTTTACCGCGTAGTAGCTGCCAAATAGCCGCCAAATAATGCTCCCCGCAAAATAATGCTCGCCGCGAAACAGACGCGAAAAAGTCTAGAAATAATGCTCTCCAGGTATACGGCGCATTGCAGAGGCATGATTCAGATTTCAACACCATAGTCGGTGCAATTTTCCAAGTTCCGCCTCGTTATACGTTATATTACTCGTTATACTTGAACCTCGTCCTTGGAGGCCCCGCTCGACAGCTGGCGGCCCGGAATGGTAGCTCGGCGAGCCGGCGACGGTTGCGTTTTGGTTACTTTTAGTTACTTCTCGTTACTTCATGATTATCTCTCGGCTATTTCTCGGCTACTTCTTGTCCGTTTCGTGAAAAAGCCGAGACAAAGCAGAACGCCGGGAAATAGCCCACATGAAGCCACTAGGGAGCCTGATGGGCTATTTCTCGGTCAAAACTCTAGGAGTATGCGGAGCAAGGGGAGAAACAGCGAGAGTGTGGAGAAATTTTTTTCTTTTTCATTTTTTTGTTCATTCCGAACATGCCATGTGGATAGATACCGTCGAGATACTTCAAAGCCTCCATCTATTCTCATCAGAACGCAAGCACTATCAGGCATCATCCAAACATTTTCACTTAACTAGCTGTGATATAGTTCAGCAAGGCGGTGTCCTCCTCCTACCATCGTTTAAAGGCAGTGTTCACGATAAAAATCCCTTCTATGTTTTTTCGCCTATCTTGAAAACGGTCCCATCCTGATTCCAATGATGTCTGGAATCGTACAAGAACTCCTGGAAAAGGAGTTTTGGTCCCTCAAAAATGATCGGAAACCATTGCTCATCTGACGATCTCGAGTGTCCCATCGTTCACGTCGAGGGGCGGAAAGGGGCCGGACTTGCCTGAAGCGGCGGGGTTTGCCCACTTTTCTAAATCGTTTCGCGGCACCTGGGTAGCTTTTCGCCCGGTTTCTTTGACGCTGTTCTGCTTCTGAGAGCCACGAAAAGCGTTTGTCGTGGAAAATTCGAGAACGAAGTTCATCGTGAACAGTGCCTTTAACAGAAGAATATAATGTGTAGAACTGAAACTGCTAGAAAATAATCGAAAACGAATCATTGGAACTTTGACTCCAATACCTGGAAGGAATGAACAACAATGTACGAACAAACAGCACAACCGAAAACAAAATTAGAAATTCCAGTTGTTAGAAAAATACCACCGCAGGAAAATTCAGGTGCTCCAACACGTTCGTGACAGACCATACGTGTTGAAATGTTGCAACCACATTTCAAAGCAATAATATCTGGTCCGAACCTGTCAAAACATATATTGTGTTATGAACAGGTCAAAAAAAAACCCGGAAAATAATGTGGTGGCTCTTTTCTAACAACTAGAAATCGTACTCTTATCGATCAAGGAAGATTGAAAAAATAAACGCTAACCTCACACCAACTAGCCACAACTAGACTGGGACTTTTTAGATACATAGAAGAGCTCACGGACTGGATCATTGAAAAGTGTTAGTCACCTGCTGCGAATGGAAAAAACGTGTTGCGATCAGTGTTTAAAGCTCCTCTCAACAACAAGACCCACAAATTCTTCGATAAAAAATCGGTGTCGGGCAGCAGCTGGCTCAGAAAAAAACAAGGCACGAAAAGAAGCTCGACAAAGAAAACACAAAACTGCCCCTCTTCAGCCGATAGCCACAGACTTGCTCAAGAAAAACAGCGATTTTGGATACATAGAAGAGTTTTCTACTATGGCCGACCGATGGATGGAGGAAAGGGTAGAGGGGCGGTTGCAAGGAGAAAGGAACACGGCGCGCAGCGAAACTGGAGCAACGTCGGATGCCGATCAAATTCATCACTGATATAGACAAAAAACGGGGGAAAATCCACAGGCGACGGAACAAAAAGGCGGATGTTAAAAACCAGGAGACAGAAAATTGGATTCACTACGCATCACCAAGACGTACGAATTCTAAGATCTTCTGAACTGACTCAATCAGGAAAAAAGTCGTCTGGATGGGCACAACTCTCTAATCACACTCTAAGATTCGTTACTAAATGTATAAATCGTGCAAATAAATCAGGAACCCATAAGGATAAAATGTATTCCGCCAGCGGATACACACGACCACTCCAACGCTCCTTACACTCACGACTCCCCCGAATCCGCTTACTGATGCTGTACATGCGCGAAAAAAACTCGACTTAAATGCAAAATTCAATCTTGAGAACGAAACTGAGATCGCTATACTGTGCTTCTCTGGGCCAAATTCCGGTCCGCAATTGCGTCTCGACACGCTTTGCGGCCGCGCGCATACAAGTCGGAAGAGTTTCCAGCGCCGCAGCAGCCGATCTGTTGACTCTAGGGGGGTTTTAGAAGGTGGAAAGTAAACAAAATTGGACAAAACTGTATAAAAAAAACCATATCGAGTCGGCTTTGGCTCTAGAAACACGACTGAATCCAGCGCGTGCGGTCGCGGAGCGTGTCGAGACGCTATTGCGGACCGGAATTTGGCCCAGATAAGCACAATATACACATTTGTGAAGTAGACCCCGCCTTTATAACACTTGCCAAGTGCGAGAACTCAATTCTCCCGAATAAGCGAGTCAACATGCTGTTGTCGTGGGGATTGACGCAAATGCGAAGACGGGACTTGATCGGGAATCCGAAGTACTCGGTAAATGGTTCTACCCAGTGGAGCAAACATCGGACAATGGCTACCGCCTTGTCGACTTTTGTGAACGCAGTGGTCTGATTATTGCATCGACATTCAAGAGGAATCATCGCCGCCATCAGCTTACGTGGCAGGGACCAACCCGGCTATCTCCAGAAGAGCAGCGGAAGCGGAAGATGACAACTTTGAAACTACAGCTTGACTATGTCCTAACGAGGAATATTCCAGTATCGGACATTCGAAGATCTAGAGCTGTGTGGGATGTCGCATCCGATTCGGATCACCGTCCTGTTCTGTTGAACTTCACTGCGAGGATTCATAAGAGGAAGCGAGGGGCTCAGCCTCTCCAGAGGATTGACATGACAAGTCTCAGAGATGAAGAGTGCAGAAGGAATTTCCGACAACGCGTTTCTATTCACATCGGAGTACGGACTAAGAAGAAACTTTGCGACGCGGATTCTTTTGTCAAGTGCATCCAGGACGCTTCGAAAGAGGCACTCCCGGTTGTACAGCCTAAGAAGAAGTTCGCCTACGTCTCAGAAGAAACAACATCTACCTACAACAGAGTATGTGCTCTCGAACTGCAGGAAACTTCGTGGAGGAGAAGCGTCTGAGGAGGAAGTTGCGTCGGCAGCTTCAAAGTGACCGCGAACGAGTGGACGTGTAGAGCTAAGGAGTTCGAGAAGGCTTGGGAGGAGAAGAATCCGAAGAAAGCCTACACGTTGCTGCGACAGTATAGCGGGAAGATGAAGAGATGTTCTCCTGTCTTGAACACTGCCAATGGAGTTGCAGTTGGTGATGCGACGCTGCCAATATGGAAGGATTACTTCAGTTCACTACTGAATCGTCCAGCGCCATCAGTACCTGAGCTCCCGCATGTTCAGAGAGCACATTACGATGTCAGTGAGGAACCGCCGACTGAGTCTGAAGTTTTGGATTGTGTCCGGAAAATGAAGAATGGAAAGGCAGGTGGAGATGACAACATCACTGCTGAAATGCTGAAAGCTCTTCCTCCGTCTGGGATTCGTGAAATGACCAACACCATCCGTGCCATATGGATGAGCGAAAGGATCCCCGATTCGTGGAGACATGCGACCATCGTACCTCTTCACAAGAAGCTATCCGTCACGGATCCTAAGAACTACAGAGGAATCTCTCTACTTCGTGTCATGTACAAGGTTTTAGAACGTATCATTCTCGAGCGACTTATCAAACATCGTGAAGGAACGACCAGAGATGAGCAAGCCGGTTTTCGACCTGGAAGATCGACCATCGACCAAGTGCTCGTCGTGAGAAGAGTAATTGAATCGTGGCAGCGGTTTTCGAAGCCATTACAGCTTGCTTTTTGGACTTTGAAGCCGCGTTCGACTCTCCTCATCGTGATCGATTGCTCAATGCTCTGCACGCAGATGGACTCCCGGAAAAGGATGTTCGGTTAATCGAGGACATGAACAGAGGACCAACAGCAGCCGCTCGGACACCCGTCGGATTTACGTCAGCTTTCGAGGTGAAAACAGGAGTAAGGCAGGAGCCGTCGCAGGACCTTTTCTTTTCAACTTCGCCGTTGATGACATCATGCGTAGAGTTGCAGAACAGTTTCCTGCGGATGTGATCCTAACACCATCAGGACGCTCCTTTGTCGACCTGGAGTACGCCGACGACATTGTGTTATTCGCTGAAAACAACTCAAACCTGCAAAGCATTGTGAACCTCGTTTGGAGGATGCCGCAGCCTATGGACTTCGTCTTCGTCCCGACAAATGCAAGCAGATGTGGGTCTCTCAGAGGCCTTCAACTGGAGTTTGTGTGGACGGACAACGTATCGAACTGGTGGACGATTTCTGTTATTTGGGCTGTTTGCTGAAGAACGATGGTAGTTATGCAGCGGATATTCGACAACGATGTGCGAAAGCTACGTCTGCATTCAATTCTCTAACCAAGTGTTTGTGGTCTACCACCATCGCGAAGGAAGTCAAGTTGCGCTCCTACCTATCTGCTATCCGCCCTATCTTGATATACGGATCGGAGACATGGGCAGCACCGAAAACGCAGGTGGAATGGTTGGGTCGCAGGGAGAGGAAGCTTTTCGGGCGTTAGCTTGGACATTTCTGGCCGCGTGTATGCCATAACGAAGATCTTTACAAGGAAATCGACGCAGTACATCAACGCTTGACACGAGGGAGGTGCCAGCATCTCCTAACGCCATCTCAAGCAGCAATGGAAAGTCGACTTCGACTGCTCGGGCATATACTAAGAAGAACGCCGGATCGTCTCGTACAACACGCTTTAAAAATGCTTCCAAATCCTGTCTGGAAACGGCCACCTGGGCGTAGGCGAAAGTTCTGGACGGATGTGGTTAAAGAAAGGATTTAAAGTCACTCGGCATCGAGAGACAGTTCAGGCGCGATGTTTCGTTTCGCAGGAAATGGAATAGTGACAGCTGGATGGAATGTGTTCAAATTGTGGCTGAAGACCGTGAAAAATGGACACGGCTGACTACTAGGACGGCACACCTCGGTGAAGATGCGGAATGACCGCGTCAGGCGAAAGCCAACCGATTAAGTCAAGTAAGTAAGTCAAGCGAGATATAGGAAGAAGCCACCATGGCGCACTTACAGCAAGAAGCAACTTTGCCACTCCCCTTTAGACGGCCTATCGAGCTCCACAGTGGCAAAATGAGTGATGGTTTTTTAGCCACGTTCTTTCCTTCATTAGCGGCTTCTGTCTCATACATATTGAGGTCCGCTCCCATATATCGGTTGCGAATGACGAAAATTACGAGCCTTGGACAACTCGTCTACCAATTTTCACCGCTCAACCTTGGACGTCCTTTGAAAGACCAGCACTTCCTTCCGAGAGGTTTTGAACGTATCAAGAGGTATAATTGGAATCATCGTCACACCGTCTACATTAAAAGCAGAAAAGCTGAAAAACGAATCTGAGGTTGGTCTGTGCGTTGAACTCTTCCTAACAAGGGAAGTATACAAAGCGTAGGTCGGATCTGCGAAAACAAATTGTATTGCTAGTATCTCTTGGGCGTCTATAGCAAAACTTCCCAGTACCACGTCCCGAACCCTTGTTTCCGAGAAGTTATGAGCTCAAAACGGTCGTTTTTTGTACTGCACCTTCCAAAACGCTCAGTGAACTACCGAAAATCTGGAAACGGACCTCATAATCGAGTACACCACCCTAAAAACCCTCCTGAGCAAAGTTTGGGTGGAAACACATTTTCCGAAGTTCGTGCAGGCCGATGGCGTTTTGGACGGATTTTCGTTTGAGCGGTTACTTATATCAATTAGGGGTTCTGAAGGCGCTTCAGAAAAGTGTTCCAGATTTGACTTAGAATTCTCCCAGGCGGTTTTGGGGGCGCTGATCACAAACCCGAGGTTATCTGTCAATTTTCCGAAGCTTTCGGCCTAAAGCGCTCAAATCATCCCGGTGGGAGAAAATTTTAAAGGCAAAACGCCACTTTCGAGATCGCCGGATTTCTACGATAGATGTGGCTCAAATTGTTTCTTTGGCAAGTGCTGAGCACGAATCTGAGGTCTGGTAATCGATATTTGACAGACTATGGTAAATTACGGTGGGTGTACGGTCGTTTAGTCAAAGTCTCAGTTTTGACTCAAAATTTGTATGCGGGGGTTATTCGGGGCGGTGAACACGAGTTTGATGTCCATTTGCCGATTTTCAAACTATTAAGGTCGATTTTGCCCTCTAACTGGTATATTACCCACCTTAACCTACAGTAAACCTAGGAAGTTCGACAAACAGACTCCAGATTCGTTTTCAGCACCCTGGATTACTACTACGAACAAGTTTTGAGCAAAATCTGAATGTTTTTTCCGAACAAGCCGAAAAATTTCTAATGGGTACCCTTACCGTTCCACAAAACTTGAAAAACGTATGTAAGTTGTCCACAAGTTTCTGAGCAGTCTAGAGAAAATATCTGCCGAACATTAGATTTTTTCAGTTTTCAACACAAGAAAAAGACAAAATGGCAGTTCCAAGAAGAATTTTGATCATATTTGTAAATCTACGAGGTCCACGATCTAGAATGTCTCATGGCTGAGAAAAACGACACCAAGAGAGAAAAAACTTCGAAAAAGTAGGGTTCCAATCACACGGAACGCTTTAATAAGCAGGAGATTGAATAAGTTCATACCCGGCAGTGTGCGAAATCAGGTATTGACGGTATCCCATTTTACAATCGCCGAAGATGTAGTACTAGATCGTTGACCCGTTTAAAACCAAATTTCCGCCCGTAAACGTCACTGATGAACATGGGTTGGCGCGCTTGGGAAACCACAATATCGCGGCGTAAGTTCAGCCAATTCCACTTTTTCTCAACATTGGGCTTTTTGAGAATAGTCGCTTACACTCCACACAACTATACATTTGAAGGGAAGCAGACCACTCCTCATAAAACGTGAAGGGAAATAGAATGGGTCGCAAATCGCCTAACATTTCGGTCTACGAGAGGAGAACTCTACGGGCTGAATATCGGTTCTCGAAAGTCGCCAGTGCAAACAAAAGGGAGATTGGTGTTAAATGACGGAGGAAAAATCGAAAAGATAAACCCGTGGGAATGAAAATAGGGGAAGAGTATCGTGAGGAATACACGAAAATAGCTGGAAAGACTAAGATTTTTTTCACTAAAAGAGAAAAAATCAAGATCCTTCTAGAAGGTGCTGCTCAGAATGGGAGAGGGCATTCGAGTGAGCTAACGCCTTTTTCTCTACAAAGTCGAGGGTAGCAGAACGATTGAGTTGGAAATGTTGCAAAAAACTGGTAAGTGAATTCAGCTAAAAGGACACTTCGCACCGAGCACGCTCTTTTCAACCCCTTACGGGGCCAATTGTAATCTGGAGAATACATATGTATGTATTGTAGTTGCACAATTTCGAGAAAATTGTCGAACGAACAATATTTGAAAATTTTCGGTTTGAAACGTTTCCGAACGAGCGAAAAACGAAAAAAAATGGTTCGAAAAAATTTTGAACGACCGAAAACCGAAAAATTTTTGAACGAATGGTTTTCGGACGAATGAAAAATGAAAGAAAAATTGTTCGACGAAACTTCGGACGAACGAAAGCGAACGAACAAACATTCGAAAAATCTTTCGAAAGTTTTTCGAAAATTTCGTTCGTGTACAACTATAGTTTATATGTCGTAATTCCAGCACCAAAGATTCCACAAGGGCAAAAGATTATCATTTTTCAAAACAAAAGGATAGACTAGCTTTAGGCACCTAGGCTTCAAAACATATCAATCGAAAAAAAAATTAGAAAAATTTTTGCGCATTCTCCCCAGGGCCAGCTGTATACATATTCATAGAGTATAGCGTACAAACTGGAGTTTCGGAAAAAGGTCTGATGAGTGTTGTGGAGGAGAGAAAAAGAAACAACTTGAAGTAACTTTGAGTTTGTTAAATTTTCAAACTGCATCTGGGTAGATAGAAAAAAACGAGAATTTTCTTTGGGTTCCAAAGATTGGAACATTATCAGCCCAAACACTGTCCAGGGGTTATTTGGAGCGCGGAACACGATTATGAGGTCCATTACCAGTTTTTCGGAAGATTACAATAGGTTACTTCAAATTATGATATCTCTCTAACCATCATTTGAAGAAATCATTTGAAAGAGCGAAACTGAACCTCATATTCGTACTCGGCGCCACAATTGGCCCCCCGGGCAAAAGTTCCAGCCAAAATGGGTATATTCCCAGAATCCACAAAATACATTTTCATAGTTTCTGATCTACCCAAAAGCAAGAAAAAATTGAAAATCCAAAATTTTCTTCTTCTATCTGCCCACAACACTCAACAAACCATTTCTTAAAACTCCAGTTCATGCTGGGATAAGTCCCTAGCTAAGGACCAATATTTCGGAAATTTTTACGATCTCCTATTCAAATTTTCATTTTCGAGCCAAATTATTTACGATCCCATCACCACCCTCTAAGAAATTGCACAACTGCACTTGGCCCTGGATACGAGAAAGTCCCTTTTCCGGTTCGGTTTTTTCCGGTTTTCGTTCTCCGACCATTTCTGCATGTCCGTTTTTCGCAATCCTGGGGTAGAATGAACTGAAAAAAACGAGCTGGTGACCGAGCGTGAGCTACGAATTTCCGATCTTTTTCTGTATCCGTTTTCAAGCTGTTTTAGTATATCCGTTCTCTGTTTCAGGAGGGTTTCTTCTCGTATTCAGATGGAAATCCCTCCTCTATGAAAAAACTTTCTGAGGATGTGCCACACATTCGACTTCCATTCAGAAATCCAGAGGCTTTTAATTGGGTATTGAGCCCAAACAATGAGTTCCGGGGCGTAGCCGAAGTTCAATTCATTGTATTTATCCCCGCAGACGAGTCTGGTACCAATTTACAGACCCCATAGGAATAGGCAGCTTGGTTAGCCTCGGGCGGGAGGATCGATCACTAGACTGTGTGCGTGACAGTGGCGCCTCTTGTCACTGCCCCACATGCGATCACGGAAGGTAAGCACAATATAGACATGATCATCCTAGGCTACATATCTTTCACATAAAAGATTTTTTCGAGTGAGATCTTTTCGAAATTCTGGTGTAAACGTAGTTTCGCATTTGGCCCTTTTCAAAAGGCAGACAATGATCAGGTTCGATGTGTTATTCTATGTGTACCTCGAAGTTCGTCCTGAATCATCACTTAAATGACCCGAGGTCAAGCCTTGATGGAAGATAATAGGCCTATGGATAAGGGTCGAACTTGTGTCAAAACATGCTGATGGAAAGCAATGGTAGAAAATACTGGACGGATATTTTGGTAGACATAAGCCCTCTAAAATACAGAGAGAAAACATTTTTCGCTACAATCTGTCTCGTAACCCTTTCAACGTTTCAGAAATATCCGTAAAACTTCATTAATCGTAGCCGGTACGTAACGGTGTGAAGTTTAGTACACTAGAATGCTTTGCAACCTCGAAGTAAGTGACCGATAAGAATAGAGCAGCAGCACCGAAAAAAAAGAGGGAGGAAGCTACTGTTCTGTATAATCTCTCTGTGCGCCGGCCATCAAAACAAGCTGATAAAGCAAATAAATACGTTCGAATACAAAAACGCAGCGCCTATGTCAACAAATATCCAAAATTTTACACAATGAGAAACCGTTTGCTAATAGCTATTCCTGGAAGGTGGTCATTTTCGTGGAAAACTCTACAGGATGTTCTGAGGAGTGCACTTTTTGAGTTAATCTTTTTTTTTGTCAGGCGATCCCGTGAGATAAGGGGAATTAGAAAGAATGGAGAGAGAAACTTGAGTAATTAGCGATTTTATAAGGGAGGGAAACAAAGAAAACATCGATACGAGGAATGCCTGCAATTGCGGACTGCGCTCACGGAAAGCGTCAAAGAAGTTTCGAGATGCAGGCCCGTCATATTCAGCCGATCGGCTGTAGTCAGCCCGGGCGATCAGCATCTACATCATGCGAATCGAGTGCAAAAATCAAAGCGTTGTGGCGGACTGAGCACGCCTGTGTCGTCTGTAGCCGTCCCCGTCGATATGCATGTAATATACTCTGTTTATCTTGAATTGCACAAAACACGGTCCGCCAATAGTCCTCTAATTGGCCCGCTGGTACCGTAGTGTACGTGCACGCCGGGTTCTCGGCAGGCTCGGGGGGCGGGGTGGTTGCCCCAGTGACGGCATTGACAGAATCGATTGCTCTGCCCACCGGGTGCACACCCGGGTCTGCCGAGAAGGCGTCGTGAACGTACATTACGGTACTAGCAGGCCAATTAGAGGACTATTGGCGGACCGTGTTCTGTGCAATTCAAGATAAATAGAGTATACATTGCTCAGTCAGGCCGAAAAATTTCCGGATGTGGCCGGGCTAAGCCGGTCGCAGTGCGCTCTGCATAATCGATTCACACTCAGCTGACACACTAGGGCCGGCGCAAGACGGCTCAGGCTCACTAGGGACAGGAAAGGACGTCTGAGGGCCACGGGAGAGGACGGCGCAGAACAACAAGTAACGGGAAAGGACAGCTCAGGGTCACTAGGGGGAAGAGAAAGAACGGCTCAGTCCGGCCTTGGGGAGACTATAACGGGTGCCGTACAGACAAACTCATTCTTTTTCCTGCCAGTCTGGTAATGAACCGCTACTCCTCTCTGTCCTCTTCCCACTGACTCCTAATGGTTCCCTAAAGGTCTTAAAGTCTGTACGAATGGGACTGTCCGCTCTCGCGGTCTGCGTACGCATCGGGCGGCAGTCGCGGCTGCACACAGCTGACTGGGATATTACCCAGTATATGTCTAATATACCTACCTGCCGGTTTATACGTCAGAAAATTGCCTACCCCCAGTTGCTCAACACGCACGCCAACTGCGTGGGCGGACACTCACATTCGGACGGACTTTACATGCATTTAAGTATTATTGTCTAGTGTTTTTAAATTTTTTGTGCTGTGTTTGTTGTAGGACTAAGGAATAAAGCTCATTCTGGTCAATTGTGCATCGTCAAGCTGGAGTGTGGTGAGCCGCATCAGAGCTAAGAGTGCGCGTGTCGAGCGTGTGAGTGACCCCGTCACGGGTGACCACTGTCGCTCATACCTGACTCTCACATTTCCAACATTCCCATAGTCAAGAGCCTGCTGTCCTGCGGGACAGCGAGGAAGACGTGAAAAATTTTGAGATTAAAATTGGAGGGGTTTCGGGAGGGGCATTGAAATTTAAAAAAAAAACAACCAAAAAGTGACATTCACTCCCCAAGGCTCGTCTGTAGGGTAGGATGGGCAGTCTTACATACAATACCGCTCATAGGATTTGGTCAGAAAGCAAGCGAGGTCGGGTTTTCGCGTCTTTTTCGTCTTTTTTGTATAACTCGCTTCAAAGTCAACTTTGAGCGAAACTAGGGAGATATTCGTGATCCTCGCGTTGAGGGCTACCCAATGGTTGAGTCTTTGTGGTGATTACGTTGAGAACTACAGAAGTTTCGTAATCAACCAGGTTTGTGATTACCGTACCGTGATGGATGGTGCGCAACCGTCTCCGCCTGCGTTTCCCTGTGTCTACCGTACATAGAGAGCTGGTTGATTGCGAAATTTTCATGGTACTCAACGATATCCTTACAATAGCTACACCATTGGATAGCCCTCCACGCCTGGATTATGAATATCTCTAGTTTCGCTCAAATTTGACTTTGAAGCGAGTTATACAAAAAGACGAAAAGACGCGAAAACCCGACCTCGCTCGATTTCTGACCAAATCCTATGAGCGGTATTGTACGAGAAAATCTGAAAAATTACAAGAAAATTCTTTTTTTTTTTCAAAATTCTGTCTCAAAATCGTCGAAAAACATTATCGGGAGGAGGGGGTACGTTAACAATTTCAATATTTCTTTCAAAATGCGGTCACCAAAGGAGGAGGATGTAGCCTTGTCGAAGCACTGGACAGTGGTCTGCCTAACCCTGAACATTCCCCCATTTTTTCTTTCTCGGCTCTTCGTTTTTGTTCCTTTCCATTCTCTTTTCTCTTATATCCGTCTAGTAATTAACGATTCTGGAAACGAAAACGATTTGAACGAAAAAGTAACGATGAAGAGAAGAAAAGGGCGACAAAGCTTAACAGGTAAATGAAGAGTCTTTACACGAACAAACAATAAGAAGAGAAAAAAAAAAGAAAATACAGTGGAAAAAAGGAGCGAAAAATCATCGCTAGGTACGATGAATTACAGGATTACTGGCCCTGGGAAAATCAGCGATGAGCGATATCGATCGTTTTTACCCATGACGGGGTCATCCCACACGCGCGTTCTTAGCTGCGATGCCGCCATCCACAAGCCAGAGATTGCCGATATAAAGTAAAAAATGGTCGACGAGGTAGTTGTTTTTTTGTACTTGACAACACTTGTGGAAAACACTCGTGTGGTGAGAACCTAAGAAACTATCCAGCCATCAAAATAATTGAGGTTAAAAAAGAGCGCACCGGAAGTCAGTGGGAGCTCATAAATCCCAAAAAGTGTTTTTTGTTTGAAAACATCCGAATCTTCTCGACAAAAAAAAAACACGCATCTACTCAGGCCACCACATCGATGGAGATGCTGAATAAATCTCAAGAACTCGTCGGTCGTCCAGCTGATTACCATAAAATGACCATCGCTGCGTCTGTTCATCCGGCGATCGCCTGCAACCAAAGCGAACTTGATTTCGCCTTTTGTGTCCCTATCAAGTGCGCGCCTGGGTGTGTGTCACTGCTCGTAAACCCTAACATAACGGCGACGAAATTCACTAACAATGCAAATTTATCCTATGACTAGGAGGCACCAAATGTGACACTTTTACGGGTTTTTCTATGCCTATTTGTTCATTTTTTATCCCCAAGTGAAGGGCATTCAAGGGCAAACGCGGAAAGACACTTTTGGCATACCGTAATAGTGACAATTAAAAATCATGAAGTAATTTTCTACATGAGGCAAATGCAAAAATATATTAAATAACGGAACATAAACAAAATCTCGGTATAAATGATTCAACGTTGCGAGTTGCAGGACGAAAATAGTTCAGTTCTCCGACAAATTCCTCAGCCCAAGTCAACTGCCCATTATTCAGAACTCTTTTCATACACAACTAATTCAATGCGAAAAAAGATTGGAGATAAAAAATAAAAAAAATCTTGAAAGTCATTATCGAATAAATTGGTCGTAACGACAGCAGTGAATAGTATAGCCCAGAGTGCTTTCCGTGGCAGCATAGCTGCTCCTGATGCTTGATGTGAACCTGAAACGATCCTCAATTAGCTCAACTACAGCAATCACACAAAAAAAATTAAAACACGGCGAAAACAACATAACATCAGGTCCGTGGCAAGAAAAAAAGCATTTAAATCTTACCGGCGGCTGGCTCGGCTGTCGCGTGCGCTGGCCCGCTAATCGATTCAGGCCGAGAGAAGAGCGCAGCTGATCAGCGTACCGTACCGCCAGCCGCCGGTGAGATTTAAATGCTTTTTTCCTTAAGGAAGCAAGCCGCAGACCTAACTGCGTATTTCGTGCCAGTAATGAGCCTACATAGGATGGACACAGCTATGGTACGGACGCTTGAGTAACAAAAAAGTATGAACGAGACCCTGACTAGGGACTGGTCCTAACGCGGGCTTTGAAAAAAGGCATTTTCAGGGTTGAGTTTGAAATTGGAGGAAACAGCTGCTGGCTTTCAAGTGTTCTTTAATGCATCTGAGTAGATCAAGTTCACAAAACGGCAACAATAATGAATTTCAGAAAACAAAAAATGTCCACCCTAAACTTCGGTCATGGGTTACCAATCGGGCACTGATTACAGAAATGAGGTCCGTTTTCAGTTTTCCCCAAGCTTACCATAAATTGCGACATGTCAAATGTCGTTCAGGTACACTTACCTATCGTAATCTTTCGAAAAAACTGGGAGTGAACCTATTATTCGTATTCAGCGCCCCAAACTGCTCACCTGGGCCAATATTAGGCTGAAAAAGTTCCATTTTCCGAAATCCAAAAATGAACTTTTTGACCGCCTTTGATCAACTCAGGTGCATTGAACGAAATCGGTAAACTCGGAGTTTTTACTTGCTCTCCCCCCCCCCCCACAACTCTCTGAGGACCGTTTTTCAGAGCTCTGCTTAGTACTAAGATCATTCCACAGTAAACGAGTCACGAATAGCAAGATTTTAGAAGGGTGTGGTGGGTATTGAGATTGCAAGAGTGGTTGGTCAGGCACGAAAGCGGCTACAGAAGAGTTGGAAAAGAATCCACTGGTCATTTGCCTCCTACGCACATATTCTATGAGGTTGTTCAATAAGAGGGGGCATTGCTACTAGTCCAAATTTTTTGATTTGTTGGTACACTCTTCATATGAACGTATGTATGTGAAGTTTCATTTCAATCTGTCAATTCATTCTTTGTTTACAAGCTATTTAGTGTCGCCTTGTCACAGCAATGGAAAAATTTAATATCGTGCAGTGATAAAATTCTTATTTTTGGAAGGTGTAGCACCAAAATAAATTCACGAATGAATGTTAAAAGTGTATAATGATTGTTCACCTACGATTAGGACAGTAGAAAGATGGGTTGCTGAATTTAAGCGTGGTCGTACAAGCCTTGAAGGCGATCCACTTGAAGGACGTCCAAAAAGCGCATCAACACCAGAAAACATAGCCAAAATTTAGGATATGGTTCTGCTAGATTGCCGATTGACTGAGAGAGATTTAGTAGAGGCTCTACACATCTCATTAGGCAGTGTGAGCCATATTTTAGGGGATATTTTGGGTTTTAGAAGAAAGTGGATTGTGTGCGTCTATTCATCACTATGGATGAGACTTGGATCTATGTTTCTTTTTTTTTTTTTTTTAGATGTTGTTCATCAAGTGCAGCGCCGTGAGTCAGTTGTTCATCAAGTGCAGCGCCGTGAGTCTTGTAGCACCATGAAATCATGTCTGCATGGGCTTTCTTCAAGCCTTCGACTGGATTTCCTCCTCCACCAGCGGCGCTTGATGGTGGTGCATCGGAGGCAGCAGACTTGGCCATGGCTGCTTGGTGAGTAGGAACGATAAAAAGGTAACTTGGATCTATCGCCATGATCCTGAATCAAAACGAGAGGCTTAAGAGTGCTGTGGACCTGTTTGTTCGGTTTCGAAACGAGTACGTGTCCGGAAATCGGCCAAGAGAGTTATGGCATCAGTTTTTTAGGATGCCAAAGGAATTTTGTTTGTGGATTACTTGTAAACTAGTAAAACAATTGATTATTGAAACCAATGAAACTGAATATTATTGAAACCTTTCGGACCAATTGAAGGAAAAAAAATCCTGAAAAAAGACCCGGTTTGCAGATGAAAAAAAATCCTTTTTCATCAGGACAATGCACACTGTCACAAGAGCATTTTGAGAATGGCTAAAATCCATGAATTAAAATTCGAATTGTTGAAGCATCAACCGTATTCACCAGATTTGGCCCCCAGGGACTTTCATTTGTTTTCAGAACTCAAATGCGTGGCAAGCGCTTTTCATCAAATGAAGAGGTCATAACGGCTGTTGAAGCGCATTTTGCAGACCTTCCGGATTCTCCCTTCAGGGATGGGATCCACAGATTGGAAGATCGTTGAAGCAAGTGTATTAATGTTCAGGGAGAATATACTGAATAATAAAGTGTATTTTAAACCATAAAATTGTCTTTTTCTTATCGAACGACAAAAGTTATTTACAACCCTGGCACATATATTCGAAGGCGAATTCGCTCGAGCCCATGCGCGCGTGTTCTGCTTTTCCTCATTCCCCGAACTATCGCAGTCCCAAACTCGCTCCCCACACGCACGCGAAAGAACAATTTGAATATTGAACGAAACAGCGCGTATCCGCTCCAAAACTTCCTGAGTAGTTCGCAAGGAAGCCCTGCAGATTTGTTTCGCTGTAACTATGTGTCCTGTGCTTTTGTATAGTTAATGATGCTTTTTTCGCGTTCAGCAGGCTGTGAAAAACGAAATTCCCATGGTTCCTTCGCGTGCGTGCGCGGAGCGGAAGGTAGAGGCAGCAGGAGAGTGGCGGATAGAGGATGTGGCACCATCGCGAGCACACGCCCGCACGGTGAGTGATGAGAATTCAGTTTCTTTTTAACACGGAGGATATATTATTTTTGTCGTGTGCTATTCTAAACTTGTCCTGAGTTAATGAAATAAGAGTATCCAAGGCCATCGAATGCGCAGCGAGCCAAAACATCGTTTCCCTTTTTTCCTTGGAAAAGCCTTTTTATCAAAACAGATTTGTTAGTGGATTTTTACGAAGACCCAATTCTGCAATGAAAAGAACAGTTTGACACTGGAAAGGAGGTATGTGTCATAACTACTCAATTTTGATGTCCTCCAGCTGACGGAAGGCATTTTTCGAAGTTCTGAACGACCGGCCCATAAAGAGCAAATTTTCGATTGGATCCTTCTATAAGCGAAATATTCGATCAGGGAGCTCAAGAAATATATACGAAAACAGACATTTATCCGAAAATTCAGTAACAATCAAGTCGAATTCTCTGAAGATCAAAAACGCCGCCCTTCGGATGGTTCTCTACGGTCCGAGCTGCAGAGAATAAGCGAACGCTTTAAATATTTTAAAGGCACTGTTGACGATAAACTTCATCCTCGATTTTTCCATTTCAAACGCTTCTCATGGCTCTCAGAAGCAGAACAGCGTCGAAAAAAACGGGACGAAAAGCTACCCAGGAGCCGCAAAACGGCTTATAAAAGTGGGCAAACCACGCCGCTTTGGGAAAGTCCGGCCCCTTTCCGCCCCTCGACGTGAACAATGGGGCACTCGAGATCGTGAGATAGGCGATGGTTTCCGATCAAGAGAACCGTTCTCCCCTTCATTCTCAACTTCTCTTTTTACTCAGGTCAGCTCGCATGAAATGGCTGCAAAAGACGGGAGTTACAAGCCTCGGACAACTCGTCCACCATGCTTCCCTAGCTCAATTTCTCATGCTTCCTACCTCAATTTCTGAGGGACCATTTCCCAGAAGGTCTTGAACGATTCTACAGACATCGTTGAAGTCAGAATGTGACCGTTTTAAAGATAGGCAAAAAAAACAGAGACGGGATTTTTATCGTCCTTTGAAGGCAGTGTTCACGATAAAAGTCGCTTCTCTGTTTTTCCGCCTATCTTGAAAGCGGTCCCATGCTGATTTCAATGATGTCCCTGGAATCGTACAAGACCCCCCTGGAAACGGAGTTATGGCCCCTCGAATTTCAGCAAGGGGAGCATTGTGGACGAGTTGTCCAAGGCTTGTATCTCCCGTTTTTTGCAGCCGATGTGTGTGAGCTGAACTGAGTAAACAGAGAAGTTGAGAATGAAGGGAAAAACGGGGCTTTTGATCGGAAACCATCGCTCATCTAACCACGAATTCAGGCCAAATGTTATAGGACGTGGGCGGAGTGGCCCAGTGGGTTGGCCGGCCCACGAGATTTTTACCCACCTACCGGCCGTTTTTCGTCGCACTTCCGTTCTTAATCTTCTTAGAGGGACCCAAAGCTTACATTCTAGCCAAAAAAACGTGCAACTTTTTCTTCGTGAACACTGCCTTTAAGTGATCACTAATCAACGTCTCGCGACGTAATGCTACCAGAGGAACCTTGGGAACGTCAAAAACTAGCGAATGACCACGATCCGCCAGTTTCCGTGAAGATTCGATGACAGCTCGGAAGGCTAAGCGCTGGTCACACACTTTTGCCCTGCACTAGAGTTACATTCAAAATAGTGTCAAATGCCTGTGTCTAATGATGAGTGCAAAACCTCGTGAGGAAAGTTCTGAGGAAAGAACAATATCTATTGCCACGCAATTCCATGAATACCCAAAAAGTGTAGTCATAGAAGAAAAGCCTAGAACACACTCTTCTGCTTCGCCAGGACGCCAGAGTGCAATGAAAGCAGCTCATGTCGCCTGCTTATACTGAAATCAACTGAGAAAAAAGTGGATCAGATTCTCCTTCGGGACAGCCTTTCCCGCCATCTAGGCAAGCACCAGGGAAAGTTGCACATAATGCATTCATCCCAAAAAACTGCCAACAGAGCGAATATTTTATCTGTTAGGTTCAGGAATAAAATCCAGCGTTTTTTTCAATCGGAAATTTCTGTCGCAATTTTCGATATTCTCTCAACGTATTATACACCATTCGACAGAAAATTACTTGCTCTTCTTAGCGGCGAAACTCATTTTCCTGACTGGATTCAATTTTATCGATTTCTGGGTCAATAAATAAGAGCGCCATAAAACGCTCCAAACTATCGATCTTCAAATCGATAAAAACAATTATTTTTTTTCAAAACCTATTAGCACTGTCAAGAAGAGCGAAAATTCTATTCTGAACGACCTACAGCATACCACCGAGTTCTTTGGAATTTAGAGAATTCTTTCGTTTTTTGAGTAACAACATTTATCCATGAAAACACGCATAACAACAATTCAATCATTCATGAATCCTCCGTTGTTCTTCCTGACCTCATCTCACCTTAAAGGCACAGTACACTCTCTGAGATGAATTTTGAGATTTTCATGTAATTATGTAGAAGACCCCTCCTGTATATCACGTGCCAAATGCGAGATCTCAATTCCCCCATATACTCAGGCAATCTACGCATTCAATGCGTGTCTAATATGCATTCAACTCAAAGACAATGCGGTTTTGAGCACAGTCAGGGAACGTGCTGCCACCGGAGCACGTGCTCCTATTGTGCTTGAAAATACAGCACGTGCGCCAACAAAGAAAACGTCCAATGCGTGCATGATACGCAATCAACTCGATGGCCAAACGATTTTTTAAAAAAGGAAAGCATACGACGCACCCCTGAGGCCGGGCTCAAATGGTGGCAGCGTCGCCGGTTCAATTACCCAAGTTTGCGCTACTTGGCTCGCCCGGGCGCTGTTGACCTCGTCCAACCGCTGGCGGCCCCAGATGGTGCTCGGAGAGCTGGCAGATTCGCATGTCGGTGTTCCGGCCGCGTCGAGTGTCGGCGTGCTGTTACGATAGCGCTGGACTACCTTGCAGCACGTGTTCCCGAAATTAAATTTCGCAGCACGTGCTGCTGTTTGGAGCACGTGCCCCTGCGATAAAACCTTCCGATGGGTGTGGTCACTAGAGTTGAATGCATATTCGACACGCATTGAATGCGGCGATTTTCTGAGTAAGCGAGATATCAGCGACCACCACAGGCCCGACCCCCTTCGCTCACCACCACAGGCCCCTCCCCCTGACAGATTCGATAGCGGCTACATGGATGCATGAATTCCAGCAAGTCGTCGCTCTTCAGTCCATTGCCGGACTGATCCCTTATCCTGGCTCGCTCTCGCGCAACGATTGCGAATGAAGATAAATACAGGCCTGAGACAACTCGTCCACCAATTTTTCACCCTCAGAATCTAGGCATCTTTGAAGAGCCATAACTCTGTTCAAAAGGGGTCTTGGGCGATTTCAGAGATACCGCTGTGATCAGCGTGGGACTCTCTCCAAGATAGGCATAAAATCTGAAAATTAATTTGTTGGGTGTCCTGTGCCTTTAATTGATTATCGATAAGTGAGAAAATTCGAATAGCTGCGTATAGCACGTAGTTTGCCTCTCTGGGCCAAATTCCGGTCCGCGATTGCGCCTCGACACGCTTTGCGGCTGCACGCGCTCGAGTCAGTCGAGTTTCCAGCGCCAAACCCGGCTCGATATGGCTTTTTATACCGCTTTTCCTAATTTTGTTTACTTTCCAGTTTCTAAAACCCACCGAGAGTCAACAGATCGGCGGGTGCGGCGCTGGAAACTCTTCCGACTCGAATGCGCGCGGTCGCAAAGCGTGTCGAGACGCAATCGCGGACCGGAATTCGACCCAGAGAAGCACATTAATTCCAATACCTGTGATACAAATGCCTGCGTTTTTACGAAAACTGTGCAGCGATTTTCAAAAAATTTGGTGGCATGTTATGGGTGATTTGAAAGAAAATTTTACGGCCTATACAATAGTATAATTGGGTTTAGAGTTATTGTTTCTTATCAATTTTCGGATCGATGATTTGTAGCCTTTTTATCCTCTACTTTATGGACCCAAAAAATCTATGAAATTAAAGTTAGTCACGAAAACAGGTAAAAAAAGATTTCTAGAGGGTAAATGATTTCCTGTCCAATGGTGCGCTACATTTTAGGAACGTTTCCAAAATTTCGGTAGAAATTTTTGCTTCCTCAACCCAATATTAAGCTGACCAAGTGCACCAAACATTAAACATCAATCGGATAATTCTTTTTTTGTGATGCGCACTTCGAATTCGTATTAATGGTCACATTTTTCCGGACCAACAAATCATCTTTAAATTACTTCACCTTCAGAGCCTTAAATGTTGTCGAATTCTATACGAAAAGAATGATTTGAAACGTTCATAATCAGTTAAGCAACTAAGTAAGAATATTTAAGCGTATTCGTTCCTGAATATTTAATAACCAGTAACTCCAGCAGCCAGTGAACAAAATGACCAATGGCGAGTACCTAGGGCAATGTTTTGAAGTCGACCAAATAGCAAAAGAAAGCGCGAGACTAGGAAAAAGAACGAAAGCCAACATGGCTGTGACAAAGAACACTGGCTGCGCTGCGGTGACATACGCATGACAGCCGGGGGTCGACCACAGCCACCACCAATATCACAATCATCGCCACATCTCTTTCATTCTCATATATGGGGAACTCCTATGAAGGAAATCCCGGTGGGCGAAAAACAACAAGGAAGGCATATAGGGGCGGCAGATTTATGCTCTTTTTGCTTCTGCTCAGGTAGGCAGGCTCACGAAATAGACGGATTTGTCAAAAAGCCCCCAAGGAACCCTAAAATTTGGAAAAAAGACTGAAAATCTTATGAAAAATGCATTCAAATTATTGTTCCATTCAGATTAGCAACACACTGTTGTCCGCCGCTTACATATATTAATGGAGAACCTAATGGCTTCGAAGTTCAACCTCGTTGGACAGTGCCCACGATGGAAGAATTGCCAGTTTTTTTTTGCAAAAACGTACGCTTTGGGTACATTTAAGAAGAGCAAGGATGGAAAAGCTACGGAAAACGGCCAGGAAGTGGGTGAAAATCTCGTGGGACAGCCTACCCAATGAATCGTCCCGCCCACGTCATATAACAGTTGTCCTGCGTTCGATTTACCACAGGAAAAGGCACCGAGTTTTGAATGCCTTTTAGCCCGAAAGATTCTAACATTTAAGCATGCGTATTGAACCACCTTATTTCTAAGGAGTTTTTGATACCAGAGACAGAAAACAATGACACTTATCCTTTATTTCGTCGGCAACTTCAGTTAAATATTCTGCGTGTGCGGAGCAAGGGGAGAGGCAGCGAGAGCACGCGGCATATGCGCGCACACGCACGCGATCGACAGCACAAAATTTCACTCCAAAGTAGAGGATGCCTAAGGAGTTTAAAGCGCAAAACCAATTCCGACGTTTGGATGGTCGAAAGTCCGCAGTGCGTCAAAGGTAACGAACAGGCGTAATTAAATATTTTTGAAGTCTTCTCTAGACCAGTTTTTCTCCACTGTTTGAGAGTTTTGTGGGAACTTTCCCCTATTATTTTTTACATCTATAGAGGCAGTGGTCACGATGAAGTGGTTGCTCATTTTTTTCCGCAGAAACGCAAGTTTTTGGTCTCTCTAAAAAGAATAGGGAGGGAAGTACGACAAAAAACGGCCAGGAAGTGGGTGAAAATTTTGTGGATCAGCCGACCCATAGGACCACCCCGCTCCGGCCATATAACAGTTGTGTGTAGCTCGTTTCACCGAAGGAACAGTTGCCAAATTTTTGAATACTTTTTATCCTGAAAGATTCTAACGTCTAAGCATATGCATTCAAATATCTCACTTTTAAAGAGTTTTCGGTTCAGGACAGGTAAAATAATACAATCCCAGTCCCAGGAACACGCCAAAGAGTCGAATTTAAATAAGCTAGCGGGTTTTAAACGTTTTTTTTTCTCCGACGTTTGAGAGTTTTCAGTGGAATTTTCCCTATTATCTTCTACTTCGTGGACTTGCCTACACAAAAACATCGAAGTCTAGAGCACGGTTTCTCATCGTGAATTTTCAAGGCTTTTGGTGACGACTTAGTCTTGCAAAATCTAACCATGGAGGAATAACATGTCTAGCTGCTCCGAATTCCAGCCCACTGAATCCATTTTCAGCCGTGTTGTGGTTGCAAATCCAAGACATCCAATCATTGGAAAGAACGGGTCAGAAATCACAAAGTTAAAACTCGAAATTGAGCAGAATCTGGTATGGAGAATTCGGCGAATTTCATACACGAGAATGACTTGTGGTGCGAAAAAGACCTAGAAGCCAACACGCACTCTTAACAGAGAAAGATAGCGTAATGTATTTAGCACTGAAAGTACGATTTCGAATTGAAGTGTACTTCAATCGATAATTCTGAGAGAAAGTGTCTTCAGCCATTGGGCAAGAAGTCTCACGGAATGTGAATGACGACTTTACAGGTCACTGAAGCTTATGAATAGGATTTCCGTAGTCAAAAAAAACCACGGGAGATTTTTACGGGAGAATGAAGGAGTGAAGTGAGATGAGTACAGAGATGGACATAGATTGACCGGAAAATGCCGTGTTTCAAGAATTCGGTGATCGACCAGCGACCGAGAAATTCCTAGAAAATCTCGTCTGTAATGAAGGAAATCGATTGGGGAGAAGCTAACCCTTCTCACCCACCTTTATTGGCTAGTCGGAACATAACTGAAGGTTGACATGCTCTATTTCAAATCCAAATCCACTTTGTTCCTTGACTCGCGTGCGCGGCGCGAGGGGAGGGACAGCGAAAAACCGTGAGGGAGAAGGAAATGCAACATACGCAAGCACACGCAAGCGATCGACGGAAATGAATTTTACTCCAAAATAGAGGATACAGACGGCACGGATCACATTGATACATTGTGTTCCCTACTGAAGGCTGCACTAACTCGATGTTATGTGTAGTAACATATGCGCACCGAGTTTGCACCAATCTTCAATATGGAACTCAGAGTATCAGTGCGATCCGTACCGACTTTACGTCTCTATCAATGAGGCCATGTAGAAGTAGAGTGAGCATGGCCCCGACCAAATCCATTTCCTCTATGAGAGCCAAAATCTCCAGAGCAAGGATTATCCCGAAGTTGATAAAATTCACACTGTTCTTGGTTTGCATTAAATACAAATTAGAAGACTCAGTATCAAATTGAATAAGCATGTACATAAAGTCTGTCCGGGTGAGACTGTCCGCTCACGCCGTCAACGTGCGTATCGCGCAGTCCTCGCGATGGCATTTTTCTGACGAGCCTCCGCATGGCTGCAGACAACTGACTGGGATCTTGCTCAATAATTGTCTGATACTCCTGCTAATCGATCCAGAGATCCAGACCCACCTCTGCGACGGCCGATCAACACGCACGCCAACCCCATGATAAGGACAGTCTTATTCGAACAAACCTTTCAAAGCTGGTTAATTCGGGATATGAATCAAACTTTTTAAATTATTGGATTCTTATCTGAATTTCACTTAATCGTTCTTCTTAAAATTTGTTTCAATCGGAAACTATGTTTATTGAGAAAAGTAAAGTGCTCGATTCTTCAAACATTCATTAAACCTCGAGGTGAAATATCGAATTCAAATAAGTGGTCACGAAATTTGAGAATGTCTTTCTTGAATTACTCCTATAATTCTGTTTGTTATATGTAGCTACATCACCCACCTTAAGCTTTGGTAAGAAGTCGAAAAAAAAAACACTTTCGATCTACACATGGCTTCTTCTCAAACAAGGCGTATAGGATTGACACAATCAATCAAGTACGCGAAAAAAGGGACGGGATGATTAAATGTGTGACTCTGTCTACGCTAGTATACTTTTTTTTTGGTTGCAGTTTTTTTATGATACAAATTTATTTTATTTTACATTTCTGTTTATTTAAAAAAAAATTCACTTCACCTCTGAGTGTCATTTATCAGCTATTCATTAATTTTTTGGCTTGATACGTTTTGGTTTTGATCTAATTTGGTTTTTTTGGTCGTTTTTACCATCCTTTTTTATTTACTTTATTGAAATCTAATGTGAATTTCCATTATAATTTGATTACTCATATAATTTAATTTGATTCATATAATTATTGCTTCATTTGACAAATGGTTTCGCTAACAACATTGAATTATTATTTGGATATGAATATGGAGCTTAAGCTCTATCTTCAGACAAACGATTCAAAACGATGAGGGAAAAACTCCAGTCTCTTCAATAGAAAATGTAGTTCGAGAGCCTCAACCGCTTTTTTTTCAATATTGATTGATTGTGTCGGCTCTACATATATGCCTTATTTGAGAGTGAGATATGTGAAAACCGGAAAAAAGGAGTGCTCGATGCTGATTCCAAAGATGTCTTCCAGTTCGAAAAAGGTCCACTTTGAAGCGATTTAAGATCAGAAAAATATATAAAAAAATGATTTCTCGCGTTTTTTCGCCTTTCTTGCAAAAAACTCGGGGTGGGTTTTGTTAACGCTATGGGCGAAAAACATCCTACTCAGGCATGTCGATTGAAATGTATCCAGGTATTACATGCACGGTTGTTAGAAGCGAGCAGATAGCAACTTCCACCGTAGGAAAAGAGCTGATCGGAAATCACAAGTGAGAGGAAATAAGCATAATGTAATGTCGATAACGAGCTATCGTCAGGAAATTGCCACGATAATGAGCAAGCCAAAGTTGTTATAAATGGAAATGCAGTCGATGGTCAGAGAGATTCCGGGTTGAGATCGACATAGGATTGGCCAAACTATGACTCAAACGTTTCTTGAATGTCAGGCTCTAACTCGGAACGGCTGCACAGAAGAACGAGCGACAGCAAGCGGTGACATCTTCAGTGGTGGCGACAGCTGCCGCCATTGGGGCGAGCTGACCCCAACCTTTAGTAGTGTAATCCGGACGAGACCACAACATATACACCTTAAAGCATTGATAGGAATCAGACTTGAGTGACACTGAGGGAAAGACTGGAAAAAGGTGGGGCATCTTGTACTGAATAGACCAGTACATTGCTTAGAGTCGAAAACTTGCGACCGATCTTTCAAATATGTTCGGTTATTCGAAAGGTTGAAGAAATCAAATTTCGAATGCTTTCAAAAATCTCGAAGAGGAAAGATTCAAATTTCGAACATATTCGACAATCGAAAATTCGAAAACTACTAATCTCGAACGTATTCGAAAGTCGAATGTTCGAAGAAGTGAAAATTCGAATATGTCTGAAATAGGACGTTCGGAAATGTGAAATCTCGAATATATTCGAATGTCAATCGTTCGAAAAAATCAAATGCGAAAATGGATTATCACACATTTCCTCGACTCGGATATTTGCCATCGATCAGTCGAATATTTGAAAAAGTCAAATTTCAAATGAATTCCAAAATCTAGAAAAGCAAAAAAAAACAAACGACGATCATGTACGACAATCAAAATGTCGAAAAAGTATGTGCACCTCTGGAACATTCAGAGTCGAAAAGGCAATGCTCGAAGAAGCGAAATTTCAAAAATGTTCGAAATCGAATGTCGGAAGTGTGAGATTTCCAATATATTAGATTGTCAATCGATCGAAACACTGAAATTCAAAAATCCAATCAAATATAGCACTCGTCAGAAGCTTCACACATTTCCACGACTCGAAAATTCGCGATAGATCCGTCGAATACTCGAATAAGTCAATTGAGGGAAAATACTCTATTTTTCTTTCGGTTTTTAAATTGAATGTTTCTCTTTAGATAGTAATAGTAGAATGATGAGACTCGAATGAGTCTTTCGTAACTGGAATGGAATGGTTTCAGATATGAAATAGAGTAGAATAATTTGAGATATTTTTTCCGATAAGCTTCTAATATGTTTCGAATTCTGGAAGTTGAAAAGTGATAAAAAGTGATAAATTCGAACATATTCAAAGTGGAGCAAATGAAATTGAGAGTAAGTTCAAGGATCGAATAATCGGATAATCAGAAATTGACCAATTTGAAAATTGACTTGATCGAGAAAAAAATCAAGGAGCAATTTATAGTATACATACAATTCATCTCCGCAATGTCGTTCAGTTCTCAAAGTGCACGCTGATTGTGAAAGCTGCTGCGGCGCGGTTGCGAGTACCCTCGGACCGGAATGCGGGATCATCCGTGCGGTTTTTGCCTTTGGTGCCCGGGTGACCCCACCGCCCGGGTGATCACATATCCCTGTCTGAGAATACTCGCAAAGGCGCCGCAGCACGCTTTCGCAATCAGCGTGCACTTTGCGGACTGAACGGCATTGCGGAGATGAATTGTATAAACATAAAGTCCATCCGAATGAGACTGTCCGCTCATGCGGCCGGCGTGCTTGTCAGGCGGCCCTTGCGTAGTTATTTCTTAAAGTTGTTAATCGATTAACAGAGATATTAGGCGGCTTGTGATTAATATCCCAGTCAGCTATTTGCAGATGTGTGAAGACTCATCTGAAAAAATGTCAGTTACGTCGGCCACCCGACACGCACACCGACCAAGTGGGCGGACAGTCTCATTTTTACAAACTCTAGGCATGTGCATAGAACGTCGTCAAAATTTAATAAGAAAGCAGAAAGCTTAGATTTTGAAGGGCGTTTGTGGGTTGCCTTCTGTTTCCAAACCAAGGAGACAAATCCAATTAATGAAGAGAGAGATCTATTGCCATGGTAGCTAATAAGGTTTACCATCTCTATGTACAGGCTATAGAGTACGAGGGGGAATTATCCTTTATAAGACTCTTACTCACAGAGCTTCGCTAGAGAGCTGGTGGACAACACAATTAGAAAAAGAAGCCGTAAACAATTACAAGCGATGTGCTATAGGGAGAGTTCTTTAGTATGTGAGCTGTGGGGTCCGAATGGCCGGAAACACCACCACAAGAAGCCGTTGTTTTCGACGAAGTGTCGGTCGTTGAAAAGACTAATCGTCTCATAGCGTGGCGCCCATAGCTGGAGCTCATGCATATCTACATGAAGAACACTCAACAAGGGATGAAAATCCTTGAAAGCCGGAATGTGAGGAAGGGGAGGTCTACGAGGGCATATGGGGAGCTTTCACATAGGGACCGATTCACGCGTAACACTAGCGGCAGAATCCGCGTTTTCCGGCGACATACTTTTCCCCAAGAAAATTTCGAATTTGACTCAAAGTAGCGCAAATTAAAGACAGCATACGCGCTTGAAAATAGTATAGATTTTATGACATAAAATGAAGGTTCGGAGCTGGTAGTTTGGCAAACTAACAAAAAACTGACAGAAACTGGTTGCAAATAGAAAAATAACAAGTTGTTCTTGTTATGAAGTGAAAACGGACGAGTTGACAGTATTCAAACTATCAATCTGGAAGGGTTTGTCTCGGGAAGGGAAGACCTGCAAACTCTTGAGCGAAGTCAACGAAATTTTTCGACTCGATGTTGCTCAAATCTGTTAGTTTTGACTCGTTTTTGACGCTTCCAACGGCATAAGCGTTCTAATTAGAGCCATACAACCCCAGTAACGTTGTTATCTTACAACATTTTCAGATTATTTGCTGGAAAAAGTTGTAAGATATGTGGGACTCCAGCACGACGATCCATCTTACTATGAAGTGATAGCCTTTCGAAGAAGTGTCTAGGGAATGACAGCTGGTCGAAGACGCTTTTCATATGGAATCTATGGGTCCCCGTGTTCAAGTTAGTCCAGTGAATGGACGGGGTTGCAACAGTAGATCATCGCGCGCGATCAAAACCCCGTTGAGCTGTGATGCCACCAACACCGCACGCCCAGCTGCAGTGATCGCGCTTGATCGATTTGCTGGACTAAATCTGATGAGGGGGAAATATAGAAGTCATTTGACTCGCAATGACATCTTTAGAAACATATTTGATTTCCACTAGTTGAGGGGGACGATTCCTGCCATTGCATATTTTTGATTTTTATCAGAATTATTGTTTTTCAGATTCGGGAACACTCCTTATCAAAAGCAGTGTTCATGATAGAAAACCGTATTACAGTTTTCGATGTTTTCGAGTAGGTAACTCCTTTAAGAAGGGGTTGATAGGAAAAAGTCCCCACAGAAGACTCAAGTACCAGACAAAAACTGTTTAAAGAAATCTCTAAAAATTTTACCTGTCTGTGTGTTCGGGAGACTGCAAACGACGCATCGAACCTGATGTCGTGGAAATGGTTTTGCGCTTCGAAATTCGTAGGCAAGTCGCTTTGCTTTCTGTTTCTTGTACCGGAAATTCTTAAAATATAAGAGGGGCCTATATGCATGCTAGGATGTTAGAACCTTTCGCGACAAAGAATATTCGAAAAACTGGCGCGTGTTCTTCTAATGAAGCGAACGCAGGACAACTGTTATATGACGTGGGCGGGGTGATCCACTGGGTCGGCAGGTCCACAAGATTTTCACCCGCTTCCCGGCCGTTTTTCGTCGCATTTCCGTTCTTATTCCTATCAGAGTGACCCAAAGCCTACGTTTCTCCAAAAAAAGGCAACTATGCTTATCGTGAACACTGCCTTAAAGGCAGTGTTCACGAAGAAAAAACTCCCCATTCATCTGCAGAATTGTAAGCTTTGGGTCTATCTAAGCAAACCTTTGAACAAAAAAAAAGACGGGGAAAAACGGACAGAACAAATTAGAAAGGTCGAAATTCCGCGGTTCAGCCGGCCCATCAGGTCACTCCGCCCCGTCCTATAACAGTTGTCCTGTGTTCGTTTTACCGTAGGAACAGGCACCGAATTTTCGAATTTTCTTCATCGCGGAAACTTACGCCATCCCAGCATACGTACATTGACCCTTCTTAATTTCCTAGAGAATTTCGGTACAGGAAACAGAAAGCAGAGCCACTTACCTAAGATTTTGGAAGCGCGAAACCATTTCCCCGACGTCAGGTGAAACACACAAACAGGCATAATTACTTTTTCAGAAATTTCTTCAAACAGTTTGCTCCGGTTTTTGTGTTTTCCGTGGGAACTTTACTTGTTAACCTCTTCTTAGTCGACTTATGTACCTACCCAAAAACATCGAGAACTATAATACCGTTTTTTTTTCATCGTGAAGACTACCTTTAAGGAGCCCGATAAACCTCTTCATACAAGTTTTGGGGCAACTTGATCCTAGCATTCAGGAAAGCGTCAAAAGTTGTGCTCGGATAGCAGAATTTCCCCCCATTGGAAAGCTTTTGGACTGAATCAGCCGAAACTTCTGAAAAAATCGACAAATGCTCCTCAGATTTGTGACCAGCACCCAGAACAACCTCTAGAAAAAAATTTGAGCTAAATCTGATACAATTTTTCTGAACATCAACAAACTGTCGTTCGCGTGCCCCTTTGCTCTTCGCAACGCTTTGGGAATGCTCACTATTAAAAATCTCATGTGAATCTCTGAGGCATTTGGTAAATTTTGAAGATGGATTACTGACACACAGGACTATGTATGCTTACAACATCCACAACATGGTTTTCCAAAACATCGTGGTGTACGTAAAACGAGCCCTAGTTAGAGGGATTTAGGAAATTACGTGGCGGTCTGATATAAAGGAAAGCTAAGTAATGTTAATGGGCGGAAGAATGATTGATGGGTGTTTATCTGAATCACGAGGAAGTTTTCTCGGACCCGTGTTTTAGCTGATCAAAGCTACAGGGCTGTCACGGTGTTTGTGAACATCGTGGAGCATCAGTCACCTCTGATATTCGACCTTCAACACTCCCACACCGTGTGATCAATGCGATCAGGCTGCAGATCTGCAGTGAGAAAACAGCTGAAAACCAAGGGAGAGGAGAAAACAGATTAAGGATTGAAGAGGGACATCATTTGAGGGTGTTCTAACACGAGACGTGCGAATGGTGACTAAGGTAGGTAATTTGAAACCAGCCGAGCAGCAGCCTTTTAGGGATATGATAGCTTCTCTCTGAAGATTCGCTGCGCCAAAAGGGGATACCCCAGGGACGATGAATCCAATCAGCAATAGTAGTATGGGGAAAATGGAAATATGATACGAGCGCAGAGGGTTCTAAATTCTGCTGCTTTTTGCATAATAGGGAACTAAAGATTATACAACTTCTACTCGACACTAAAGAAAGAGAAGAGCCTTTTTTTCCTTTCAGCAAAGTTGAAGTCAACGAGAAAAAGGAAATCCAATCAGAAGGAGAAGAAGTGCCGCCCTACTAACAACATTGACCGCCAAGCTCGTTAGTAGCTGAGGTGACAGACTGAAAAGTGGAAAAAGTGCAAACTTGCGATTCTAATGAGAAACGCTTGACAGCTTAGGTCTAGTATATGAATAGAGAGAGAGTGGGGGTTCATGAATCTTTTCCATGTATGGACATCATCCTGTTATCATATTATTCCCCTTAGGCCCATAATAAACTCAGTTGTTAGAGAAAACAACCCCTGGTTAATGACAGTAACCAATTGGGACCCCAGGGAAATATCGCTACTGCAACTTTTTGCAGTCATGCTACATACATATAAATAGTATGTTGACCAGCGCAGAACTAAGCAAATCTCGGCAAACCGAATCTTATAGATCAATAAAAATCTAATCAAGAAGTACAACTCATGAGGAAACACCTTCTGATCAAAGTGAGTGGGCACTGCCAAAGAAATGTAATTTTCTGAAACCATTTTTGACGTTGAGTCCGGAAATGCCCTTCGAGGCTGCTTAGAAGAGTTAATCGAACGAATAAAAGTTTTCGAATTTTCGAATAAACGAATTATCCGGAAATTTAACTTTTCCGAATAAACTAAATATTCGAATATTCGTTTATTCGGCGTTGACATTCTCTACTACTTAGACCTGCTCTGAAAGAAGTTATGAGCGTTTTCCAAGCTTCGCGAAAAGGTAAGAGTAGCCTTCAGTCAAGTTTTTGAGTGTCTTGAATTTTTTTCCCGGATTTCGCTCAAAAAGTGCACGTGGGGGTATCAAATGGACGTTGAGTTCGTATTCATTCAGCAGAACGAATAATCCCCGCATACAAATTTTGAGTCAAATCTGAGACTTAGACCAAACTTCCGTATGCCCACCGTAATCTACCGTAAGATGTCGAAAATCGATAAAATTATCTTAAATTCGTTTTGAGCACTCCAAGTAACCTTCAGAAAAGGAATCTGAGACATATGTATTTATCGTAGGATTAAAGGCAGTGTTCACGATAAGTTTCACTTCCGATATCACCATGGCTTACGGAAGGTCCGGTGCTCTATATAGCAATCCATGCTTTAAAAGGACACGAAAGGCGCGTTTTTGAGCAAAAAAAAACCCTCTCTTTTTTACGTTGATTTTGAGCGTGGAGGAACTGACCGCTAGAAGGAAAGTGCAATCAAGCGATCTGCTCACTTATCAGCACTTCCTTGTTTTGATCATTCCTGTAATCTGAGCCTTCATTTGTTCACTCCGAGGGGGCAGATCTAGGGCACCAGGCCTTTCTGGGGCAACAAAACGCTTGTTTTCAGCTCTTATTTTGCAGCTCCTGGCTCGTTTTCTACCGCTCTTTCGACACTGGTAGCCTAGGATCCTTCTCGCCTATCATTTCACTGTGGAAAGTCAACGAGGGTGGTCATCGGAAATCGTCAAAAGTCGCTTTTTGTTTTCAAATGTTCCTCCCAATGGGAAGCTTTGAATGAGTTTAGTCGAAAACTTTAAGAAATCGACAAATTAACCGACAGAAGATCAGCACCAAAAACCCACTCGGGAGAGTTTTCAGTCAGATCTGGAACATTTTCTGAACGCTTTCAGAAGCACGTTACTGGTATAAGAAAACTCTCAACCAAAAAAAAATGTTTGAGCATAAAATGCTATCACACTATGCAAAACTCAAAAAATGTGCTTTCGCCCAAAAAGTGCTCAAGGGATTTATTTTGGGCCCTGTACGCGATTATGGGGCTCGCTTCGGCTTTTCGAAAGGATACTGCGCGTTTTGGAGCGTACAATAGGTACGGAAACCAGGGGTTCTCGAGAAGTACATTTCATTTCGAATGGAAACTCTGGCTAATATGCAGTAGTTTTCTTGTCGGACAACTCAACATGAACGCGATCTATCTGATGAAAATTAATTTTGGAATTTCATTGTCAACCATAAACTTAATCAATAGGATTTTTCTAAAAACCTTACGGAAACGACAGGTCTCGTGCAAAAAAACCACCTTCATTCCTAAACATTTCTCAAAAGCGTCTGGAAAGCCCAGAATTTCGCGGAAATCGATAGAGTTTTGAGGACTGACTTGTGCATGTAGAAATCACGCGATAGCCCGTGATATGCAGGATTAGACACTGTGAGTAGAGAGAAAATTCTTGACATTCCGCTATAGGCCAGTCTTGATGTAAATGAATAAAAAACGCAGATGTTACAGTGAGATGTGTGAATAGGATAAAAATGAACGCCGAATATGTCATTAGGGAATAGAAAACGCTAAGGTGGGCAAACTTTAGTATAACACCACGTAAAATATTCAATCATCTGGACATTTTGCCGTCTTCAAAGACGCTTCTTATCGTTTTCTTCAGCTTTTGAAGAAACAAGCGCCCTGAAGAATTCTGGTAGTAGTAATTGATGCGATACCCGCCTGGGTTTACGAGTTTGCTGCAGCTTATCTGTGTTGATAAGGTGAGATGAGGTCATAAAACACTACATATTCTGACTAAAAAAAGTCCACATTGCTTCCAGTGCCGGGGTTACAATAGTATACATTCAACAGTAACGGAAAACGTTGTTGTGTAGTTGCGTATTTCCACTGAGCATATGTAGTGCAGGTTGCGCCACAATCGACGGCAGATTTTCAATTGTGGTGAGCGCGAAGCGCTCACCAGATTTGGCTTTGATTCGCCATCGCGCAACCCCCTGATCTCGGTATCAGGGCCCAGAGTAAACGTAGGAAAACCGTTCTTTCTGCATTTAATATACTTTAGAAAGGTGAATAACTGTTCAAAAAATGGTCCGAAATGGTTATCTGAGATTCGAGAAAAAGTGTCAAAACCACGTCATTTTGGTCGAAAAAATGTTCATCTCCTTTTTTTTCAGTTGGCGTTCACGATCTTGTTGGAACACTTATCGTTGAGCTAGAGAGCTCATTTTTGGTCAGGGAGCTGATTTTGTTTGTACCTACAGGCCATAAAACGGCCAATGTTTCACCGTCGACTGCGTACCACGCGCTGCGTGACCGCACGTGCGTCGGAAGCAGACGAGTTTTGGCCGCCGCGCGATTCGAGTTTCAGCCGCCGCGCGTGCCGAGCTATCGCGCGGCGGCCAAAACTCGTCGCGCGGCGGCCAAAACCCGTCTGCTTCCGACGCGCGTGCGGTCGCGCAGCGCGTGGTACGCAGTCGACGGTGAGACATTGGCCGTTTTATGGCCTGTAGCTCCTGTCAAAATTTGAAGTTGGTAGCTCAACTTTTTGTGGAACCTCAAAATTGAGGGTCAGGATAGACAAAAACACGTAAACATGTTATTATAAACCATCCGACGTTTACTTATTCCGTAAAAATGAACTAATGAAATAAACACCGTTACTGATAGGCTTTTGCTCAGGATTGAACGCGCCCTGAAACGGGGCAACGCTTCAATCAATACGGCGGGATCTCGGAAGTACTTTTTGAAACGCGGCACGGTGTGACTCAGAAGTGCGCCACAGAACGCCGTAGTAAGTGTGCGGTACCCAAGTGGGAGCGCGCCGGACGTCGTAGAAAGTGTGCGGAACCCAAATGGGTGTGCGCAGAACGCCGTAGAAAGTGTGCGGGACCCACGTGGGAGTGCGCCGGACGCCGTATAAAGAGTACGGGTCCCAAAGGGGTGTGAGCAGAACGCGGTAGTAATTGTGTGAGACCCAAATGAGAGTGCGCCGGACGCCGTAGAAAGTGTGCGGGACCCACGTGGGAGTGCGCCGGACGCCGTATAAAGTGTGCGGGTCCCAAATGGGTGTGCGCCGGACGCCGTATAAAGTGTGCGGGTCCCAAATGGGTGTGCGCAGAACGCCGTAGAAAGTGTGCGGGACCCAAGTGGGAGTGCGCCGGACGCCGTAGAAAGTGTGCGGGACTCAAGTGGGAGTGCGCCGGACGCCGTAGAAAGTGTGCGGGACCCAAATGGGCGTGTGCAGAACGCCGTAGAAAGTGTGCGGGACCCAAGTGGGAGTGCGCCGGACGCCGTAGAAAGTGTGCGGGACTCAAGTGGGAGTGCGCCGGATGCCGTAGAAAGTGTGCGTGACCCAAATGAGAGTGCGCCGGACGCCGTAGAAAGTGTGCGGGACTCAAATGAGAGAGCGTCGGAGGCCGTAGAAAGTGTGCGGGACCCAAGCGGGAGTGCGCCGGACGCCGTAGAAAGTGTGGGGGAGTCAAGTGGGAGTGCGCCGGACGCCGTAGAAAGCATGCGGGACCCAAGTGGGAGTGTGCAGAACGCCGTAGAAAGTGTGCGGGACCCAAGTGGGAGTGCGCCGGACGCCGTAGAAAGTGTGCGGAACCCAAATGGGCGTGGGCAGAACGCCGTAGAAAGTGTGCGGGACCCAAGTGGGAGTGCGCCGGACGCCGTAGAAAGTGTGCGGGACTCAAGTGGGAGTGCGCCATGATGCCGTAGAAAGTGTGCGGGACCCAAATGAGAGTGCGCCGGACGCCGTAGAAAGTGTGCGGGACTCAAATGAGAGAGCGTCGGACGCCGTAGAAAGTGTGCGGGACCCAAGCGGGAGTGCGCCGGACGCCGTAGAAAGTGTGCGGGAGTCAAGTGGGAGTGCGCCGGACGCCGTAGAAAGTGTGCGGGACCCACATGGGCGTGCGCAGAACGCCGTAGAAAGTGTGCCGGACCCGAGTGGGAGTGCGCCGGACGCCGTATAAAGTGTGCGGGTCCCAAATGGGTGTGCGCCGGACGCCGTAGAAAGTGTGCGGGACCCAAATGGGCGTGTGCAGAACGCCGTAGAAAGTGTGCGGGACCCAAGTGGGAGTGCGCCGGACGCCGTAGAAAGTGTGCGGGACTCAAGTGGGAGTGCGCCGGACGCCGTAGAAAGTGTGCGGGACCCAAATGGGCGTGTGCAGAACGCCGTAGAAAGTGTGCGGGACCCAAGTGGGAGTGCGCCGGACGCAGTAGAAAGTGTGCGGGACTCCAGAGTGGGGAAAGCGCCGGACGCCGTAGAAAGTGTGCGGGACCCACAGGGGCGTGCGCGGAAGGCCTCAGAAAGTGTGCGGAACCCCATTGGGAGTGCGCCGGACGCCGTAGAAAGTGTGCGGGACTCAAGTGGGCGTGCGCGGAACGCCTCAGAAAGTGTGCGGCACCCGATTGGGAGTGCGCCGGACGCCGTAGAAAGTGTGCGGGACTCAAGTGGGAGTGCGCCGGACGCCGTAGAAAGTGTGCGGGACTCAAGTGGGAGTGCGCCGGATGCCGTAGAAAGTGTGCGGGACCCAAATGAGAATGCGCCGAACGCGGTAGAAAAAGTGCGGGACCCATGTGGGAGTGCGCCGGACGCCGTATAAAGTGTGCGGGTCCCAAATGGGTGTGCGCAGAACGCCGTAGTAATTGTGTGAGGCCCAAATGAGAGTGCGCCGGACGCCGTAGAAAGTGTGCGGGACTCAAATGAGAGAGCGTCGGACGCCGTAGAAAGTGTGCGGGACCCAAGCGGGAGTGCGCCGGACGCCGTAGAAAGTGTGCGGGAGCCAAGTGGGAGTGCGCCGGACGCCGTAGAAAGCATGCGGGACCCACGTGGGAGTGCGCCGGACGCCGTAGAAAGTGTGCGGGACCCACATGGGCGTGCGCAGAACGCCGTAGAAAGTGTGCCGGACCCAAGTGGGAGTGCGCCGGACGCCGTATAAAGTGTGCGGGTCCCGAATGGGTGTGCGCAGAATGCCGTAGTAATTGTGTGAGACCCAAATGAGAGTGCGCCGGACGCCGTAGAAAGTGGGCGGGACTCAAATGAGAGAGCGTCGGACGCCGTAGAAAGTGTGCGGGACCCAAGCGGGAGTGCGCCGGACGCCGTAGAAAGTGTGCGAGACCCAAGTGGGAGTGCGCCGGACGCCGTAGAAAGTGTGCGGGACTCAAGTGGGAGTGCGCCGGACGCCGTAGAAAGCATGCGGGACCCAAGTGGGAGTGCGCCGGACGCCGTAGAAAGTGTGCGGGACCCACATGGGCGTGCGCAGAACGCCGTAGAAAGTGTGCGGGACCCAAGTGGGAGTGCGCCGGACGCCGTAGAAAGTGTGCGGGCCTCAGAGTGGGAGTGCGCCGGACGCCGTAGAAAGTGTGCGGGACACAAATGGGCGTGCGCAGAACGCCGTAGAAAGTGTGCGGGACCCAAGTGGGAGTGCGCCGGACGCCGTAGAAAGTGTGCGGGACTCAAGTGGGAGTGCGCCGGACGCCGTAGAAAGTGTGCGGGACCCACATGGGCGTGCGCGGAACGCCTTAGAAAGTGTGCGGGACCCAATTGGGAGTGCGCGGGGGCCGTAGAAAGTGCGGGACTCAAGTGGGCGTGCGCGGAACGCCTCAGAAAGTGTGCGGCACCCAATTGGGAGTGCGCCGGACGCCGTAGAAAGTGTGCGGGACTCAAGTGGGAGTGCGCCGGACGCCGTAGAAAGTGTGCGGGACTCAAGTGGGAGTGCGCCGGACGCCGTAGAAAGTGTGCGGGACCCAAATGAGAATGCGCCGGACGCCTTAGAAAGTGTGCGGGACCCATGTGGGAGTGCGCCGGACGCCGTATAAAGTGTGCGGGTCCCAAATGGGTGTGCGCAGAACGCCGTAGTAATTGTGTGAGACCCAAATGAGAGTGCGCCGGACGCCGTAGAAAGTGTGCGGGACTCAAATGAGAGGGCGCCGGACGCCGTAGAAAGTGTGCGGGACTCAAGTGGGAGTGCGCCGGACGCCGTAGAAAGCATGCGGGACCCAAGTGGGAGTGCGCCGGACGCAGTAGAAAGTGTGCGGGACTCAATCGGGAGTGCGCCGGACGCCGTAGAAAGTGTGCGGGACCCAAATGAGAGTGCGCCACACGCCGTAGAAAGCGTGCGGGACCCAAGTGGGAGTGCGCCGGACGCCGTAGAAAGTGTGCGGGACCCAAATGAGAGTGCGCCGGACGCCGTAGAAAGTGTGCGGTGACAAAGTGAAAGTGCACAAGACGCCGTAGAAAGTGTGCGGGACCCAAATAGAAGCACGCCCATGCGGATAATTTTTTCCGCTGGGTTACCGTAACCATTCTTGAGCAAAACATGATAACGAACGATAACACACGCTCATAACATGCGGGGTATAAAAGGGCAGAGGAGCGGTATGCATTTATTCACACACCGTTCTCTTCGAGAAGCCGCCGGAAAGTGGCTGAGGAGGTCGAAATTGTGCAAACACGTTTGTTGGCTATTACGATGTGCTCATATCGAAGCTGACACTCAGAAAATTTTTGAAGGAGGGTAACGGTAGCCCTGCGGAAAAAAGATCGGCATAAGCGTGCTTGTGACCCAAATGGGCGTACGCAGAACGCCGTAGAAAGTGTGTGGGACCCAAATGAGAGTGCGATCGACACCGTAGAAAGTGCCGAACCCAAATGGGTGTGCGCAGAACGCCGTAGAAAGTGTGCAGGACATCAGTGGGAGTGTGCAGCACCTCATAGAAAGTGTGCAGGACATTAGTGGGAGTGTGCAGGACGTCATAGAAAGTGTGCAGGACACCAGAGAGGTGTGCAGGACATCAGTTGGAGTGCGCAGGACGTCATAGAAGGGGGAGGGGGGGGCAGGACATCACTGGGTTTACTTTCATCTAACACCACCAGGCATAAATCATGTTAGAAAGGAAATCTTTAGGAAAAATAAATGAAATTCCTGAAAGTTTAGGTTCCTCCTGGCAAAAGTAAAGATTTGGCAGGGCCATTTTTCGAAGAATTAGAAATATACTCAGGTAAAGGGAAGGTAAAGAAAAATGAAAAAGGTTTTGAAATATTCCTGAGAACGATTTGGCGTAGAATAATTTGTTTAGGAAATGAAGTGAAATAGTTGAAAGTATGATTTGGCAGTCGAGTTTGAACCAGCAATTGATAAGAGTTGTGCAAAACGAGAGATCGCCTTGTCTGCGCTTATCCGTAGAACATATCAAAGCGAAATCACGCGTGTTGATTCTGCTTCACCTAATACGTGAAGACCGCCGCATTACAGCTCCCGAAAAAGTTTTGTTGCTTCCCATTTCACGCGTGATTTCGCTTTGATATGTTCTACGGATAAGCATAGACAAGGCGATCTCTCGTTTTGCACAACTCTTATCAATAGTTGGTTCAAACTCGACTGCCAAATCATACTTTCAACTATTTCACTTCATTTCCCGAAAAACAAATTATTCTACGCCAAATCGTTCTCAGGAATATTTCAAAACCTTTTTTCATTTTCTTTACCTTCCCCTTTTACCTGAGTATATTTCTAATTCTTTGAAAAAATGGCCATGCCAAATCTTCACTTTTGCCAGGAACCTAAACTTTCAGGAATTTTTTCCTTAATTTCAAAGAGAAAACATCGAAAACGATGGGAAACAGAGAGTTCCCATTCATTTACAAACAGTATCCATATACATTAGATTTTTACCATGGACATATAGGAATAACAAGAAAAAAAGATTTTTTCTCTGTTTTTGCCTTTTTTTTGTATTTTTTCATGAAATGTTTTTTGTTATTACCTTTTTTTCTGTAAAATCTCATTTTTCCTGTTATTCCTGCGTGTATCCATGATAAAAACCTTAGGTACGTTGACAGTGTTTGTGTGTGGTGGAAAACTAACGGTATTTAAACGTTCCTGGTGTCTTCTGTTCAAAATTCAGGAAAAAAAATTAGAAATCTGTCGTCGCTTATGGCGCGACGTCCGCAACCTGCAGTATGCTCAGTGAAAACACGCAAACGCACAACCACCTTTTTCCAATGCCGTGGTCTAATAAATCAAGAGGTGACTACAGTCAGTTATACTTAGGACGTTCTAATCTAAGCAATACACAACTAAAAAAAATCGCAGAATTACTGAAATATTGATCACATCTGTAAAACCTACGCTGAGGAAACAACGAAAACCGATTAGCCGGAAAATGACATTCAATAACAAGTAACAAAAATAACAAATTTATTATAATTGTCCCATAAAAAACTTTTTTGTAGACTAATTACGGAAACATTATACATTATGATGAACCCCTCTTACTTTCGCTCTTAATTACGCTCTGGAGGCTTCGTCAAAAGTGAAACGGGGCAGAACATTAGACCACTCTGTTGAATTCAGTGCACTTTCGAAGCCAGGGAGTTTTTTTTCTTTCCTAAACATAAAACTTTGTGTGACGGATGAGCTCGTCAGCGATCAACGACTTCTCTGTCAAAATCAACAGTTTACGATTTTGTCGCCAGAGCCTCTTCAATCATTCCTCGAAGTTGAGGCGCGGTGGGCTCAGCAAAAAAAAACATACAGGAAGTCATCGCATCGGGTACCTGAGAGGGTGATACATAACATCGGCATGGATCCTGAAGAGACTTTGCGTTCCCATTGGAGGTTGGGGAAAACTCGGTGCTCCTATGTTATTGCATATGGCACCGAGTTTGCGCCAACCTTCAACAGTGAACGCGAAGTCTCTTCACGATCCATGTCGACGTTAAGAGGGGGTTTTTCCACCTGAGTAAGCAATGTATTGCATACGTATCGGCTGGGACGACCACAGCTGGAACAGGGCGGACCAGGCGGGCTCAGTCCGGTTACATCAGGGGAATTTTTGAACTTGAGTGAGCAATGTATTACAAGCGTATCGATAGGGACGGCCACGGACGGTGCAGGCGTGTTCGGTCTGGGCACAACAGGTTTTCTTACACCCATTTCGCATGATTTAGATGCTCTTCGACCGTCCTGGCTAAAGCCGATCGGGCGACTATGGTGCTCATTGCAAAGTATAAGTACGATCGGTGCCGACCGCATAGTGCACTTGTTCCGAATGGAATATTCGGATGAGAAACCGACTGTTTCACTCAGGTGAAGTCGACTGTCCATTCAAGAAGTCGAGCATCCAAAAAAAATGCGATATCCGACTAAATTCAGAAAGTCGCATTTTCGAAAAGTAGAATAATTATGATACAGGCTAGACAACCTAGGTTGCGTGTCTGGGCCAGCTTAAGTGGGATTAACGTCATTTGGATGCCAAGTTCATTGGAATGAATCTCTACTCGCATTAGCTCCAAAGCGGAATTCCCTTTAGATTCTTCAATGAAACAACACAAGTAACCTGTAAGTATATAGGGTTGTGTTTAATTTTTAAAATTAATTATTTATTTTATTTTAATTTTTTAGAATTATTTCGAACAGTATTAAAAAGGTAGGCCCATGTATGACTTTCAATAAATCTCGGCATTGGCAACGTTGATATTGTCAGATGTTATGTGCAGCTTCGAACCGCGTATGATACAGATTTATTGGGCTGACGTTTCGGCGTCTTCGCCTTCTTCGGAGTCTGGAAAGCTGAGAGCATTTAGAAAAACTACTCGACCAAGCGTCATTTCATCCAACAGAATCGCCTCCAGTGGGAGGCTGGACCACCCACGATGCGAAGAGGTAAGGAAAAAACAGACTAACCTTAGAGCCGACAAGCTCAACGGGTATCATACTCAGTTTGGAGCTGCACATAACAGTTGTTTCATTACATTGCAATGGTTTCCGTGGATGTCATCACTCCAAACTTCTCAATTCCTTTTTCTGTCGTGGAGCTACATGGTTACAGATGTTACCGCACAACGTAACAGAGACACAAAATGTTCCGATTTTTTGGAAGCGATTGAATGAAGTTGACGTTCTAGCAATACTTAACATTCCAGATTTCTAATTCGACGAAGTCGTTGATCTAGCGGGCACATGGTTCGGTTTATTCGTAAAATGGTGCCTCCTGAAGCTGGTAGATGGTGAATGTGGAGCCGTATCAGTGATCATTTGAATTTCGTCCCGATTCAATTTGTTGCTTTTCACTATATTCCGATTGAGGTTCCGAGAAAGTTCCATGTAATATTGGTATTAGCTCTAGCGTGGTAGCGTTTTTATGACTTATTCTTTCAAATCCAACAACGAAATGAATTACTGTGCTGGCTGCAAGCTGCCTGGCCCACTTACCAGTCCCATGAGGGGAGACCAGTAAACCCATGTTCCGAAGTTCTGGTGGGATCTCAATGTGTCATAGCTGGCTGACACGGCGATTCGCAGCTTCGTTGGCTCGTACTAAGATCTCATTCTGCGAAAGAAGATTTTTAGAATAGAATTAAACGTCGCTTCTTAACGCAGTCACTGAACTGTAACCGTTTACTATTACATGTCGGCACTCATTGTGGCCATTTTCTTTTTTTTACTCATTATTTTGAACTTGTTTTTCTTCTGCATTGTTGTTATTTTTTTAGATTCCAAAATGTCACTCTCTCTTTAAATGATTGCTCGATTACTGTCATAGCGCGTTCATAAGAGCGCAATAAATAAATAAATGAATAAATAAATAAATAAATAAATAAATAAATAAATAAATAAATAAATAAATAAATAAATAAATACATAAATAAATAAACAAATAACATCTGCCAATAGAAAGGCAGGTTTTGCGATAATAGTAGTTCTTGGGTTATCCTCACGAGAAGATCTGTTCATCATAAAGGTGAAAAGAAGTGAAAAGTCGGAGAAAAAATGGCGGGATGAAGTCAGAACAGCTAATTACCGGGTGTCTGCCCGCCCCAAATAACGAGACCTCTTTTAGTGTTCGCTTCGCTGTCTTTTATTCTGCTTTTGTAGTTGCTGGTTGTCTCTCAAAGCAGCTGACAACCACTTCAAGTACAAAATAAAAGACGACAAATCAAAAAGTTATGAAATTCTTGTTTTTTGGGGGCGGGCGGACACCCGGTAATTAGCCGTTCTAACTTGTTCCTGAGCGTTTTTGACCCGACTTTCCCTTATTTTCACTTACGTGATGAACAGATCTACCTTTACATGAGAAAAGCAGAAGAGCCGTTTTTTATCGCGAACCCTGCCTTTAAGATGGGCAACCTAAGACGTAATTTTGGTGTTTTTACTTTTTTTTTTATTGAAATTTTTCACGTTTTGTATTTTAACAAGATTCATATGACAGGACGCAGACTGTAGATGTAAGCACTGGAAGAAGTTCAGAGAAAAAACAAGGAAGCGAAAAGTGTGGGAGAATAAACTGCCGAAACTGTCAGAACGTATTATCCACTAAATCTCCCACAATTCGAAAAGCGTTGTAGACAATCAAGTTTGCTGGAGAAGAAGAACGATTTTGATGTCAGTGGAGAAGAATGTCTGCGTACGATACGACAAATTAACATATGAAACCGGGGTCGAGGTCAGTACGAATGCGCGAAAAATCACCAACGACTAGGCGATTTCCATGTTAATTGAGACGATTTTCAAGAGGGCGCCTGATTGTAATCATGGACAGAGATATGGATGGATGGCGAGGATTGGCGGCTATCGAGCGGATGGTGAAGTGCGCGGTCCCTTGCCGAGCGCAAGAAAAAAACCAGCTTTTCAACGCTAGCATAATAAAAGCCACAGATAACATCGGACTAGCAATATCTGATCCATTCTCGCATCATCATCAACACTATATGGTTTTTTTTCGCAGCTACATCTTGTAAAACCCTTAGGAAGGAAAGTCCTTCAAGTCGTAGTGGCCACTCCAGATGAAATATACATCCTTAGAACCACTTTTGAACGCAAAATCCTAATATGCCCTCCGGAGCTGTAACGTATTCAAAGCCGTCGCGGAAAGGCAAAGGCAATTTTTTGGGGCGTCGTACAGACGGGTTGCATATTTAGAGTGCTGAAATCTGGGGTCCGTTTGAGGTCCTTAGGTACGTTAGAGGCTACGGTCAGTATGATGACATTCAACGTCTGTCAAATGAGACTGTTCGCCCATGCGGTCGGCGTGCGCATTGAGCCGATGCCACGAAAACGTTTTGTGGACGAGCATTTTAACAGTTGCAAACAGATGGCTGGGATATTATTGGCCATTTTTTTTTATATTCCTGCTAATCGATTCACAGCTTTTAAAAAAGATTTCGCCACACCGCTCCACACGCACGCTGCCCGCGTGGACGAACAGTCTTTTCCGGACAGACTCTAGCTGAAGTTACCCTACCTCAAGAGCATCATACACAATGAATACCGAATTTCAGTTTTTGCGTTCAGTCGGACTAGTGGTTCATAACAATGTCATTCAGAACATTCGAAGTTTCAAAATCACCTCTGAATGAAGATTTGCTTACCTCAAAAGGACTTCCTGGGTTTGGGGGGCCGGCCTTAGGGTCTTTCCGTTGTTACAAGGAGCAAAACTCCGTGGTCGCTGCCGGCGATCGTACGTTGACGCGTCGTAAGGCGCAAAGCACACGCCACTCGATTTCACGTTCGACATCGATCGAAAGCACCTGACAGCATTTGACGCAGCATGCTAGTAACCCTTTTCAACTTCGTTCAAGAAAAAAGTGATAGCTCGTCTGAATGGTGTCCTTAGTGAACTACTTCCAACGCAGCGCCAAGGAACGAATCGTAAAACTGTTCCTCGCGTTCTCCGCGCAACTATCTCACAATTATGTCGGCGGGAATTTCAAATTTGTCTTAGCTTTTTTGAAATGGGTTTTTCTTGAAAAGTTGACGTTTTTGAGGGGCTTCTTGCAACCTTCAGTCACTATAGGGATATAACAACACGGAGACGTCAAAAACCCAAGCATGGTTTTCATCGTGTACGATGCCTTTCATACTTTCAAAATCGGCAACTGGACATCAAACTTGTGTTCATCGCCCGAAAACCCAAACAGAGAAGTCTTGAACCAAATCTGAGACTGATCGAATTATGCACACCCATTGTAACCCACCAAGATCTGTCGAATACGGATACATTTATTCATTTATTTATTGTAGCCATTGAGAATAAAATTGTTTAAAAAAAGAGAGCAATATGTAGTAAACCAATATTGGCCAAACATCAGCAGGAAATATGAATTCCCAATTCGTTTTAACATTCAAAGTCACGATCTGCGCTGAATTTGAAATTCGGGGATATCTCGCTGAAGCGGAATGTATGCTATAGGTCAGTGTTCACGATGAAAAACCGCATTATAGTTTTCGATGTTATTGGGTAGGTAAGTCCAATGAGAAGAGGTTAATGGGGAAAAGTCCCTACGGAAAACTCAAATTCCGGAGAAAAACTGTTCAAAGAAAGCTCTGAAAAATTAATTATACCCATTTGTGTGTTTAGGGAGGCTGCGAACAACGCATCGAACCTGACATCGGGGAAATGGTTCCGAGGTCCGAAATTCTTAGGTAAGAGGCTTTGCTTTCTGTTTCCAGTACCGAAATTTTTCAGAAATAAGAGGGGTCAATTTACACGCTGGGATGTTATGTAGAACCTTTCGCGATGAAGAATATTTGAAAATTCGGTGCCTGTTCCTCTGATGAAACGAACGCAGGACAACTGTTATAGGACGTGGGCGGCGTGGCCCGATGGGTCGGATGACCTTGGGTACTTGACCCACTTCATGCCCGTTTTTCGCCATTCTTTGTTCATAGACTTGCTTACATAGACTCAGGCTCACGTTCCTCCAGAGAAATAGGGAGTTTCTACTTCGTAAACACTGCCTTTAAAAGCAGTGTTCACGATAGGAATCGTTTCTCTGCTTTTTTGCCTATCTTGAAGGCGGTGCCATGCTGATTCCAATGATGTTTTTGGAATCGTACAAGACCCTCTAGGAACGGAGTTATGGTCCCTCAAAAATTGAGCTAGGATAGCATGGTGGACGAGTTGTCCGAGGCTTGTAACTTCTGTCTTTCGCAGCCGATGTATGCGAGCTGACCTGAGTAAAGAGAGAAGTTGGGAATAAAAAGAAGAATGTGGCTATTGATCGGAAACCATCGCTCATCTCACAATCTCGAGCATTCATTTGTTCTCGTCGGTGGGCGTGGAAAGTGCATCTGGGGTGTGACGAGCTGACGGGTGTCCAACTTTGAGGCCGTAGGGGACCGTTCCTAACTCAATTTTCTTAGTTTTTCCAACGTTAGGGTTGCGATAGGCCCCGCAGCTGCCGATCTCCACCAAAAAAACCAGGCATGGTTTTTATCGTGGACACTGCCTTTAAGCCACATAGGTCCAGCTCGCCAAACCAAAACTGAGCAATCGTCGTCCACTGTTTTAGCCATCGTCCGCGCATTCCTCGATGCCAAAAAGGTGTACCGGTTTTGGAATTTTGTGACCATGTACACTCAAAATTCAATCTTGATTGTGCGTTAAGTATAATTACCAATAACGTATTGAAGCTTCATCAAGTTTTCCATGGCCACAACAGAAAAACATTTTTCACAAACCGCTGTAATATCCTTTTATCCAGTGCTGCGTTTTCAAAGAATCAGTTCATTCTCTATGCTTCGAAAAGGAATAATAGGGATAGCAAGAACTTCTCATTTCAAACAGAGTCACCGCCAAAACTCGGTATTCTAGTCGAGTAATTCCGGCGAATAATCCAATTTTAGAAGACGAAATTGTTTTAGGCTGAAATTCATCACAGAACAAGTAATGCCAATTTTGGAGGAAATTCGCTTTTCAATAGTAGCGAAAATACTTCTCTTGCGTGTACTATGTAGCATAGAAATTGCCGCCAAATACATTATTGCAGCGATACAGCAGGAAAATAACGGAAAAAAGCCTGGAAAGAGCCGTGAAATGGTAGGAAAATAGCCGCCTAATAGTAGAGAAATAGGGGAGCCATATAAGGAATTTTTTTTGCGCAACCGCGAGTACGCGACATGTAATATGTATGTACTACGATTCTGCAATAAAGGAGGTGAAACACACAAAGCTGCGGGTTATACAATTGATCCGAATCAAAAAAAAATTGGATACTCTGATTAAGGATAACTCAAAAACCAAAGGTCGCGGATGTTCGGCTCAAACGGATAGATCCAAAATATGTAAACCGGATAATCTGAGTCTTTCGGATGGAGAGGCTGGCTGAACCGATAGTCGGATTACGTATCAATCCAAAAATTACATCTTTGTTGGTGATTCGGAAATAAGATCACCGGATTTTGACGTAAATTCGGTGAGTCGGGTCCTGAATCATGAAAATTTCGATTCATCTGGATGGATATCCGAAAATGAGTGAGTCGAGTCCAATGTATAACGCTGGTCAGATACTCAACTTTAGAGTTACTTTCGAAGTATAATATCTCGGATGATATGCATTTTGTCGATTATGTATAAATATTTTCGCAATATAAGAGTCAAATTTCGAAAAAAAGTGGTAAATTGTTGACAACATATAGCTAGGTCCGTGGCTTGCGTCCTCAAAAAAAAAAAACATTCATGCCAGGCCGCTATTGGATTCAGGCCGAGAGAAGAGCGCAGCTGATCAGCGTACAATGCCGTCAGCCGCCGGTGATATTTAAATCGGCCGCGCCAGTCGCCGGTGGGATTTTAATGTGTTTTCTCAAGAACGCAAGCCACGAACCTAACTGTAGATATCAAGAGATAAAACTCTGTCTATTATAGAGAACTATTGGATGCAAAAATTGTTGGATAATGAAGACATGATACCAGGTTGTCCAATAATTCTTGTCCGAAAATTTCACCATTTTAAATTTTTTTCAACTTTCTCTGTCAATGCGTAGCTAGATGCCTCCGAGAGCGCGGCCTGAAACGCCGCCCCATTCCATGTAGCAAGAATTTAAGGGTTTTAGCTACGATAGCTAAAATCCGCATATTCTTGTGTCGTTCGAACCATTGTTCTCTCTGACGCTAAACCCGTATATTCTCGCTATAATTTTGTAGCGAGAACCTACGGATTTAGCGGCAGGCTGTGTTGAAATGCAATCCTAACCCGCGTTGGCTACGCGGAACGCAGGGATGCCGTTCGATCAGTCCTGGCCCAGTCAACTCACGAATAACTTGACACTCTTTGGGTGGTCGTGGATGGTGACCCGGTGTCGCTCTCTGGAAAACCTTGCTAGAGACAATTTTGGCCGCTGGGATGCTGCAGGCCGTGGGGAAGAAACGGCGATACGCTCGATCGCAGCAGGGATCGTCTTTCTAGTACAGAGCAAGACTGGGTGGGTCGATCGACCGTGTGCTGCAACGAGAATAAGAGTAGAATATGCGGGTGCTGTAGCGAGAATTTACGTAGAATATGCGGGCGCTGTAGCTAAAGTTTCACCAACTGAGGCTAAACTTTCCGTATTTTACGTAAATTCTCGTGTAAAAATTAGACTAGATGCCTCCGAAACCCTGGGCATCTCTGGTTTCCGTGTGAGGCATTAACTACGCGTTGGCGGAGTTATTGGAAAACAAGTCTAATCAACAATATGATCACCACAGTTATCCACAACAGTTGCCCATCGATTGGGAAGGTCGCCAATGCCCTTCGCCCAGAACTCCGGGGGCTGCGACTCGAAGAAGTGCGCGATGTCGGATTTCAGGTTGTCGTAGTTGGTGAATTTTCTTCCGACCAAATTTTGCTTCAGCGGGCGGAACAAGTGGTGGTCGGAGGGGGCGAGGTCCGGGGAATACGGCGGATGGGCAACCGTCTCCCAGCCGAGCGTCGCCAACTTCTGCTGGGTCTCCTTCGCCACGTGGGGGCGCGCGTTGCTGTGCAGCAGGTGGACCGAGGCCCGTCGGGGACGCTTTTCTCGGATGGCCGCGGCTAGTTTCTCAAGCTGATCGGTGTAGATGGAGGCGGTGACCGTCCTGCCTTGCAGGAGCAGCTCGAAGTACAGCATGCCCTTGGTGTCCCACCAGCAGTAGAGCATGATCTTCAGCGGGTGCAGGTAGGCTTTCAGCGTCGTCGGCGGCTCTTCTCCGCGAGGGATCCAGACGGCACGGCGGTCGACGTTGTCGTAGAGGACCCAGCTCTCATCCCCAGTGACCAGGTCCTCGAGAAACTTCTTGCGATGCGGACGAAGGAGGAGGGACTGACAGATGGCCACGCGGCTCTGCTTGTTGGCGTCAGTCAGACGGTGGGGGATCCAACGGGCCAGAACTTTGTAGTAGCCGAGTAAGTTGAGTCGATTGTGGATGGTGGACTTGCTGCAGCCAAGCGTCGTCGCCAGTTCACGGGTGAAGGCTTCCGGCTTCTCCTTGATACAGCGACGGACTTCGTCATCATCCACCGTAGAAGGCCTCCCGCTGTGGTCCCTGTCCTCGAGGCTCGTGTCGCCGCTCTCGAAGCGATTGAACCAGCGGCTGACTGTGCGTTGAGACACTGCATCCTCCTTGCACGCTTTGCAGATGTTGGCGACCGCGGTGCCCGTGTCGCTGCCCAGCAGCCCCTCGTAGTACACGAACGTGCGTACTCGACCATGGTCCATTTTAGCTTGTACTGGTAGCTAGACGCGGCGACTGCGCCTTATATACCCCTAGCGTAGAACTTTGGAGAACCTTCTAGAAGGTGCTTACACTTGCCTGATATTATAACACTTCGGAGGAGAATAATAGAATTTTGAAAATTATCGGACAGGAATTATTGGATGGCCTGGTAGAAATAGTCATTTGTGAAAAGTGCGGAACAAATGCGAAATTCGCATCATTGAAAATTCCGTGAATCCGTTTTGGCTACATAACCTAAACCTATTAGAACTGAAACTTTCTTTGAACTGAAACAGCCCTGGTGGACACAAAGTGGAGCACGAGAGGCATCTAAAGATTTCCGGAGGTCAAAACCTGCTTGAAGGCGGTGTTCACGATAAAAAACCGTTCACACAAGGTGCTGAGTTGATCGCAAAACGCTTGGCTCCGGGCGAGATTGAACCAGCATATTCCCTTTCTGGGGGAGCGCATTATCGCACTGCACCACCGAAGCCCCAGCGCCGCTCTCACTCAACTGCTCGGTAAATCTTCACCGAAGCAATCGTCCTTTCACCTGCATAACGGGATGAAACAGGAATACCGTCAGAGACTATCTAACAGTCGTAGACCTGTCAAGATGATGCCCTAGTTAAGTCTTACACGATTTTTGGATGTTCTTTGCCGTAACTGTAGTTCAACGTCGCAGTGCACGTTATGCAACGTCACGCAGTGCAACGTCGCGGTGGAAGGATGATTGCTTCGGTGAAGATTTACCGAGCAGTTGAGTGAGAGCGGCGCTGGGGCTTCGGTGGTGCAGTGCGATAAGGCGCTCCCCCGGAAAGGGAATATGCTAGTTCAATCTCGCCCGGAGCCAAGCGTTTTGCGATCAACTCAGCACCTTGTGTAAACATACCATAACGTGCACTGCGACGTTGAACTGCAGTTACGGCAAAAAACATTCAAAAATCGTGTAAGACATAAAAAACGGTTTTCTAGTTTTCCATATTCTTGAGTAGGCAATTTCACGAGGTAGTGGATAATAGGGTAACGTCCCAATAAAACTCTCGAATATCGGAGAAAAATTGGTAAAAAAACCTTTTAGCATTTATTTACGCCTGCTGGTGTGTTTTGCGCACAAAACGCTAAACCAAACGTCGCAAATGGTTTTAATTCATTAATTAAATTTTAAATAAAGGAATTTCCCTGTTTCATACACTGAAAACTCTTAGAAAATAGAATGGGCCAATGCGAATGCTCGGATATTAGAAATTTGCGGAATAAGGAGTATTCGAAAATTCGGCAACTGTCCTTCTGGTGAAACGAACGCAGGACAACTTTTTTATGACATGGGTGGGGTGATCCAATGGGCTAGCTGGTCCACGACGATTTTAACAACTTCCTGGCTGTTTTTCGTCGCACTTTCGTTTTTACTCTACTTAGAGTGACCCAAAGTTTACGGTTCCGCCAAAAAAAGGCAACCTTTTTATCGTAAACACTGCTTCTAACATTGTGGTCAAAAAGCTGAAGCAGGCCAAAATGCTATTAGATAGAAAAAAGATCATGCTTATCAATGGTATAGCAACGAAAGATCATAGACGAATAAAGGGGAATTTTCTGGCCCAAGTTTGATGCAGGACTCACTCGAGAGCTTATTAGTTTGACAAAGATATCATTTATAATGAAGCAATTGTTATCAAGAACCCGATCTGTCAGAAGATCGCTTTCCTACACAGATCGTAGTCATAGCATCAAATCACAATCATCATAACAACACGAACATAAAACTGTTGCAAAACCTCTCCGCTGAGGCCAGCTGAAACGACGATGTGACGCCTTTTAAATGCTTTTTTGGAACTGCGCGACCTTGAAATGCAGCAAACCGAGAGAGGTGAGTAAATAGAATGCAAGTATAAACATTGGAAATCTAAGGATGGAAAGTACATGCAAGAAGATTTACTTACTCAGAGTCTCTGCAATAATTCTGCAGGAAAGCGTATGCAGTGCTGCGCGCACTATGTACATAGTGTATGAACAAAGAAAAAGGCAACAAAAATTAGCGAGTTACAGTACCGTTAAAAAGTCTATTCGCATGGCCTTTCCGCGAATAATGTTTTTATACATATCTTGGCTTGCCCTTAGCGAAACTTGATGGAACTTCAGTATTTTATGGGGCATTAAGGCCCTTGCTTTACACATACACAAAATTAGTTTTTGATCGTGCAGTTTTTAAATATGGAATTTATTAATCATTTTGTGATATTATTTCAAATAAGGACTGTTACCTCAAATTATGGCTATTACAATTCCAAACCCTGTTATAGTTATTCGCCACTCGAAGTTCTTAGGAACCGTTGTGTAGCCTTGTGAAAAATAGCCTCTATAGGAATTTTTCTGGAGACCGTAAATTGAGCAGGTTGGAGTTAATTTTTAAAAATTCACCCCTATAAAATTATTTACCCCAGAACCATTACAAAATATGTTCTTTATAAGGTTTGACAAAGTACAACTGAAACATAAATTTAGCTCTTTTTCAATAACGTCAAACAGAGACACATAATAGGGGCAATATCGCATGATTTTCTCTCGGATTTATCTCTAAATGAATTCGATTTTCGGTCTTCAGAAAAATTCTGATAGAGACCATTTTCACACAAGGTGATACAACGGTTCCGAAGACCTTCAAATGGCGAATAACTGCTACAAGTTTGACATTGTAATAGCCTTGTTTTGTGGGAATTCTCCAGATTTGAAATAGTATCACAAAAAGATAAATAAATATCATATTTAGAAACTACAAAAAAGCAAGAGTTGTGATGCCCCATAACATACTAAAGTTTCATCAAGTTTCCCAAAGGGTGGGCCAAGATATGTATAAAAACATTATTCGGGCCATGTGAATAGACTTATGACTGGTAGTGTATGTACAAGCTCTTACAAGGAAACTACTATCAGTCAGTCGGGCCATTTCTAATGAAATGCACGTTTCTAAAACCACCTGTGAACGTTGAGACCAAATACGCTCTCCTCAGCTTCCTAAAACCACTCTGAAAAAAAGGTATACACATTTTTTTCCGGATTTTCGAACCCAGTGTGCCTTCGAAAACGCGCAGTAGTCTTTTGAAAATCTGGAAACCTCTCCCACAATCGTGATCTGCACGCACAATAACCCACATGGACAGATTTAGGGCGTCATTCTTCGAACATAGCATAGAGTATTACCGTTCTGGACTTGTACGTATTGTTGGTTGAAGTTTTAGGCGGCGTTCAGAGTTTTCGCGGCGCGACGCGATGGTACATGTCAGCGCGACCCGAAAATCGCGTCGCGCGGAAATCAAGGTGTGAACGGCGCGCGAACGCTAGGCGACTACGCGCAATTGCGTAATTTCCGCAATTTTCCGTACCCAGGCAAAACTAATCAATAATCGGTCTTATTCTGTTTATTTTAGTGTGATGTACCTTTTTTATATCTTTTATCTGTATTATTATGGCACATTTTTGTTTTCGTTGCCACAACCTGCTTCTTTAATGACGAAATAAACAAAAAGACATCGGGAGCAAATGATGCTCAGAATTTGTTTTTGGAGTTGATAATACAGACTAGGGTTGTTTCGGTGAAATGAGACCGAATTATGCATGTGTCGCTTGTAAACCGTAAAAAAAACTTTATAGCTCCTCAACTCTTTGAAACCATCACCCTCATCGCACTATCCTTAAGGGTGCTGGCCATCGTGTATCAACACCCCTGAGGAGGCGGGAGAAACGGGGGAGGAGCGAGGTTTCTGATTGGACGCAACACGGGCTAGCTCCGGCCTCCGGCAGTTGCGTCCAATCAGGAACCTCGCTCCTCCCCCGTTTCTCCCGCCTCCTCAGGGGTGTTGACACACGATGGCCACCACCCTGCCTTTAAATATGCAGACAAAATTGTTTGCAGTATCATCTGAGAACAATACAGTAACCCATGGCAATTTCAATCAACCTAGTCTTTGAAAAGGCTTGAAAAAATTAAAAACGCCCCATGAGTCCTCGATGATGAAAGAAAAAATGATGACAATCGCTCCGCGACCATCGCGTCGCGTTGCATTGCAATATGTCGCGGAGCGATGACGGTCGCGGAGCGATTATAATTTGCGCGTCAAATTCGATGTATCGCGCCTCTTCACTGTGAACATCTAGCGACGACGCGACGCGACGTCGCTTGATCGATACGTAGGCTAATCATAACGTCGCGTCGCGCCGCGAATGATCTCTAGACGCAGCCTTTGGCCGAAACGCGACTGTCAACGATATTCGGAATGTTACGGTAGATGTGACTCAAAAATCGTTCTCTGGTGATTATTTGGAGTGCTCAACAGGAATTCGAGGTCCGTTTGTCGATTTTCGACAGAATGCGGTAGATTACTGTAGGCATACAGTAGTTTGGTCAAAGTCTCAGATTTGACTCAAAAATTCTATGCAGGGGATAATCGGGGTGCTGAATACACATTTGGTGTTCAATTGTCGATTTTCCAATTATTAAGGTAGGTTTGGCCTCTAAATGGCACCTACAACCTGCAGTAAACCTACGGTAACCCTTAAAATTTTGACAAGCAGGTCCCAGTCTCGTG